>OZ038486.1:61146582-61149082 GCA_964036315.1 Acanthosepion esculentum | reverse complement strand
GATTTAATTCTGTATTTTGTCGCATAAAATTAACAGGATTAAGTTCATTCAGCAATTGGCCTCTTGGAATCTTAGTATATTCCATTTGCATCCCCAGTAAAGAATTATGCTCTCCCAGCATATGCACCTTCGGAGTGCGGCGTACTTGTAGAAACTCTTGTATACAGGTCCAATATTTGTTTCTGATTCTAGAGTAAAGTGTATTGAAGTTTAATAATTTGACTCTAAAGCGAAGCAGAAATATGCCTGACTTTTTATCTTTTTCGTAAAACTGATCTATATCGAGATGCTTAATTTTAACTCATATTTTAAACTGCATAATCAAAAAATGGTTGATATATCCTTAACCTAACTAACGAAACCATTATTAAAAAATATTTCTGATATAAGAAGATTCTACCACATTTTGTGTTTGTAAACATCGGTTATAACAATCTACTCTACTCCATTGCAAACAGATTTTTTCTTCTCGTTAGAAAGTCGAAATTGTAAATGAAAACTAAATAGATAATGTTTGTTTTTTTTCACAATCCAAAATAGCAGGATAGCAAATGATGTGCACAATTCGTTCTGAGGATACTTATGTGATCATTAAAATATTCTGAAAAATTTTCGAACAATTTTTATAGATTTTTTTCCGTTTCATAGAACTCCTGTACGAAAAAGAAAATCTTTTATTCTAAGTAGAATTATTCGATTCAAGTAGCAATTCAATATGTAAAATTATTCGGCATTTCTTAGATTTGCATGCTGCTTCTAACGGATGCTGAGCGTGATAAATACATGCTTATACAATTTTTATTTGAATAGAATTCGGTCAAGTTTAATATAAACGAACGTTAATCCAAGTGCTTTCAATTGCAAACCGATTCCTTTCTCAATCATTGAACTGGGACAGTGTCTGTTGATATTCTTTCAGTTTTCCATTCTCTTATATGACTAATGATCAACCTTCGGTTCAAAACTGCTTCTTGAACCTTTGACTCAATGTATTCAATGCTCGCTGCTTGCAGGTAATCTGATATGAAATCGATTGCCCATCCGCCTCAGAAGTTATGAGGACTAAATTAATACGGGACACAAATGTTGACCTTTGCTTTCAAACAGCCCTCTTAAGAACCACTTTTGCCCATCGATATCTATCTCTTGTCTTAATTTTCCGTAAGACTTCATAACATACAGGACTTCGGATCATCTTCGTTCAACGGTTTCATGTTACTTTTGAAGCTCGACACTTGACATACGATGACCATTGGAAATAAGGAAATAGGTTTGTTTGAAGGGAAAATTGTAAGGACCTGAACGTCCGACAGTTGATCTAGAGAGGTTGATTATAATCATAAACATTGAGGCACACTGATAAAGTTTCATGTTCAAATAAGAGGTAATGTTATGCCCCAAAGAGTCAAAACAATAGAATCCGAATATCTCCGATTCGTTTACTTGGCAGTTCAAAATTCTAATATGAAGTTGAAATGTATTTCAGCTACTTGAAAACTGACAAGAATCTAGACCCGTTTAATAGAAGATAAGCTTTTCTGAAAGAAATGCATTGTGACTTTTATACACAATATAATTGGTTTTGGGAAAACGCGGGAAATATATCAAATACCTGCATAGAAAGTTCAAATTTTTGCCTAGTCTGTTGCATTTAGGTTCACATAAATATCCTTGGGTAATTCAGGAACCATTTTCTCCCCGACTCCTATATAAGGCTTAAATCGCATAGTAGGCGGACTAGTTTCACTAGTTTTGTTTCAACAAATCTGAGAAAGAAATATATGAATTTCAAACAGTCGAGGAGGCAACAAGGTCTACTTCCTTAGTTTTCCCATGAACACGTGACAATTAAAAAAAAAATCATGGGTATATATTTCTAAAATGTGGTATTGTAACTATTTACACAAATTGGGTGGATTATCTCTTTGTTGCCATATTTACATTTCTGCGGTTGTACGCTTCGCATTTCATTGTCTCAAAGACACGTTGCCCAATGGATGAAAGCGTTGGTTGAAGCAAACCAGCGACTTGAACTAGGGAATTGTCAGTTCAATACCTGGCCAGAGCAGAGGTGAACAAAACTTGGAGAGCTGAGGTACTAAAACGAAATATCTGAAATTGAGATATCCAGAAAAGGCGTGGAATGTGGAACTAGAACAATCAACCCAAGTGGCAGAAATAAAAAATTCGGTCTCAAATTCCAAAGTATATCAACTGATGAATGTTAGAGCTTATAACAGCCGAACCGTTGTGTATAGGACAACAAAGATGAGCAGAGCAGTCCGAAAAAAACGAAGGAACATAGCCTGTTACTGGCTTTAATAGTAAAGTCAAAATTGTCAAGATAGATTCATAAAGATGTTATGGTTTTGGTCAGTTGTAGTTTCATGCATGTTTGTTGCGTTTAATTTAACTTAATTATATAGCACAGTGCGGGGCTTTTTCTCGGAGCTGGAATTATTTTAGTCAGAAATGCACGTGACTACAGAAGCAATGAGCG
>OZ038486.1:61106582-61141582 GCA_964036315.1 Acanthosepion esculentum | reverse complement strand
TTCGTTCATTCTTAGAAAAAGGTACTTTCGGCGTAGGGTATTATGTATTTTTATTAATATATGCTGGATAGTTCTGTTATTCATCATTGAGCACTATTTGTCTTACACCAAATGATGTATGTATTTATATGTGAACATTTACACGTACATTTAGTTAAGTTTATTCATTTGATTATATATATATATATATATATATATATATATATATATATATATATATATATATATACACACACACATACGGAAAAATCTTTGTTTCGCACATTTTGGATGGTATAGAAGTGAATTTATTTTCGTTGATGCAAAATTCGCACGACTGAAGTGGGGCGTTGAAAATTTTCAATTTAAATGTTTTTAATTATAATTTCTGTATAAAATCTAGTCGATTTAATTTAGATTCTACTATGTTTCCATCACTTTTGCTATCAAATCTCTCACATTACGATAATAAAAGTTCTACCAAGAGCGGTAGAAATGTAAGAAATGTGGACGATCTAGCGATTAAAAACTTTCTAAACATTTTCGTCTTAGTAAATTTTCTCTATTACAGTAGCATTAGTATATAATGCATTTTCTAGTCAATCTAATAGATATATCGTACATAAGAGTGGGAAATTTTCAACTTAAAAGGCACTTAAATATCAGTGTATAAACAATTATCAATCTACATACATACATACATACATACATACATACATATATATATATATATATATATATATATATATAGTTGCCTGACGATTGCACTAGCATGAAACCCTGTCGCCTCTAAGTGCTGACTTCCATGTCCACTGTTATATATATATATATATATATATATAAGCAAATAGTTTTAATGTGCTATTTTTATTGGTTAAAGTACTATTTAAAAAGCATGCAGGGAAACAGTTTAACTATGTCACTTACAAATCAGAACAAGAATAAATAAAAATACGTAAAATAAATTAATCGAAACTTAGAAATAACCAAATAAGGTGAATAATAAACAAGTTAACATTGTACAAACGTAGGAATAAACGCAGGTAAACGAAAACAGACTACCATAATAAAATATGCAATGGTAAATGAACAAAAGCTAACACACGACACCATAAATAGCTAAATTACAACATCAGAATCCACAATTATTTCCAATTATCCCGTAGAACAATTCGAAAAAACCGTAACCGCCAACCAAATAACTGATTGAAAAATACAATACCCATAATGCATAGCTGACCTTTATATATAAATAGTAAGAAAAAAAACGCAACACTTACGGCAATACAATTTTGTAAAAGCATAAAACTGACACCTCCGAGTGTTATATTCAATGTCCACTTTTATATTTATATACTCTTTATCTCTAATATTAGCCACTTTCATCCACAAATATAGCATACTTTGACATTACAATGAGAAGTTTTATTGGGTAGACACCTGCGGCTCATAGTTCCTGTAGAAAAATGTATACCTATGTAAAATAACCCATAAACATATTAGAGGCCTTCCAGGGACGACGGTTTCATAATCTTAAAAATCTGTAATAAATAAAATAGATAAAAATAGAAAAAAACATTCGTAATGATTACCAAAAATACGGTATTCGAGAGACGTAAGAATGAATCTAAAATTAGATTTTGTAGATGTTGCCTTCAACCTAGGAAAATGTACATATTAAATATAACGAAAGCCTAATGAGAAACCATTGTACATCTTCCAATCAATCACCATCAATACTTGAGTAGATCCTACAACCAATTAGCCGCATGCTTTCTGACAGTTTTTCCAGTGAAACCATCTTCAACGAAGTCAAGAAAGACTATGAAACTGTCCTAAAAGATAATGGATTCTCGGTAACACTCATATACACACAACACAGCACAAATAGCCAGCTGGAAAAGAAACATCATATGATTCAATCTATCGTACAAAACAAAAATAAAATAAAAAGTAAAAAACAAACGTAGGAAAAACATTTATTAGGCTCATACACAAACACTCCACTCCGCTATAAAATCCCTCTCCACAAGATATTCAACAAAAACACAGTAAACATCAGCTACAATTGTACCGAGAGCATGACACAAATAATAAAAATGCATAACAGTAAATCAACCGACAATCCACCAACAAATCAAACTCGCAGAACAAAGAATGAATGACCCTTAACGACAATTGATTGGAGAACTCTGTAATAAATCAAGCCCCTGTAAAATAAGCAAATAACGAAGAAGAAATATACATAATTGTAACTAAAGGAACCTAGAACAAAAGAACTACACTCAGAAAAAAAAAACATTATTTAATAATCTGTATATATTTCTGAGATGAGGTATTATGTACAGTATTTATATTAGTCGGACTATTGTCCTCATCTTTGTCGCCATATTTGTCACAACGTTTCGGCCGTTGTACGCTCCGGCCTTCTTCAGGTGGTTGGAATTTCGAACTGGACCCTTTATTTCGATCACTGGTGTAGACTGTTCGAGTTCCACGAGCCATGTTTGATGGATGTCAGTTATCAGTTATCTCCTGCTACTTTTCCCTCTGAAAGTTCTCCACTGCCTTAACCGGGTATTGAACTCACACTCCTTGGGTCCGCCACTGGATCCAACCAACGCCTTTATCCACTGTGTCATCCAAAAATAAATAGCACTATTAGTGTTTTTGTTGAATATTTGATAGCGGAGTGGAGTGTTTGTGTATAAGCTTAATAAATGTTTTTCTTACGTGTGTTTTTTACTTTTTATTTTATTTTTGTTTTGTACGATAGATTGAATCATATGATCAATCATATGATAAATAGTAAAAATACAAACAACCCAATGATTTTTAAACATATTTGAGATTAAAAACAGAAATTAAAGTAAGGAATTCAGCATCAGCCTAAAACAAGAAATCAAAAAAATGTCACCTGTCTGGAGGCGAAAATAGATACCTTCTCCAGCCAATGCACACTACAAAATAAACTATTTGAACTAATCTCAAAATGTAGACACGAGAAGAATTTTTTTTACTACTTTTACTTAAAAATCGGAGACTAACAAGAATAAACATAAATAAATAAAAAATAATGAAAAATCAGTCAAATAAATTAATCCAAACCAGTAAAAAGTAAATAATTAGCAAACCACGAACGCAGGCATAAGCACACGTAAAGGTAATAACAACAAATAATAAAATAATCAACAATAAATAAAAAAGTTAAATATTGTAAGTAACCAATATACTTTATCAAGATCTATGACTTCCACCCCATAGCCCCTGGATTAATTTGAAACATAACAGTTACGGCTGATCAAAATAAACGTTAAATCAATACAACAAACTGGTCACAATGTCACTTTATATATAGTCGAACAAAAACACAACGCATATCCTGTCGACGATTGCGTGTAAGCGTTGAATCCTGTCGCCGCTAGATGTTGAATTCAGATTTTTACTCTGTTTTGTACACGTGCTTATTCATGAATTTAACATTCTTTTATACGCGCACATTCAAGAAATTTTGCTTTTGTTTACGTCTTTGATTTCTTTCAACTGTAGCTTTTTCTTGTTTCTTTTCTTCAAAATTAAATTATTTTTATGGTTTATATTGGAGCTACGTTATATTACCTATTAAATTATAATATTTAAGATTTATTAATTATCATATTTTAGTTTGTAGCGGACCGTGGGGGTGAAATGTGAAGAGATATCTCTGGGTTAAGATTTCCTGCTAGTCGGTCCAGCTACATAGGAATGTTGGACTTTAATGAAGTCCAAAGAAGACAAAAGAAAACAAACAAGACCGATATACATGGGTAAACAAATGTATATTATGGGTAAACAAATATACTAATACACGAAGACCTGAAAAGTTACACACAAAACTTCTCCATACAAACACTGTGTGTTGTGTTGAGTGACCGTACCTACGTGTATTGTCCTTAGCGTGTTCCCAGAATATGGGAAACGCTCCAATCTGTGAGATGTTACGTATTGGTCTAAGTGAAAAAGAGAAAGTTTTACCTTGCCAGGTTGCGACCCGAGTCGAAAAAGGGAAATTTTACTTCATCTCCACGCGAGATGGCCGCCCAAGGCCTAAGTCGGAAAAGAGAAAGAAGCGAAAGGTCAGCCAGTATTTATACTCGTGGGAGAGAGACCCCTGTTGAAGGATTAAGGAAATGAGGAGGAGCTAACTCCGACAAGTTAATATTTGTAATTAAAATTTTAAGTTTATTTTTATTCCATATTACTTTAATAATGTAATAAATCAATGCGCGTTTAAAAGAACGTTATGTTCATAAATACGCATTTGTACAAAACTGAGTAAAAAGCGGATTGAAAAAGAAGCGCAACAAATTGAAAAAACTCGGAAAACCGTTTAAAACCACAACCGGTGAAGCCTGGAAATTTTATCAGGAAACTTCGAAATCGGGATAAAATTTATATTTTAAAGTTAGTTTTTACATATAATACTAACGCTCTATCTTAAATATTATTTTAATATTTGTAATATTGAACATAAAAATAAATATAAGAATAACTGCTGTTTCTTAAATCTTAGATACATACATACACACACACACTCATATGTATATGAGAGAGCAGTGAATGAAATTAGCACTCCATGTTAATTGATATTTAATTACCCGATGATTCCTTAATGCTTTAAACTGACAGTTACCATGAAGTATGTATTGCTACATCTTCAGTTATCCCCGATATTGAAACGTCTTCAGTAAATATTGAATATTTTAAACCGAATAATTATGAAGATGAACACAGTGAGGTACGAACCGCTTTTGTTGTTTTTATTCCAATTTTATGTCTCTTTTCTTAATATAGACTTTGCTATCGCTATGGTACTTCCATATGACAAACGCTCTCTTATAGTTACGTATTTGTTCCACCCAATTATTTATTCATTTTGTCACTCACTTTTATCACCTTGCCAATTTGTTTCATTATATCAATGTGAAATCCTCTCTTATTTATTAGCGTCTTCTTTTATCCCTCATGATTAAAGAATTCGGAATAAACAATTAATATTCAAGATGCCGTAGATATGTTATCTTTTTAAAACGTTGCATGAATATATCTCGGCTGTTATTTCCATCACGTTTTCTATTCAATCTACTTTATTTGCCATTTCGATATTATAATATACACTACATCAAATGGTTTACAATGAATAGCGAGTGTATTCGATTCCTTACAGTAGGCATTGTGCTATAAAAATAACATCGGCTCACATAATGATGTAGAATTAAATGTCTGTCATATCGAATATTCTGGGCAATTTGTTCTCAGATAGAGAAGGGACGTGAAACATTTTGATAACCAAAGATGCATTCTACAAACTAAGGAAAGTAATGAAAACGGGAAACAAACAAAAAAGTACGGAACTGTTACACTCCTTCTAAATGACGGTGAATGCTGGACACCCCTCACAGATGTGGAAAAGTCTTGAAGCAAGAAACATGTTCTACAGAAGGATGATGAGAATATCTGCGGCCGATTTGTAAGCAACGATGACATTTCTGAGAAAAAGTAATCAAAAAACACTTAACATTTTTAGGGAAGATAATGAGCAGAGTGCTTGTATATTTGACACTCACAAGGTAGATTGCGCATAAGTGGGACAGATAAACAACGTAGTGAGCTTGCGCAAATGGATGGCGTCACAAATTTTCGGAGACAACATCAAGGCAAAATTTATTAAGAGCTTCGAAGGATAGGAAATGGTGGAAAACCATAATCACTAACTTCCAGAAGTGTCATGGTAAGTTGTTTAACAGTATATAAACTACTTAAGTGACATTTGATACTGAAATTTAATTTTATTCGGAGCTTTTATAATTTGATTTATTACTATTAAAATCGATTACTGGTATTTTTTATATTAACTGAATTTTTATACTTTTATATTATTTCGATCCCAGTTGGGGGGGGGGGTAAATATTTGCCCTCGGAAGCTAACAGGGGCTGACAACCCCGATCAGAGTTGACCTGAAAATAACAGCAATTAAGGTGATTCCCCGCTCCTTCTCCACCATCACACCGATCAGAGGCCGTGCTGCCGGATGTAGTTTGTTTTCATAACCAGGATGAGCGGGAAATTGGAAAAAGGGAAACGGGTTATAGAAGTAATATTCTGAATTTAATTCATGATTTTCTTTGATTAATCAATGGGTCAGGATTTTTTTTTTCTGGGGAGGGTTTTATAACATCAATAATCTACGTTATTAAAACTTAAATGTTTGTCGTCGTACTTTGATGCTTTTCGGGAGATTGAGATATCACCAATTGATCATCTACAAATGAATTCCAGGAATGCGGGCATCATTCATTCTGGAAGTCTAAATGTATAGTTGGCATCTCTCGGATTAATGACTTCCTATATAGTCTGGTTTTGTTTTCCGCATTTCTTTGAGTATTTTCCTGAAAAATATAGCTGGCTGATCGCCACAAAAAGTGTTATTTTTTTTTCTATATGACCTGAATGAACACGTGAAAGAAAAACTAATCCGTAAGTACAGATTACTAGGGTGACTGAGTCGCGTTTACTACATACACGGGGAAGTCCCTAGTTAAATCGCCAGGAAGTGGTAATTACATTTCATAAATAAGAAATAGGTTTTTGAGTAACTGTTATTTTTGTAAGAAAAAAATGTCTTCTCCGTTCCAACATTTGTTAAATCTGGATTTCATTTATTGGCACGTCGGGTAATTCCTTAGATAATATATCGTTATTTTTCGTATCGTGATTACCAGTTATTTTTATTCATACTATTTAAAATATGAAATTCAGACATTTTGATTTCTAATTTCTTTCTCTTTATCATTAGTTAAAATATTCAACCATGTCTTCACCGCTTACGGTTAAATATAATTGTGCATAAAATTCTCAAGGATAATGTTAATATCCATTTTACTTAATATTTAAATTTTATGCAATGAAAAATTATTATAAACATATTTCCCTTATAACTTGCGCTTCCTTGACGAGATAATTGAATTATTCCAACTCGAGTTATGACAGTTATTTGAAAATAAACACTAAATAGTGTAGCATATGGAACTTTAATAAAAACAATTCACATCTGAAGATAGTTCAAAAGTTGGATGAAAACACGAAACTAACAGCACTTCACGATGTATTTTAAATAAATGCTTGCTTTCCAAAAGAGAAGTTATAAAAATTCGTTTTTGTCAAACTATGAATTATATAGGCATTTGAGAAGAGAAAGAGGAAATATTGGAAAGCACAATATATTCGGTTCGAAATTAAGTGGCAAATTTTCTTTACATGATAAACATCAGGAAAATCTGACTATTTCGCCGTCGGAATGAGTAAAAACTGATTGTTCAACCGCTCTTTTCAATGACAAATATCATGCTAAGCACAATGGGCCAGACGGGTGTATCAAAGCTCGGAGACTAACGGCGTAAACAGCACTCATAAACTGTTTTTAACAAGGCTGGAGTTTGAAGTTTGTTGTGGAAATGGTAGGCCCAAAGCGATTTCTACATGTTGAGAGAACGCGTTCTAGAGATTGATATAAAGGCACGCCTATAGTCTTGTCTGATTCTTTTCTTTCAGAAAGAAAATTATTTCTATGCGGCCATAAATGTTGGCCAATAAAATTATTAAATATCTTAACATTTTTTCCATATTTCCTTTGAGTAATTTGCTTAATCCTTGTACATGTTAGTCTTTCTTTTCTTTAAAAGTTTGTCGTTATTACAATGAAACTTTTCAATTTTTATTTTATCGAGGAAATTTTAGGAATCTTATCTAAATCGTTTCTAATTAAAGTTTCTTTGACTTTCTCTAACCTAGCTCTTTTTTATTTGGGAAAATAGGGTAATTTCATCAAACCAAATAAGAAACCAAAAAATAGCCGACAAGAATTAATATGAAATACCCATTATCTTATTTATACAACCATTTCCGTAATGTAAAACATTAGATGAATAAAAACTAGAAAATATCTAAATAGTGTAAAAAGGGGAATGTTTACCACATTTCACAGATCAAATTATACACTCTGGTTTTAAGCAAAAATGCTTCAGAGAAATTCAGTGTAGATATGAGCATATGCTGTCTCCACTCTCTCTTTCTCGCGCAGGCATTCTCTGTCTCTAGCATTCTCTGCCTCTAGCATTCTCTCTGTGTGTGTGCACGCGCGCCCACTTTCTCTGTATGTGTCACTCTCCGCGTGCAATAGTGTAGTGACGTTCTGTCCAGAATCCTCGAATCTAGTCTATGAATGTTGTCTTTATTAAACTCTCCCACTGTTTAGTCGAAGCCATACAATACTAAGAACACTAAAACATCTTTCGGAAACGGATCCATGTAAATATTTGCAGACACCTTTTGTCGTCTTATCGTCGTAAATGAAAAATCAATCAGCTGTGTAATCCAAAATGTTCCAGCATTTTGTTGATGATATTACCGATTATACAGGCAATTAAGCAAAGTAACATCACAAATATTTCAATTATTTTATTATTTGATGCTTGCAAATATCTAGACGTTTTTAAAAAAACTATTAAACATTAGAAACCTACTAAAACATCGGGATACATATCATAATTCACCGATGTAAAACTTGTAATCATATTTGCTTTTTTATATGGACGTATTGACTTACGACCATATCACGTTGAAACACCGGTCGTTGTACGAAGTTAAACAATGTCGGACTTGGTCGATATCTAGATAGCTGACCGCTTGGGAATATGAGGTGATGTAGTTTTCGTGGTGTAATGGATAATGGCTTGGAGAGCAGAGTTCCAATTTCAGTCTGGTTGGGTGAATTAACTTACATGCAAATATCCTTCGTAAAAGTATAAATCAACTTCTCCCCTCCTAGCTGTGTGTTAATTATTGGACTTGTATCGTTAATCATCATTCTCCCCCAAAATTCTTAAAATCTAAATCTATTTTCTGGCTTTAAATAACCTGTAAAGGTTGATAAACCAGGAAAATAATTGAAATGAATTTAATTAAAATGTAGGTCAGTTGTTTTATTATTGAGTTATGCATAAGCGATGAAACGGCAAGCGATATTGCTATACATTTGTTTTGTAATCCACTCTAAAAATAATATTAAATAAAGTTCCGATTTTATGAATATATTATATACTTCGATAAAAATTTATTTTTACTAACTTTACGAATTCAACGAGGTATCAGCATGCAAATTTTATTGACATTGCCATACTGTAAGTAGATGGTGCCACCATACTTTGGCATCATGGATATTCGCAGTTATATAACGGTAGTTTTCCGGCGTATGGTCAATCAAGGAAAACACTGGCTAGGCTTCTTATGACCCGGACTCGTGAATTATGGAATAATAATCGATATCAGAGGAGGGGGAAAATTCTATGTACGTTTGACATCCTTTAATCTGTCGTGTCTAAGAGGAATACAAGGATAGTGATAATACTAATCTTGAGAGCTTAATGATTGTTACGATAAGGGTATGTCTCGCAATGTCCGTGGTACAAAGAAGCAAAGTCTTCAATGAAGAGTTCTTTAATTTCCATGGATATGAGTATATAAGACCCACTAGTATGTCTTTTTAACAGTGCGACTCAGGATATTGCGCACTTGACAACAAATTGATCCGGGAGAACTGGCAATAGTAATTGTGGTCTAATGAGTCATGGTTATGGTTCAAGGATCACCAGGGGATTAGAGGTGTGGAGGTAACCTAAAATCATTCCAGTTTGGGTCATTTGTACGGTGGCTATCGTTGAAGTGTACGTATTCCGACAAGTTCAAATACTTAAGAATTACATGTATGAAAATTTGGATGTCAAATATCATATGTTATGAAAAAATGAAAGCTACTTAGAAATGTAATAACATATGTGAAAATGATTTTAATAAAAGGCATTCTAGCAGAAATATTTCATTTACAGTCGGTGAACTGTCACTATTTTTGTTCCATCCAGCCGCCTTCAGTTGCTAGTTGGTGCGACTAACTCCGTATATTGAATGAAGTGTTAGTTGAAAATTTCATGAATTTCTGTCGTATCCAGAAGGTTAGAGGGTACAATGCCTAAAATGGTATTGATTGGATAATGGTTTGATGGCGGATGTTAGCATTGAACTGTTGTCTTATGTGACTAATTGAAATGTGTCCAAGATACAGAGAAATAGTTTGCGGAACATTACAGATAATGTCGACGAATTACCTGGGTACCACGTCCTTCCGAGTTAAACCAGAGCTGATCACAAGATAGCGTGGCATGAAATTTCTTCAAACGTTTCCCAAACAAGTATGGAATTGATGTTACATTGAGTTTCTTCAATTTGATGAGATACAAAGTTTCATAAATGATATTGGCATTTTATTTACATTTACGGTACGTCAACATATTAAAGGAAATCGATTTGTGTTTCAGTATTGTTTCTCGGATAGTACCAACATGAATATTTGGTAGGCAGAGGCATTTGAAAATTTTAGACTCTCTGCACAATTCGTCCTAATTCATTTCGTGCAGAAAGCATTGGACCGTGAATTATTGACCTTGTTTCAATCACTTAGCGTTCTGGGGAAAAAAAGTTAGACAAAATAAGATGAAACAATTTTCTTTTTAGTTTTAGAAAAAATATTAAACCATACGTATTGATTTATTTTCCAAATAATTTCCACTTGGGTTGAAATGAAAATCATCCCCATGCGTTTGCAGACACAAAGCTCGCCGACGCTCACACTATTCACACGGACATGTGGAGCATAAAATATTACCAAATAAATATATACACAGACTTTGTAAAATAAGGAAAGGTTTATTGCATTATTTTTAAAAATTTAAATTGGAGCCGAGTTAAAAAGAGGGAATATGGGGGGAAAAAAAACTATCTAACAAAGAGGTAAGGATATCTGCAAAATCTCTCGGACATAAAGGAACATAAATGAATTAATAACAAAAAGTACATGCTGCATTACCCAGACAATTCATACGTAAAATACACACACACACACACACATATATATATATATATATATATAACACATTCATTTGCCCGTGTTTTGATTGTGTTCCATTATAGATAATCACGAAATAGCAGCATTGATTTAATGCAATTTTTATCGCTTTTCCTGACTTAATTCTAGGTGTCTATATGCAGTCGCTTGGGGAGACTGACAGGCTGCTAGTTTCCCATTATATTATTTAGCTCGTGTGGCGATATAATCCTCGTTGCGGACGCTCGTTCAGACACATTTTGGTTATTTCTAAACCTGAGACCAAAATGTGATTCATACTGTAACTAAAATGAGCCGGCATTATTTAATTATATATATTTTTTAAATCGATTAAAGCAAGGCAGTAAATCCAGCAGGCTACACGTGGTTAGTGGGTAATTTTTAAAAAAATTAGAAAACAAACTTTACTCAGTAGCAAATACAATGTACGAGAAAGACAGTAAAAATTTATTGATTTATATTTTGGAAGATTAAAGCTGGCTAGAACGAACGGAAACTGAAGAGAGATCACAATCGAGAAGTGAGAAAAACTTAGCATCAGTCTAACTCAACTCTTTATTTGTGAGATGTTATTGTCAATCTACTACTGCGCTCAAATTCATAAAATCTATGAACATGGCGAAGAGCTCTACCGAAAAGATGCTATTGAAATATTTATAGCAAAGACAGAGAGGGGTAATTTTACGACACTGGGAACGTGACTGATGCCAGATCAGGCGTCAATAATATTGCAGATTCTTCTTTGTATTTTATCAAAGATTTCTAGATATATGGCGTGGGCACCGGAGAATATATTGCAGTAATATTGTAAACATGGACGATTGGTAGACTTAGATAGATTCAGGGGAGAAATTGTCTAATGCAGCTGACCTAACAATATAATCAATATAGTAATTCCACTTCATATCAGACGAGACGGCGCAATGAGTCTCTCTCCTGGATGTTAGTATCAGCCATGAAAGGCACAAAGGTTTCTCTCAGATGGTTAATAGACAGAAGTTTAGTTTTGGAGGCGTTAAAATTAGTCACCATTTGTCTTAGTTAACAACAGACTGAAGGTCGTTTTTGTGTTCAGCCGCCTAATCGAACAGATCAGACTTAGTATAGAGACATGGGTAAATGGTTGTCATAAGAATATATACCAAGTTTAGATCTGTCATCGGGAATATAGGTAATGAAAATTAAAAATAGGCTAAAGATAGATATCTGGGGGGCACCTCTATAGTTGGGAAAGGATATAGATTTAATTTCATGTTTTTATATTCTTCATATATGCCGATCGAACTTTCAGTTGATGCACATAATCTGTCACTCGGATTCACGGTTCTTGCTATCATCAACGGCCCTCAAAGTCTTGTCTAACCGATTTCCCCCACATGTTTTCATATGACCCGTGGTATGATTGGGGCACGGTGGTGTCATGCATAGCGGCTCGGTTGAGGAATCGGAGAACCGAGTTCGAATTTGAGTCTGTTCCATTACATTCACTTACATGCTAATGCCATTGGGAAATGTATACATCCTCTTCCTCCCACACCAGCTATGGCTAAATAGCAACACGGACATATAGCCTTGGATGACAATCGCTCTAGGAGAAAGTAACTCTGAATTCAAAAACTGTATGTCGCTCTGGCGTAGCACATACTATACAACTAAAAAAAAAAGGATCGTTCCCATTGACTCTGATCTCAACTGCGGTCGAATAATGATGACGATTTTCACGGACATCTCAGCATTACTTCTAATTGTTGCACGCTTCGTCTTTCATCCACGACGATATTGTTTCATTTCAATTTTATTTTTTTAAAGGTTTACCAACCCTTTGCGTATTATTTAAAGCGGAAACAAGTTTCGGAATCTAGGAGGTGTCCTAGTTTAATCGGTGTTCCCAAACTGTCCTCTCTATATGTATTGACCTGGATCGATGCCGCTTACCTTCGGTGATTGAAATATTGTCAGAACGTCGCTTCATTGACAAAGATTCAAACCTTGATTTCAGGAAATGGATCTTAACCATCTAACCACTCATCAACCCACCCACATAGATATTGATCGGATATTGTTGTAGCACCAGTTTGAGGAATGGCGGGTAATCAAATATAGGCTGTGTGGACGTGTCTTTTCTTGATGCTATATATTACTAAAACATTCTTTTTGCAGACATGGCCACGTACGACACCTCGATTTATGTCATAAGGTGGTAATTTGGTAAACTTTCATATGACGTTTTAGTTCCCCAAACTGTGGCACAATTTGTCCTATTACGCTGACAGTAGAAATGGTATATAACCTGTTAATGGATTCTTTCTGATTGTGTCGTCTTCGATTTATTTTGAGAACTGCACTACTATGAGTACTGATGATATTTATGAAACGTTAGATCAAATTTTGTGACAATATACTCGATAATGTCAATGTATTGTGATACATATTTTTCTTGATAGAATCTATGTTGTATATCTAAGTCTACCGTTTTTCCAGGCTCAGAATATTACTGCTACATAGGGTCATTTGCTCCTACTAGTGATTTCCGAGAAAATCCAAAGAATCAGCAATATTATCTGTCTTTACCAGGAGTCTCGTCTTCTGTCACTTTCCCACCGCCGTAAAGTTGCCCCACTAACTTTTCTATAAATATTTTCATGAAATCGTTGCTATAGTACCTATACTTTTTGAATGTAAACACAATGCAAGTCTGTTGACGAGTTCTCATCAATTTACAGTAGAGTTGCCGAGATATAAACGGACCTTCTATGCTAACACTCTTTTCTCGCACGTATCGCATAAGGAACTCGTCTGACGCCATGCTTTCCAGTCAACATTAATCTTCAAAAAGTTAAATGCAGTATCAATCACTTTCTACTGTCCTCATGATTTCTCATCTTTTGTTCTCGCTATTTTTAATTTTTGTTTTCTAATTCTTCCATATCCAATAACTTGTGTTTTAGTGGCTTTAGTGCCTTGCTTGGGGTGAACCCGATTATTACATTAAAAAAAAATCATAGATGCAGAGTGTGATTAACTGATATAAAATATCGAATGTGTGACTTAAATCCTGAGAATCTCTTGGAATATTATATGATCAGATGATTCCTAATAATCCGGGTAGTAATGGTTTTACATGTATCAACATGAAATGAATATTTAACAACTTTTAATAACTATTTTACTCAAATTTTATTCGTCTTGTATGGAGTTGTCAGCATTTTATGCTAGCATCCTGTGATCGTTCTAAATCGAGAAACTCCACTAAATGTTGGACATACCTCCCGTAGCATGAATGTGTAAACGAAATATTAAGTCTCTGAAAAACGTAATATAAAAATATGAAAGATTGTTGAATGATTTTTACGACTTATCACTACTTTATAGGTTTGAAGCCAAAACATTTGTGTGTGTGTGTGTGTGTGTGCGGCTTAAAATTGCACTAGCAAATTCATGAAAATGACATTGTTTATCTCAGATAACAGTAGGAAATGTGCACGGGAAAATCAGTATAGATGACAATCGAGTTATCAGCAATAATTTTTAGTGGTAAATACAGAAATACATATGATGGGTCTAATGAAAATAATCAGAAATTAAGAAGGAAATTGACGGATGTTGTTTAATCTTAGATTTTTTTTTAAATTTGTAAATTTGTTTCCTGAATGATGTTGCTGTCAAACTAGGTGACAAAACCTTAGTTGTTTTTTTTTTTGTTTCGTTTTCTGTTTGTTTGGTTTTGTGTTTGGTTGGTTTTTTCTTGGTTTTAGTTCATTTGGTTGGATTTTGCTTGGGTTTTGTTTTTATTTTCTTGTTTTTTTTTGGTTTGTTTTTTCTCCTTTTTTGCTTGGTTTTTGGTTTGTCTTTTTAGCTTGGTTTTTGATTTTGTCTTTTTAGCTTGGTTTTTGATTTTGTCTTTTTAGCTTGTTTCGTTTTGATTTTGTCTTTTTAGCTTGTTTCGTTTTGATTTTGTCTTTTTAAGCTTGTTTCGTTTTGATTTTGTCTTTTTAAGCTTGTTTCGTTTTGATTTTGTCTTTTTAAGCTTGTTTCGTTTTGATTTTGTCTTTTTAAGCTTGTTTCGTTTTGATTTTGTCTTTTTAAGCTTGTTTCGTTTTGATTTTGTCTTTTTAAGCTTGTTTCGTTTTGATTTTGTCTTTTTAAGCTTGTTTCGTTTTGATTTTGTCTTTTTAAGCTTGTTTCGTTTTGATTTTGTCTTTTTAAGCTTGTTTCGTTTTGATTTTGTCTTTTTAAGCTTGTTTCGTTTTGATTTTGTCTTTTTAAGCTTGTTTCGTTTTGATTTTGTCTTTTTAAGCTTGTTTCGTTTTGATTTTGTCTTTTTAAGCTTGTTTCGTTTTGATTTTGTCTTTTTAAGCTTGTTTCGTTTTGATTTTGTCTTTTTAAGCTTGTTTCGTTTTGATTTTGTCTTTTTAAGCTTGTTTCGTTTTGATTTTGTCTTTTTAAGCTTGTTTCGTTTTGATTTTGTCTTTTTAAGCTTGTTTCGTTTTGATTTTGTCTTTTTAAGCTTGTTTCGTTTTGATTTTGTCTTTTTAAGCTTGTTTCGTTTTGATTTTGTCTTTTTAAGCTTGTTTCGTTTTGATTTTGTCTTTTTAAGCTTGTTTCGTTTTGATTTTGTCTTTTTAAGCTTGTTTCGTTTTGATTTTGTCTTTTTAAGCTTGTTTCGTTTTGATTTTGTCTTTTTAAGCTTGTTTCGTTTTGATTTTGTCTTTTTAAGCTTGTTTCGTTTTGATTTTGTCTTTTTAAGCTTGTTTCGTTTTGATTTTGTCTTTTTAAGCTTGTTTCGTTTTGATTTTGTCTTTTTAAGCTTGTTTTGATTTGTTTTTTTAGCTTGTTTTGATTTGTTTTTTTAGCTTGTTTTGATTTGTTTTTTTAGCTTGTTTTGATTTGTTTTTTTAGCTTGTTTTGATTTGTTTTTTAGCTTGTTTTGATTTGTTTTTTTAGCTTGTTTTGATTTGTTTTTTTAGCTTGTTTTGATTTGTTTTTTTAGCTTGTTTTGATTTGTTTTTTTAGCTCGTTTTGATTTGTTTTTTTAGCTCGTTTTGATTTGTTTTTTTAGCTCGTTTTGATTTGTTTTTTTAGCTCGTTTTGATTTGTTTTTTTAGCTCGTTTTGATTTGTTTTTTTAGCTCGTTTTGATTTGTTTTTTTAGCTCGTTTTGATTTGTTTTTTTAGCTCGTTTTGATTTGTTTTTTTAGCTCGTTTTGATTTGTTTTTTTAGCTCGTTTTGATTTGTTTTTTTAGCTCGTTTTGATTTGTTTTTTTAGCTCGTTTTGATTTGTTTTTTTAGCTCGTTTTGATTTGTTTTTTTAGCTCGTTTTGATTTGTTTTTTTAGCTCGTTTTGATTTGTTTTTTTAGCTCGTTTTGATTTGTTTTTTTAGCTCGTTTTGATTTGTTTTTTTAGCTCGTTTTGATTTGTTTTTTTAGCTCGTTTTGATTTGTTTTTTTAGCTCGTTTTGATTTGTTTTTTTAGCTCGTTTTGATTTGTTTTTTTAGCTCGTTTTGATTTGTTTTTTTAGCTCGTTTTGATTTGTTTTTTTAGCTCGTTTTGATTTGTTTTTTTAGCTCGTTTTGATTTGTTTTTTTAGCTCGTTTTGATTTGTTTTTTTAGCTCGTTTTGATTTGTTTTTTTAGCTTGTTTCGTTTTGATTTGTTTTTTTAGCTTGTTTCGTTTGGATTTGTTTTTTTAGCTTGTTTCGTTTGGATTTGTTTTTTTAGCTTGTTTCGTTTGGATTTGTTTTTTTAGCTTGTTTCGTTTGGATTTGTTTTTTTAGCTTGTTTCGTTTGGATTTGTTTTTTTAGCTTGTTTCGTTTGGATTTGTTTTTTTAGCTCGTTTCGTTTGGATTTGTTTTTTTAGCTCGTTTCGTTTGGATTTGTTTTTTTAGCTCGTTTCGTTTGGATTTGTTTTTTTAGCTCGTTTCGTTTGGATTTGTTTTTTTAGCTCGTTTCGTTTGGATTTGTTTTTTTAGCTCGTTTCGTTTGGATTTGTTTTTTTAGCTCGTTTCGTTTGGATTTGTTTTTTTAGCTCGTTTCGTTTGGATTTGTTTTTTTAGCTCGTTTCGTTTGGATTTGTTTTTTTAGCTCGTTTCGTTTGGATTTGTTTTTTTAGCTCGTTTCGTTTGGATTTGTTTTTTTAGCTCGTTTCGTTTGGATTTGTTTTTTTAGCTCGTTTCGTTTGGATTTGTTTTTTTAGCTCGTTTCGTTTGGATTTGTTTTTTTAGCTCGTTTCGTTTGGATTTGTTTTTTTAGCTTGTTTCGTTTGGATTTGTTTTTTTAGCTTGTTTCGTTTGGATTTGTTTTTTTAGCTTGTTTCGTTTGGATTTGTTTTTTTAGCTTGTTTCGTTTGGATTTGTTTTTTTAGCTTGTTTCGTTTGGATTTGTTTTTTTAGCTTGTTTCGTTTGGATTTGTTTTTTTAGCTTGTTTCGTTTGGATTTGTTTTTTTAGCTTGTTTCGTTTGGATTTGTTTTTTTAGCTTGTTTCGTTTGGATTTGTTTTTTTAGCTTGTTTCGTTTGGATTTGTTTTTTTAGCTTGTTTCGTTTGGATTTGTTTTTTTAGCTTGTTTCGTTTGGATTTGTTTTTTTAGCTTGTTTCGTTTGGATTTGTTTTTTTAGCTTGTTTCGTTTGGATTTGTTTTTTTAGCTTGTTTCGTTTGGATTTGTTTTTTTAGCTTGTTTCGTTTGGATTTGTTTTTTTAGCTTGTTTCGTTTGGATTTGTTTTTTTAGCTTGTTTCGTTTGGATTTGTTTTTTTAGCTTGTTTCGTTTGGATTTGTTTTTTAGCTCGTTTCGTTTGGATTTGTTTTTTTAGCTCGTTTCGTTTGGATTTGTTTTTTTAGCTCGTTTCGTTTGGATTTGTTTTTTTAGCTCGTTTCGTTTGGATTTGTTTTTTTAGCTCGTTTCGTTTGGATTTGTTTTTTTAGCTCGTTTCGTTTGGATTTGTTTTTTTAGCTCGTTTCGTTTGGATTTGTTTTTTTAGCTCGTTTCGTTTGGATTTGTTTTTTTAGCTCGTTTCGTTTGGATTTGTTTTTTTAGCTCGTTTCGTTTGGATTTGTTTTTTTAGCTCGTTTCGTTTGGATTTGTTTTTTTAGCTCGTTTCGTTTGGATTTGTTTTTTTAGCTCGTTTCGTTTGGATTTGTTTTTTTAGCTCGTTTCGTTTGGATTTGTTTTTTTAGCTCGTTTCGTTTGGATTTGTTTTTTTAGCTCGTTTCGTTTGGATTTGTTTTTTTAGCTCGTTTCGTTTGGATTTGTTTTTTTAGCTCGTTTCGTTTGGATTTGTTTTTTTAGCTCGTTTCGTTTGGATTTGTTTTTTTAGCTCGTTTCGTTTGGATTTGTTTTTTTAGCTCGTTTCGTTTGGATTTGTTTTTTTAGCTCGTTTCGTTTGGATTTGTTTTTTTAGCTCGTTTCGTTTGGATTTGTTTTTTTAGCTCGTTTCGTTTGGATTTGTTTTTTTAGCTCGTTTCGTTTGGATTTGTTTTTTTAGCTCGTTTCGTTTGGATTTGTTTTTTTTAGCTCGTTTCGTTTGGATTTGTTTTTTTTAGCTTGTTTCGTTTGGATTTGTTTTTTTTAGCTTGTTTCGTTTGGATTTGTTTTTTTAGCTTGTTTCGTTTGGATTTGTTTTTTTAGCTTGTTTCGTTTGGATTTGTTTTTTTAGCTTGTTTCGTTTGGATTTGTTTTTTTAGCTTGTTTCGTTTGGATTTGTTTTTTTAGCTTGTTTCGTTTGGATTTGTTTTTTTAGCTTGTTTCGTTTGGATTTGTTTTTTTAGCTTGTTTCGTTTGGATTTGTTTTTTTAGCTTGTTTCGTTTGGATTTGTTTTTTTAGCTTGTTTCGTTTGGATTTGTTTTTTTAGCTTGTTTCGTTTGGATTTGTTTTTTTAGCTTGTTTCGTTTGGATTTGTTTTTTTAGCTTGTTTCGTTTGGATTTGTTTTTTTAGCTTGTTTCGTTTGGATTTGTTTTTTTAGCTTGTTTCGTTTGGATTTGTTTTTTTAGCTTGTTTCGTTTGGATTTGTTTTTTTAGCTTGTTTCGTTTGGATTTGTTTTTTTAGCTTGTTTCGTTTGGATTTGTTTTTTTAGCTTGTTTCGTTTGGATTTGTTTTTTTAGCTTGTTTCGTTTGGATTTGTTTTTTTAGCTTGTTTCGTTTGGATTTGTTTTTTTAGCTTGTTTCGTTTGGATTTGTTTTTTTAGCTTGTTTCGTTTGGATTTGTTTTTTTAGCTTGTTTCGTTTGGATTTGTTTTTTTAGCTTGTTTCGTTTGGATTTGTTTTTTTAGCTTGTTTCGTTTGGATTTGTTTTTTTAGCTTGTTTCGTTTGGATTTGTTTTTTTAGCTTGTTTCGTTTGGATTTGTTTTTTTAGCTTGTTTCGTTTGGATTTGTTTTTTTAGCTTGTTTCGTTTGGATTTTGTTTGTTTTTCCTCTGGTTTTTGGTTTTTCTCACGTATTACGACGAATATGGTGTAAATATATATTGAATCAGGATGTGGCAAATGATTCTAAAATACAAAATAAATGGAAAATCCCATCTTCACCTGACAATTCAATAGAAATCAGTTCATCTATCATTTCTGTTATTATTCCCTCCGATGGAAAATAAATTACTGTTAGGGGAATCGCTTACATGGATCCCAGATTCACCCGTCCGAGGTGAATAGATTCTGGTAAAAGATGGCTTAAAATTTTTAGAGATATTTATCAGTAGCGTCACCATCCTGATCCAAATATAGACTTATTATTGAAAGTCATTTACAGGAGAACGTAAAGCAATATTTTATTCCCGATCTGGCAAACAGGAATGTTTAGCCAGGTTCATTCATTTCAACGCAAAGAAAGTAAATATATAAAAATGGTTATGGTGATCTCCAAGACATTTGACGGGGTGCGGCATACAGGTTTTCTTCAAAAGTTGAAAGTTTGTGCTATTCATGGACGAATAATGAGCAGATACAGTGTTTCTCTTCAAATCGGGAAATGAAGGTTGTTTTGAATGGCAACTCTTCTAGACCTTAAGCATAACTGCATCTGTTATTCAGGGTTCTGTTTGAACCGATGTTTCTAATTTTCATAAATGACCTTCTTGATGTCCTTAGTTCTCAACTCGGTATCCACGCTGATGACACAAATATTTACTATTAATTTTGATCGGTAAAATAAGGTTAAATTGGCAGCCGATCTAAAACTATGACGTACAATGTTGTAAGGCAAGCAGTGGCTTGTTAATTTTAACACCTCCAAAATGAAACTCTCTTAATCATCAGATAGGACACATATAAGCATAGCTGATCTTGACCTCTAGGAGAATGACTCATTACGTGTTCTCGCACTAATAGTTTCAGTTGACATGTGAAAAGATTTTATTGACTCAACTGCTAAATCTACATCAAGAAAATTAGGTCATTATGTTCTGCCATAGAAGTTTCTCTCCTCAGAATCTGTCTTATCTGTTCCATATTCAGAGATTGTCACTGATCTGGCATCTCAGTTTTAGTCCCTTTCTATCTGCCTAACCGTGGCGTCACTGTGACTGTTCTATAGTAATTGCTGTGAACTTTCCACAATGATTTTATGAATTTAAATACAGTACTAGATCGATGTCAAGGTCACATTTTACAGTTTAAAATGCTAGATGTAACCGTATGATAAACGCTAACGTTTGCTTTTGTGACGGTTACCGCTTGTGGAACTCTCTACCGCTTTTTTGGCTTTCCAGTCATCTTTGATCTTTAAAAATTTAAATGGAATTCCATTCGTTATTTTCTGTCTTAATTCTTGTTTTTCAATTGCCTTCTCTCTTTAATAGTCTGTTTCTCATTCTCTAACACTATTACCCATTGTGAACCAATTGTTTTATGCCTTGATTGGGTTGGAATTATTTGAAAAAGTATATAAAATGACACAAAATGATGAAAGTTGAACGTAAATTCAATGCTACTGAGCAAATATTAAGACGAATTAAAGTATTTATCAGGCATATAGGAAAATGTGTTGATCGAATTATCAAATATGGTAGTATTGTTTAGATTTATTTGTTAAAACGTTGTTGCACTAAATCTTTAGCATAAAATAGTAAAAACACCAAACAACTTAACGCGTCCGACGTATCACAATAACCTGCATCCGATAGCTAGGCCTCTGATCGAGAGATTAGTGTTCTGATAAGCGTGGAATCACCACTTATTTTTTATTATTCCCAGTTTCATTTTGATCCGGGACAGTAGCACGTATTAGGTTCGCAGCTACAAGAAAATAGTGAACCGCATAACTGGTGATAAAAGACTATAAAATTATAAAAATACATTTTATAGTAAAAAAAATTCCAGCAATAAATTTTAATTGTAAAAAATATTGCAGCAGTAGATTTTAATAGTTAAAAAAAATTACCAGAGCTCTCAAGGAAATTAAATTTCAGCGTTAAATGAGCCAGGCGGAGTTGATATGCTGTTAAACAAACAAATCAAACAACTTAACAATATTTAAGTAAGGATTGATACTATAATTTTAAAATTCCGCACATATAAGTGCTCATCGGTGGAAAAAATTGAAGTTTCCTCTTCTACATGTTATAAATAGCAAGGTAGACTGAACTCTCAAGCCTTAAATGACACTTAATGTAAGGGATCTCACAATATAATTTCAAAACCATGAAGAAAGTTAACTGACTTGGGTAAATTGTTTGCACATGAATTAGTTACAAAAGACAAAAAGAAAAGAAAATTTTGAAAATCCCTGATCGCCCACGTCCTGAAAGGACACGGCTCATAGAAAAAACAATTAATGTACTATTGATTTTTACACGCAAAGACGAAGTTTTAATGAAAGCAAATAGGACATATGTCAAATGCCTCATTCTGACCCTATCTAGGAATAGCCTACCTAACGGCCGTGTGCAAATGATTGACAGAACAAGGGGTGGGAGACACAAAAATAAAAATCAGTCGGAGAGCTACAAAATACGGGACGTTCTTGAGTGCCATCTTCACCAGCGTCCTGAAAAGACACCGTAGATAGAATAATCATTCTTTTCAGTGATCGGATAAATGAATGAAGGTTTTATTGTTAGAACCAGTTATTAATACAATGAAATATGTCGGCGTATAGGAAGCCATTTTGAATATTTTGTGATTCATTGACTCGACCTTGAATTAACATTATTGAAAGAATTTACAGTACAACAAACACACATCTATGTGGTTATTACTTCGGCAGTAATTCTGGACAATCTCCCCAGATATGAAAAATCTTGAAGCAACAGATGTTCTACAGAAGAATGCTGAGTATAACATGGACAGAATATGTGAGCAACGAAAAATTTTACACAAATGGAAATAAAAAAGACACTTATACACGGTGAATTACTTTCTATTCGAAGTGAATATGGGCGCGTGGTTGAATGGTTAGAACGTTCCCTTTTTGACCATGAGTCCTGAGTTCGAATCTCATCATGGAAGTAACTTCTTGACGTTATCAGCATGCAGCACCTTTGCAACGGGCATGAAAACCATACCACGTGTTGACCTCAAGCCCTGGAAGGTTGTACTAGCAAGACGTCACAATTCATCGTGAGCGTGGCTTTGATCGTACTAGTCCTGTTCACTGTCGATCACGCTAGATAATGTGCTCACTCACAGAAAATATAAGTAAGTTACACTCAGCATAGTTGATGTATAAACCACAATTGGGCTCTATGGGTTTTGACACAGGCAAAAATGTGCCTGAGCAGTTGTCTGCAACAGGGATTGGATTGTCATCTTAGTAGACAGGCATACTCGGATACGAGCGCCCAGCCACCCATTCAAAAAGAATTAGGCTATCAATCGGAATTATTCGTGATATAATGACAGTTTAATAACCCGTACAAATTCCATTTGAAAACAATTTTTCCTTAGTCCCATGCCCCTGCTCAAACGAGCAGAAGGATGATATTGAAAACAAAAAAAGTTCCCTGTATTATCTCTTTTATATCATTACTTATTTCCAATTTTTTAGCCTTGAATTTTCTCAAAATTCAACCAGAAACGGAAGTAGTTACTGATGAAAATTCGTTATAGAGAATGCAAAAATGTTTTCCAAAGCATCCATTATGTCATATTCCGCATCGTCGTGCCTGGTTAGTAATTAGATTGGTGACTGCCTGGGAATACCAGGTGCTGTACGATTTGAGGTGCAGGTGGTGTATAGGATGATGGCTCCGAATTTTTAATCGGATAGCAGATTTCCAATTGACATTGTGTTCGGGATGTTTATCCGCATATACCATTAGGTTAGGTAAGAATCCACCTCTTCTATCGCCAGCTGTGGTTAAGACTTGTATCAGGGAACCGTTATCGCCAAACATTCTTAGAATCTAAAAATGTTATGTCTTTAAATAACCTATAAAGTTTTTAGGCCTTTTCGTCACTTGCTGGATGTGTGGGTGATGTAATGAATAGTGGCTAGGTAGAATAAATCTGGGGAAAGAGTTCGAATCTCAGTTGAGTTACTTACATTCACTTACGCGTAAATACATTTGGAGAATTTATAAATCAATCTATTCTGTGGATTAAACTGTAGGGCTTGTATATGGAGAAAGAAATCAAGGACACATGGCACAGTGGATAAAGGTGTTAGTTATATCCAGTGACAGAACGGAAAGAGTGTGAGTAGAATACCTGGTTAAGGCGGTGGAGAACTTGGAGGGGGCATTAACAGGAGTTAACTGATAACTGGCATCTATTAGACATGGCACGTGGAACTAGAACAGTCTACCCCAATGAGCGAAATAAAAGATTCAGTTAGACATTCCAACCAGGCCGGAGCGTACAACGGCCGAAACGTTATAATGAATATGGCCACAAAGATGAGGAAAATAGTCCGAATAATGTAAATAGTGTACATAATACCTCATTTCAGAAATATAGACAGATACAATGAAATCATATATAAAAAAATTAAAAAATTGTTTATGCAATATGTTATCAAGAAAATAATTTTTACAAATCAAAATATTTCAGCTGTAAATAACCAACGAAATGTTAACCGTAAATAAGTCAATCAATTTCATCGCTTCCTTCATTTCCCTATTTTTATATCCAGGCACCAAATCTGTACTTATTGCATTTTTTGCCACAAACTTGGATGAGGCAATAATTTTAAAATAATTGGTAAACACAAAAATTCAGCGATTAGGAATGTTAGACAGTATATGGTCAAAATTAATTTAATACCCACCGCAAATGTAAAATACACTGTAGGTGACAAAATGCAAAAAAGTTATTCTAATGCGACTTAGAGCTGTCATAGCTCCTATAAATTAGCGAAATTCATAGAGAAAATAGTAATATTAAACGATTTAATATTCTCTCTTCATTATTCTCATATTAAACATCCTGGCGACTTGCTAGAAAAACTAAAAGCACTAATATAAACTAGATGTTCGAATCTCGAAAAAAATGATTTAATATGAAAGAAACATATATGCGGATATATAAAAGTAATTATTTCCAGACTTGTTACAAAAGATTATGGTCGGCAATGTTTTCTTTTTTACAAACAATATAACGGTTACATGTTAGTATATTACAGGTGATTTTGTATCTTCTTGAAATCTCTAGAGTGGGAGCCTGAAAGATATACCTAAGGTATCAATTCTCAGTATATCAATGATCTAACATATTCTCGCAAAATATTGCTTGCTCGTTTCAATAAGCTAAATAATATACTTACGAAACAAAACTTTTCTCGATATCATGTTAAACCATACCGGTAACGAAATAAAAAAAAAAAACTTCTATTGATATTTCATCAATAAAACAATTTTAACCCTTTGAGCCCTAAATACTACTTTACCGGTGGTAGAGAAAAATGACGTAATCCCCAGCTACCGGTTGAACGGTGGGTAAACACTTTTTATATCTACCATGTAACATTACATAACTATTTACGAATTTTGTCTCGGGAACACACGGCTCAGTGTTAAACTGCCATTCATTCCATAATAAACAAATACAATAATAGTCAGCTTCTATAACATTATTCGAAATCTACGATCTGTCTCTCGCTGTGTTTCGGTGTTTGACAAGGTATGGATTTCAAACACGCTTTCTTTTCCATGAAGTCGTTTGAAATTATGTAAGTATAAACATTGTAAAAACGCTTTTTTTTTTTTTTTTTTTTTTTGGACAGGGTCGGATATCTAGTACTTCCTGTCGTCGAGTCTATGTACAAATAGATTATTATTTTTCGAATTCAGATAATTAAATTAGATCTGCACGCCACACTTTAAAATTGTACGAAACAGTTTTTTCCACTTTCTCCCCAACCTGCGGTCTTCAACCCATTTGGTTTATGACAAAAGTAAGTTCTTCATAATAAATGCTGAGACTGGGAATTTAAACGTAAAAAGTTTCCAAGTTGTTAGGCATTTGTTTTCTCAATTCACCTTGATTTGAAATTTCACTGCAAGACTCGGCTATATTCCCTCCTCGTTGGCTAGTTATCTTCCATAGACAGTCCATTTTCTCGTGAGATAGAAAGAAATGTCTACATCGATTTAGACAGAATAATTGATATCTTATTTTTGATCTGGATTTGAAACCACAAAATAATACTTTTATTCTTACACCGCCCAAAGGCAAGAACATTTTTTTTATTTGTTTTCGATTATTCCAACTGAAAGAAACCTTTTATATTTTCCCCATTTTTTTTTTTTAAATAAAATTCTTTTATACACGTCGGTTATCACGTTGGAACGGCTCCTCTTATATTAACATTGTACTGCTTGTTTGTTTTATTTTTATTTTCGCTTTTCTTGTTAGTGTTTTTGTTACTGATAAATAATATTTTTCTATTTTAAATAAACTCAAAAAAGCAGTGTTAAATTGATCAAACAAGTGTATTTTATATTTCTCTTTATATTCAGATATTTTATTAAATATTCATGATTAATTTAAAATAAGAATCCTGTCTACTCTATAGATTTTAAATGAGATAATTGTTTCAGTTGGTACAATTTTATTTGATAAGAAAACACCTTTAACAAAATAGTTGGATATATTATATCTCATTCGTCGTCCTTCCCAAATTACCAAAATGATGGGCAAATCAATTTTACTTCTCTGTGGCAATTTCAAATTTTGCTAGTGATTTTTTTTCAGTATTTGTCTATATTTCTGAGATTAGGTATATTATGTACACTATTTACATTATTCGGAATATTTTCCTCATCTTTGTCGCCATATTTATCATCAGACTAGATATGGCTGTAATACTCGATGCACGAAAGAATAATAGATTTCTAATTATGCAGGATAAATTCCTACATTATTTACATTATTCGGACTATTGTCCTCTTCTTTGTCGCCATATATATTACAACGTTTCTGCCGTTGTACGCTCCGGCATTCTTCAGATGGTTTTAATGTCGAACTGAACCCTTTATTTTGCTCACTGGTGTAGACGTTTCTAGTTTCACATGCCATGTTTTAATGGATGTCAGTTATCAGTGATCTCTTGTTAATTCCCCGCTCCAAGTTTACCACTGACTTAAACGGGTATTGAACTCACACTCTTTGGATACTGTCACTGGATCTAACCAACGCCTTTATTCACTGTGTCTCTTTGGATACTGTCACTGGATCTAACCAACGGCTGTATTCACTGTGTCTCTTTGAATACTGTCACTGGATCTAACCAACGGCTGTATTCACTGTGTCTCTTTGAATACTGTCACTGGATCTAACCAACGGCTGTATTCACTGTGTCTCTTTGAATACTGTCACTGGATCTAACCAACGGCTGTATTCACTGTGTCTCTTTGAATACTGTCACTGGATCTAACCAACGCCTTTATTCACTGTGTCATGTGTCCTTGGCACAGTGTATAAAGGCTTTGTTTAGATGAAAGTGACATTATTCAAAGAGTGTGAGTTCAATACACGGTTAAGGCAGTGGTAAACTTGGAGTGAGAACAGGAGATAACTGATAACTAACATCCATTAGGCATGGCTCATGGAACTAGAAAAGTCTACCCCAGTGAGCGAAATAAAGGATTCAGTTCGACATTCCAAACACCTGAAGAATGCCGGAGCGTACAACGGCCGAAACGTTGTAATAAATATGGCGACAAAGAAGAGGACAATAGTCCGAATAATGTAAATGATGTAGGAATGTATCCTGCATAATTAGAATTCTATTATTCTTTCGTGCATTGAGTATTACAGCCATATCTAGAATGCTGTTTCTGCTATGTA
Organism: Acanthosepion esculentum; assembly: GCA_964036315.1. Classification (NCBI taxonomy): domain Eukaryota; kingdom Metazoa; phylum Mollusca; class Cephalopoda; order Sepiida; family Sepiidae; genus Acanthosepion; species Acanthosepion esculentum. Next base: position 61,114,387 of record OZ038486.1, on the reverse strand, counting down.
TGTAGATCGTTCTTGACAGACTCCGAAGAAGTACCTAGAGTGTCATTGGTTCAGATCTGGCATTCAGATTCAGTCACTTTTCGATTGACGTGACTTTATTTAGAGTTTTATCGTAACGGAGCCTTATTTAGAGTTTTATCGTAACTGATTTGATGGTCTTTCCTCTTTGTTAACTCATATTACAAAATTGATAGCTAAGTCTCATTATTATGCGATTGAAATGTCTCAATGTAAGCGTATGTTTTATCCTAATTTTTCTTTTCTCGCACTTCCCGCCGATAGAATTCTTCCGAATTTCTGATTTCCTCTCACACCCGAGCTTCAAATATTTAAATACAAAATTAATCATCTTCATGAAACCTACTATTTAATACCCTCGCTCTCTCCATTTTTTTCAGTTTTCTTTCACGCTATTACCCGATGTGTCTTAGTTGCATCATTACTTCAATTGAGTGAAATAGTTAAAAGAATATAACCAAGGGACGATATAAAGCCCAAGATAAAGCCAGACTGAAAATGTTCTTCGGAACATGTCACTAAAATTAACTAATCAGCTCATTAAAAAACATGGAGGAATTTCTTCCCTAGATAAGAATTCATCAGATATATCTCTAACCACTGCATTTGTCAGAATAGGAAAATAGTGTTGTATCATTTTAAAAAGGGGGTAATTTCCATAAAAATGTCAAATCTTATGTGCATAAAGAACTGTATGTACTGTTTTTATTTACAAATGTTCAATTTGAAACTGTTCTTGCGTAATTCATAACTGCGTACGTCTTGATACGCGCATTTTTCTAAATTCGTAACAGTAGGGCGTAATCATTGATCTGAACACATATCCAAACTTTATATTTGAAAAACAAAACATAACTTTCTATGAATTATGAGTCAGGAATTGATGTTAATCTATATTTTCTCTCCAAATTACTATTTTTTCTATGAACGGACTAATGAATTTAAACAGATCCCCGGATAATAACGAAACAGTATAAATTGTGAGCAAGAGGAATACCTCCAAATGCGAGTTTAGAATTGGAGATATTGCTGTAATTATTTTTAATTTCGCAAATTTATCTTAACCCGTACGAATCAGCCATCCACGCGAAATTCAGTTTTATATTAATCGTTACTATATTCGCATTACAAGATTTTAATAAAATGTACAGATTTATTAACAAGGGATACTTGAAAATCTTAAATAATTTCCTTAATATTTACCAACAGGCATTCCATATTTTCCCGACTAATCAAATATCTTTCACCATATGTTTAATCATTTTACTTCAAGCAAGGCAGTAATGCCACTAGTACTCAAGGGGGGTACAGAGGAGGAAGTGAGAGTAAAGACTGGGTATAGGGGAGATGGCCAAAACGATAAAAGATGAACGGGGTGAAAGACAACAGGAGATGGCGATTGACGTTGTATTTAAATTTTTGAAGATTGTAGTTTTCAGTGAAGTAAGTAATCGGAAGCAAGATCCACTAATAGGAAGTGCAAGAAAAACTGTTGGAGTGGAAGTGATGGTTACATTTAACTATATCAGCAGTAAAAGGGCGAGCCTAGATGACAATTTAGTAGCACGCTTATATACATATACTTCGGGCACCAGGGGATAAAAAAAGCTCGCGAGAGCAATTGCCATTAACATATTTGTAGAAAAGACAGAGGGAAGCCAAATCACGCGTGAAAGCGACTGAAGCAGAGATGTCAAGTCAGGTTCGGTTACATTGCAAATCCTTCAGCGGATATTGTCAAGAACCTCGCGGTAATATGAGCAACAGACCAGATATGGCAACACCATTCAATTTACGGCTGAATGCTAGATTTGTAAATGTACAAGATATACACAGATGATAAAAACATTCTGGCATGACACAGTGAACCAACTTTTCTTCCTGTAGATGCAGGTATTGATTCAATGTAGTTGTTCCACTTCAAGTTAGTCGAAAGAAGGCGCAGTGTGACGCTTTCCAGGATTCGAATATTAACCATACTGATGGTTGCTTTCATTAGTTTTCCGGTCGGTTCACATGCGTTCCTTATTTATTCCCGTCGGTTCACATGCGTTCCTTATTCATTCCCGTCGGTTCACATGCGTTCCTTATTCATTCCCGTCGGTTCACATGCGTTCCTTATTCATTCCCGCGTGGCCACATGCGTTCCTTATTCATTCCCGCGTGGCCACATGCGTTCCTTATTCATTCCCGCGTGGCCACATGCGTTCCTTATTCATTCCCGCGTGGCCACATGCGTTCCTTATTCATTCCCGCGTGGCCACATGCGTTCCTTATTCATTCCCGCGTGGCCACATGCGTTCCTTATTCATTCCCGCGTGGCCACATGCGTTCCTTATTCATTCCCGCGTGGCCACATGCGTTCCTTATTCATTCCCGCGTGGCCACATGCGTTCCTTATTCATTCCCGCGTGGCCACATGCGTTCCTTATTCATTCCCGCGTGGCCACATGCGTTCCTTATTCATTCCCGCGTGGCCACATGCGTTCCTTATTCATTCCCGCGTGGCCACATGCGTTCCTTATTCATTCCCGCGTGGCCACATGCGTTCCTTATTCATTCCCGCGTGGCCACATGCGTTCCTTATTCATTCCCGCGTGGCCACATGCGTTCCTTATTCATTCCCGCGTGGCCACATGCGTTCCTTATTCATTCCCGCGTGGCCACATGCGTTCCTTATTCATTCCCGCGTGGCCACATGCGTTCCTTATTCATTCCCGCGTGGCCACATGCGTTCCTTATTCATTCCCGCGTGGCCACATGCGTTCCTTATTCATTCCCGCGTGGCCACATGCGTTCCTACTCCCCCCCCCCCGGTCTGGTCACATGCGTTTCTACTTTTTTCCCCCCCGTCTGGCCACATGCGTTTTTACCTTTTTTTTTTTCCCCCGTCTGGCCACATGTGTTTCTGCTCCCCTCCCCCCGTCTGGCCACATGCGTTCCTTATTTTATATCTTTATTTATATATCAAAATTTTTAAAGGCGTGTTTAATTCCTCGAGAGAAATAAGGTTTGACAATGCTACGCAAGGCTAACGAAGGGACAAAAATCTAAGCAAGCACCAAACGCGATTTTTAAATATGTTTACCATGATTTTATCCGATGTTATCAGTATTATTTCTCGGGGTGATAGATTTATGAATTCATCGGAGTGAATAATGACGGGTCGTGCAGTTAAACACAATGTTTCTAAAAACCTGCACAGTGATCAAGCAAAATGTTTTATTTCTTGATTTATTAAATGATATATTAGTATATTGGTCTTATGTCATTAATCTCCCGATGAATTAATACTGGGCGAAACATTAGATAGGACACTCTCGATAATTACGTGACCGAACCAGAAACAATTATATAATAAATCTATTTACTTGTATAGAATTTATAAAATAAATGAAAAATGTCTTCCATTCATAGAAAAATATTTCTTTCAACCGAATTTTTAATATATAATAATTTTGTAAACTCAACATTTTTTTAAAAATTTTTGACTTCTCCAAACAACTTCAGTGTACATTACGTATAAGATACCAGTGAAAATGCAGTATATAGATAGTTTATTTTGGACCATTTTAAATTCCTTGAAATCTTTGTATGGGAATTTGGATAGCGAGATTGTTTATAGTCAAATTACGAATGCCATAAGTTACATAATCTGATAGACTTGAAATATTAAGTTTCACTAAACTTATTGTCGATTAGAAGTGCTAAATAAAAATGTATGTCGCAAACTTTCGATAGCATTGTTTTAGATCAAATGACCTATGCTGCATTGCATTCTGTTAGTAATTTATAAGAAATATCAACTGACATTATATATAAATCTACATATTACGACAACGAATAATATTCTTGAAAATATTTATTTTAATTATTGTTCATCATGAGTGATGTTTACAATATGTCAATATTTGATAACATCTTTTCATGTTGTCGCTGTTTCTCTAAGAATACATATTAGGAAAATTGTTAATTCATCTCTGAAAGTAATATTTTAACCTAACATTGAGGTAAGGATTCTCCTATAACATTAGACATGATGGATATTAAGTAATGAGCGAAAGTAACCAAATTTTCAAAGATTTTATATCGCGTATATAAATTTTAATGTGCAATATTTTCTGTTGTAGTAATGGATAGCTTATTTGCAAAAGCAAAAGATTGTTCCCAGCAAAGGAGCTGCTCAGAAGAAGACTGCAAAAATGAACGTTATAGGTTACGTAAATTTATTACTGTATATTTATTCGTGAACAAGTTTATTTGAAATTCGAATATGGTCATATCTTTTTCTAACTTGCTTTACCTTGTCGAGCGGGGATGGCTGATGTAATATCATCTCGAACTTCAGGCGGTCATCCTCCCAGGCAGTACTTTTCCTTTGCCAGGTTGATGGTATCATGATCCGATGCCTGAGGCGTGCAAGGGTGAAGTGCCAACGGGGTATTTTTGAACGGTTGACCTAAATCAGGCATAAATCTTAACCTTATAAACTATCTACCTATCTTTGAATGCAAGTAAAGAAAACATCGATAAAACGTAATTCCAGTAAAAGTTCGTAAGAAATAGTAATATGAAAATAAAGTGATGTTTCTGTACTCCGCTAAAATATTCATCTAAATATTGAGGAGGATTGGGCGGGGGTCATTTTATGATTTGTGTAATTTTGATAGCGATATTTAAAATAAATTTCGCATTTTATTGTCTGTCTTTTGTAAAGTATATCTTCCTTTTTTCTGATTTGTCATTCGTTCTGTTCCTCGTATGCTCGTTATTCTTGTCTATCCAATTTTTCTGAAGAGATGAATACTTCGTATTCTGGATACGATTATCTTCGGTATATTCACTTCTAAAAGAAAAAGAATAAAAACTTATTTTCTGTTTCTATTATGTTATATAAATTATTGCTGCAGACTGTGTCGATTTTATTCCCATCTCTAATTAGCACATTACTCATGCTTATTTGAGAAAAAAAATTGCTAGTTGCAACCCAGCTTTCCGTAGCGGGAAACACGCTATTCAACAGTGGAAACAATAGGTAAAACTAAGAATGTATATTCTGTTTATTTCATTCGAATTTATTTAAGCATATCTTAAATGTTTTAATTTGAGAAACGTTTTTTTCATTAAGTCGTCTGTTGATGTTGAGAAGACAATTAGACAGTGACGGGGTATTGTAATCTATGTTTACTTCGTCTAACTTAAAATCAGGTATTATTAAAAGAATAGTATAAATGTACATTATTATAAGTACTTTAAAATATTCATAGTAGTATTCTGAAAAAATAAACTGGTTTTCAGCTAGAGGATTAAATCGTCACTTAGTTCTTTTCTCAATCACTTGTCTGCAATCAACATAATAAAGCCACCAACACGCAAGTGGTCTGTGAGTGTGAAAACCAGAAAAGAATACCATTATTAGGAGAGAGCACAGGAACAAAATACAGAAAATAAAAATTGGTATTGCATTTAAATTGTTGAAGATCGAACTTGATTGGAAAGCAAGAATCCGGAAGTGCGCTCTACATACGAGAAGCGCAAGAGAAAAGAAACTTGGTTGGCAATCTGCGGCCCACCAAAAGATTCATGCGACCCGCCAAATGTTAGTAAATCTGAAAGAGAATGTTACTAATCAACGCCAAATAATATTGTGAGCATTTTGTTTTCTTCTCGCAGGTGTGTAGGTATGGGTACAAAAGTGCTTATTAAAAGGTTACAGACACCGAAGGCAAGACAGTGACCCCAAGCTGAAGTTCGTAACAATGGTTAATCTGGCAATTTTGTTATCGCGCCAATGATTTTATTGCCTTTCATTTGAATCCATTCAGTGTCCTGGTAGATGCCAAAGAGTTAATACGTTGGGCATTTTATTTCAGCCGATGTTTTATTATCTAACAAACCTTACCCAAAATGACTTATTTGAAGACATCTAAAAAGAGAAAAATTGAAGACGAATACCGAGTGACCTGAATGGTATTTCTTTACTGACGTTGGACTTAAAGCTGTATGTTTGATTCGTCATGAAGCAGTTGCCGTGTTCAAGGAATACAATTTGAAACTGCACTTTCAATCCAAGGACGCCAACTTTGGACACAGTTTATCAAAGCAATAATTGCAAAAGAAGGCAACCGAACTGGTAAACTGTTTGAAGGAACAGCAATCTGTGTTTGAGAAAACTTCATCTTTACAAAGGAGCGCCACAAATGTAAGATTTTTTTTATTTTATTGGAAAATAAAATTGCAAAGCAAACAAGTCATTTTCAGAATCAGGATTTATTAAAGATTGATGCTGTCAGTGTTATGTTTTGTCAGTGTTGCACTTTTAACCAACTGGTAAATAAGTGTAATATTTGGTTAATATAATATGCGGCCCAATAAAATTGTGATTTTATTTAATATGGCCATTGGACTGGAAAGTTTGCCCAACCCGGTAATAGAATGTCCGATTACATCTAGCCATTGACGGAACACCTCTGTTCATTTAGTACCGTATTTAAATTCGTATCGTGGAGAGACCAAAAAGGAAAACTCGTCAGAATTCTTTTATATATTATTACAGGCAAGCAACGTTACGCCCGTTGGAAAGTGACCGAGGCCGATGTGCCAGGACCGTTAAAATTGCAGATTCTCCTTTTGGATTTTATCAAGAATCTCTAAATACATAGTAGAAACACCAGGGCAGATGTTACAGCAATATTCAATGCATAGACATATTGTAGGCTTATAAATGTGTAAGATATGTCGTGGCGAGAAACATTTTCCAACACGACATAGGGAACCAACTCACTTAGTATAGTAAATTTCAATACCATAAGAATTGAGAGATTAATCTGTGTGTCGGGTAGTGCACCCACACAGTGGGGAAAATGGTATCCAATACCTAAGTATTATTAGAAGAGACAAGAGCTGGAAATTCACACGAGAATAATTCACCCCTTATAGCATAAAGGGTTCAGTTCGAAATTCCTTGAAGATTACATTCATCGAGAGACACCTGAAGAAAAAACCTGAGGAAATATTGAGAAATATTATAGCAATAACCAATAAAATATGAAGACATTAGTCTGAATATAAGTAATGTAAATAATGACAAATAAACATCTCGTATAGCTGGAAGAATAGTTTCGCCCCTTGAGGATATTAAAGTCCACCTTTCCAAAAATGTTCCACTGGACATTAATGTATTTTATATATCGATAAAAGCTCGAGTTCCTAACAAAATAAGATGAAATATATGAGGATTATTAGAGATGGAATTGGGTATATGAGGTTATTTTTTCAGAATATTCGCCTTGAATTATTCAAATTAATTTTTTTACTGATAAACATATTGCCGATATATGTTTTATGTACAGTTATTTGTAGTTAAATATAAGGTCAACAACATTCACAAAATAAAATAATGAATCTAATGGCAAATTAATTGATATGTTATAAAAAGGAAACTCATAAAAATGATTCTGGAAGTAATTCATTATCTCCTATAGGTTTAATAAACAAGTTTGATTTTAAATAAATAATGAAATCAGCCAAATGGAAAATTTTAAATGTCTAATAATGTCTCGTATATTACGTTGTTCAAAGCAACTTCTGCGCTTAGAGAAAGACTATATTATGAATCTTTAAAGCAAAAGTCAATCAAAATGGCCGCCGCTTTTGATTACATTGTAAGGATTCTGGCATATTTTGTTTATTGCCGAAGTAATGGAATATGTAATAACCAATATTTCCTATAAATTATTTACTCATTTCTGATAAATTACTAATAAAACTGAGAATAACAGATAATT
>OZ038486.1:61099082-61101582 GCA_964036315.1 Acanthosepion esculentum | reverse complement strand
ACTATCATCAGATGCGTATGGTATATTTGACTACAACTCAAATGAAAAGTATAAAAATGTATAAAGTAGCATGAAAAATTCAAAAATGATAAGGAATGGTAATTGCATTTCTATATATCCAAAAATAAACTGGTAATATATTTAAAGCGAATGTATTGTTTGTGTTATCTCATATTAAAATCGGAATATGTGCAGGTTCTTTATATGGAAAACGATATAGTGATTGATAATTAGCAATACTGTCCACTGAAAATTATGTAATATTCTTAAAACAATCTCCATTTCTACGCCTAGTCAAATGCAAATAATGTATAAATGAAAAACTTATCTTTATACCATTTGAATATTTAATCATCTGTCCTATTCGTGAGCAAAACACTGATAAGAAAATGCATATCGGAACAATTTTCTTACATTTGACATTAAGGTTGTTGACGTCAATTCGTATTCTCAGCTAGCATTGAAATGCGTATTATCCAGGAAAAGTATTATTGCCATATCCAGGTAAACATTAATGAAAAAAATATTATATATAAAGCAATAATTTCGCCGAAACTTTCGTGTTAACTGCTTGTGATAAGAGATTTAACAGAGGGTGGCAAAAGCGACACCGATATCTAAATACGCACTTCGATACAAAGAAAAGTGCTTTAGTGCTATCTGATGTCCATCCTGCAATATGAGAGTGAATGCTGGAGAAAGCAGCAAGGGTGTCTTAAAGAGACTGTTACTTTTACTCAGAATCAAGAAAAGACATCTAAAATTCCTTTGACACCGAATGAGAAAGAAGGGCTAGAAAAATGTACTCTGAATATGTCCAGTGAGGATTAAGAGTGATCTAGGAAGACAGTGAACCACATATCTCTCATAGTTTTATGAATGGATAACGGGACATGGATTAATAAGAGAAAAAAAACTGCAACTATCCAGAATAATAGGAAGTTGTGGAAAACCATGCTCATATCTTGAAGAAAGTGGCAAAAAGAGTAATCGTATCCAAGGTTTTTAATTTTGATATAAAAATCGATGAGTTACTATCATTTCTTAATCTCTTTTTCATTCCTCCGTATAGATGTCCGAATTTTTACATTACAAATCTAAATAGTTGATAGAATATTCTAAAAGAATTACAACTGTACAGGGTACGATGGATAATTTGTCGTTTAAATTATGGAAAAATGAAAATAACACTGACATCTAATTTTAACAGATATATTTACCAGAATTACTGAAAGATATATTTGAAATATTAAAGGTAAGTTTATTCAATAAAATCGCAATTGGCTTCATCTACAGCCTCTAGAAGACTTCGGAATCTCCTATATACCTTTTGGACGGTCTCATTGTTTAAGTTGGGGAATACTGTCATAATACTAGCCTTCAGTTCATCTTTGGTGTTGCAAGGAATTTTGTTGGTCTCTCAGTCAACTGCACTCCCACACATAATAATCAAGGGGGTGCAGACAGGGGAGTTAGGTGGCCAGATGTAAATGGTTATATGGGCGCTGAAATTGTTTAACAGCCATAGCTTGGTATTCTTGATTGGTTTCATGGTACGGAGACATGTTTCCAGACATAATCTGCCAGCAAAAACCCTTTTAACTCAGCGCAGCACTACATACTTAAGACTCTTGATGTATGCCTCAGTGTTCATTTTGACGCTCTGTGGGAAGTTAAATGGAGGAATAATGTCTCCATCACTTGTGATCATGCCAAACGACTTCGTAATCAGCATTAGACTCATCCAACTCTTTCTGAATCCTCTACGTTGTCCTCAGATTGCCATCCAATGAATCTATATTGAAGCTTCGGGCGCGAATGCCAAGCATTACACCATGCTGTTTCTAAATTGAATTGCGTCATTGTGCTCCTTTTCTCACAGACAGTGCCCAACTGTGACCCTATTATAATTTGCGGTTGACGAAATCAAAAACAATCAAATCGCATGCGCGAAATTAAAAATATAAAATGGTGACGATTTATCCATCGCACTCTGTACATCAACGTTAAGATATACCAAAAATTTCCTTAATCAAGATTTGTCTCTAAATCGGAAACTTATTAAAATGTGGAAGTTTAGGCATTGTAAGTGTTTGACACGCAGACATCCACCATCCAAATCAAGGAGAATAGTCATTAAAGCATTATATGTATTAAATGGTATATATTAAATGTTAGAATACGGACGCTGATGTCGGGGTGAACGGTTGTTTATTTTCATTACTCAAAAATGAGACGTATCTTAAAAGATTTAATTTTCTATTTCTTATATTTTTCTTTTATATTATAATTTCGTTATACTATGCATTTACAATATTTAATTATTAATATTAATAATTTTTCTAAGATAAGTCAAGGTATACATCCATTGTTTTATTTTTAAAATACGTGTTTTAGTTTTAGCAGGTTTACTTTCATAAGAACCTATTTTACTAGAGATTATATTAAGAACATTTAATGTACTGGATAGTATAATTAATTCTACACATTTATTTAAGCA
>OZ038486.1:61031582-61094082 GCA_964036315.1 Acanthosepion esculentum | reverse complement strand
AGAACTTACTTGGGGTTTATTTCCCTTTCCGCTTTACTGCATTTTACCTCCACGCTTGAACCTGTATCAAATATTTTGCTAATATAACTCCAGAACCGGTACTATTTATAACGCGGCCTCAAACCTGTCCAATGCTAGCAACATTAATGAAGAGAAACTCAATTAAGCGCATCAGACCGCTGACAACTTGCAGGCAAATGCGGAATATTAATATTTTGTAGCCTGTTTTTCAATTATATTCTCTTTATTTCGCATGGTATAGTTTGAGATAATACTTCTTTTATGAACACTATGTAAGAAATAAGATAATTGTGAACACTGATTTTAAGAGTTCCAGATTGCAGTTGAATATTTGAAGCCATTTCATAGTGTTCCGTCTAACCTACAATGGATTAAAATATGTTTTATATAATTAATGTAAGACTTAAAAAACTTTACGAAGCTGGAGAGGAACAATTATTCCAGATTCTTTTCTTTTTTTCTTTTTATTTTCTTAAGCATTTCATTCTAACCAAGGCGGGAGTGTCACTAGCACACAAGGGGTTAGAGGGAGCAAGAATAAAGAGGCGTAATAGTGGAAAGGATGAAGAGAAGGACGGGGAATAGATCAAGGCACCTGGAGATGTCGATTGACATTGCATTTGAATATTTGGAGATACTAGCTATCAAAGAAGCAAGTAAGAGGAAAGGAGTTCCACAAACGGGAAGTGCGAGACATAATGCTATTGGAGCAGAAGAGGCGGCTAGAGTAAACCGTTTCGACAGTGATGACAACCTAGTAACACGCTTAAATTCATGGGGTTTGGGAACCAGCGAAAATAGCTCCTCGGGACAGTTAGCAGATCACATTGCATATCGGTCTCTGGATTTTCTTACAATTATGGTAAAATTGTGTTTATCGAATAATATTCGGTTTATTTTTTAAGTCGCATTAACGAAAATGCATATTCAAAAAGACAGATTATGACTTGAAACACTTTTGTCTATATTTCTCAGATGAGATACTGTAAATATTTGCACTATTTAGTGTTCTGAATATTGTCCTCGTCTTTGTTGGCATATTCACGACGTTTAGGCCATTGTACGCTCTGGTCATCTTCAGGTATTTGGAAATTTGAACCAAAACCTTTATTTCGTCCACCGGGGTAGATCTTTCTAGTCGCACGTGGCATTCCTCTTCCGGATATCCCAGTAATTTCCCTTCAGTTCAACACCCCAAGTTTTTGTTTACCTCTGCACTATCCAGGTATTGAATTGACAACTCCATTTGTTCACATCATTGTATTACTTAAAGCAACGTTTTTATCCACTGGGGCATGTTAGATTGAAACCTTTCTTACATTCGGATTTCTTGTGGTATTTATGAGTTATAACCAATTTTCTGATACCACTCTGGCAAAAAATATCTCCACTTAGTACCATCGAGGGCAACTCGCACGAAGTCAGTATGAGGCACAATGACAGCTGAGAGGTCACTCTTTAGTCTGGTTTTATACCTGGATATCATGGGCAAGACATTAAACTGCATCCGGCAATCTTAGCGGAGATTCAAAATACGCTGACTGAACCTCAGCAGGGGGCAGAAGTCCATCAACGAGTCCACCTGTATTCCGTGGGGAACAACCCATGATGTCCGAAGATGGGATACTGGTATTCCATAACCCGGGTAAGCACGATCATGGGAATTGCAAAATCACACTTTGGCCTTTACAAGGTCGGAGAGACCAGATCCGATCAAGTAGATGCTCACGACATGTCCTAGCAACAAAAGTTAATCCCAACCGTATTATGCAACTTGATAGGACTTCGATCAGCGATCCATCTCCGCTGTAACTTTTAAACGCTATGGAAGGCGGTAGCTGCGGGTCAATCATGCCAAGGAAACCAAAGTTTGATCACTGCTTCCTGTTTAAATTGTTTTTAGGTACCAAAACTGAAACTAGCAGCGACTCGAAACAGTAATCGGTGCGAATATACTGTATGTGTATCCCCGTGGGTGGTGTAACATAGAACCATTGGATAGTTCTATTTAAATTATATAAATGTAAACCAAAAAAACCATAAGAAAGCTCTCTGATTCTTAGTATAAACCAGAAGCTACAGCTGAATTCCCAAAATTAATTATAATTTAATCTCGATACGAAAAGCAACTAGACCAACTTTCACCTTTTTGATAGGAGTGTTAATTTCTCGTTGGTCAGACCCTGAAAATCTGAAAAACTCGAATATAAACCTACTAGTAGGTGTTAAAAATTTAAAAATGCGGAGAAGTTAATGAAAATTAAATTTCATAACTTGAACTGTAACACCTATCTACAGGAAAAATTAAATTTATCCACGGGCGTTATAAGAAGACGACACCTTTCACTAGTAACTCCAGAATAAATGGCGGCCACGTTGGGAATTCGGGGAGTAAAAAAAAAGAAAATAATATGTATTAGAAGAAATGATGAAATAATAAAAACTAATACATATACCTTGACATTCTTATGAGCCGACAATACTTAAGCAAATCAGAATTGGATCTACAATTGAAAAGGTAGAAAATGACATACCAAACCACTTGTGGTGCTTTATATCCCAGGAATTCGGACATAATAAATAGCTTTGCAAGGGCACCAAATGTGCGGGAAGTATGGTGAATGCGAACCAAACTATATAGAGAACGACTGCAGAAAAATGCGCAAACTGTCACGAAGAACACCCTGCTTATTTCAAAACCTGTGATACCTTCAAAAAAGAAAAAGAAATTATGTACGTAAAATATCAAATATGTATCCTTCCCCGAAGCAAGAAAAAATGTGGAGACCTATATGTGAACCAAAACATATGCTAGCGCAATACACAAGACAAAGAAAACAATTCAAGACAGCACTAATAAATACCAAAAAAATATTGAAAAATTGCTAAATTTAAACTCAAGCGAATAACCAAGATTTCAAGAATTTTTTTTTTTAAATTGTATTCAGCAGAAGTAGACCAAACAGAGCCCTAGACAAAAACAAAACAATTAGATACTAGAACACATGACAATACGAAAATAATCATAGAAAAATTACTCTAAAACTACCGAACAAACAATTTTTCGCAAAAGAAAGGTGGCACAGATGACCAGACCGACCTCTTGATACTGAGAGATAAACAGATATGAATAACATAAAGATAGAAAACAAAAACCGATTAAAAGACCTACACAAACGCACCCCACCCCGAAAACCACAGCAAACAAACTTGAACTCCAAGAAAGGGAAATTGAAAATAAAATTCCACAAAACACCAAAATTCAAAATAAATCTCACGGACCACAGAACAAAAGAAAAAAGAAATAAATACACACACAACAAAATAATCGAGTTAAATATTAGAGAAACAAGGGCCAAATATTGTGAATTGACGCGACGTATTACATACTACTGTGCAGCAGTCATATGCCTTCAAGAAAGTCACCTCAAAGACAACAATACAATTAACATTAGAAATTGCCAATCCTATACTTATATTAAAGGACACACTGACAGGGATTTTGGTGGGTCATCAGTTTTCATTAAAAATAATATTCCACACAGCGAAATCCAGCTAAATATAAATATGCAAGCAGTCGCCGAGTCGGCAACCCTTCGCAAAACTGTAACAGTGTGTTCATTATATATATGCCACCAAATGAAGAACTCAAAGAATAGGAGCTTAGCAAATTAATAGAACTGCGAAGACTCTTCATTATGTGGAACGTTAACAGACACAATGAGATATGTAGAAGCAAGAAAACTTTAAAAAGCGGAAAATAATAGAATCAATACTAAATAAATACCAGCTGCGTTTGTTCAACAACAACAACAAAAAAACACATCCATGCATCCAGCCAGAGGCACATATTTTACAATAGACTTAACAATATGTGGCCCTAACCTGTTTCTAGATTATAACTGGAAAATTCGCGGCGACACGTGTAGACATATCAGGTGAGATAAATAAAAGAGGTCCAAGCTGGAATTTGGAGAGGTATAACTGGGAAGGATTTAAAATTTCATGATTTAGCAAATTAATCTCGGAAATCAATTAAAATCAATGAGGATGCCATATTATATTTTACAAAAACACTACTCAAAATAACTGAAAGTAATGTACCAAAAAGCTCCAACACTTCGACTCAACAAACCATGGTTCAACAAGGAAGTCAATAAAGGTGTGAGATTACGCAGAGAACACTAAAATAAATCCAACAGGAAAAAATGTCAACATCTATGAAAATAGTAGAACCAAATCCAAAAATCATTGAAGAATCCAAAAGAAATATATGGAAGAATTGTTACCAAAATGCATATTAACACTAAAGGAAAGTTATGGCAAATGATACGAAAATTAACCGGGGGAAAATAACAATATTGAAAAATAAAGAGATAGCGATCCCTTAACCATGCGAATGCTAGACAGAATTCATCAACTGTCAGAACCCCCCCCCCCACCCCAAAAAATATTTTGTTGGATATTGAGTCACCTTGGCATACGTAAAAATGACAATGCAAACTCGATCGAAGTGAGCAATCCTAAACGGAATAGCAAACCTGAAAATACCACACACTAATTATAGGTCTATTGCCAACAAAATGATCACAAATAAATAGCAAAACCAATGGGATACCCAAACTGATAAGAATTCTGAACATTAAACCTACCATTGGAGAATGGAACAAAACATGAAATAGAAGAGAACAGGTAGTAGTGACACGCCTTCACATAGGCCACATCTATATCAACCATCACCATTTACTAGAGGTTGCAGGAACACTAACTTGCACTATAAACACAGACAGGCTTACGGTAAAGCATATATTGCTAGACTGTGTGGACTTTGAACTAGCTCGAGAAAAAATTTACCAAGAGAACAATTTGAAAGAACTTTTCAGCAAAACAAAACCATCCAAGATATTACATTTTCTAAGAGAAGTGTGATTGTACTCAAAAATATGATATTCTTACTATATGCATTTCGAACATTTAGTCATTTCCCAAACTTATTCTACAAGTTTTTATTATGTTATCTCTACGAACATATTCTAAAACCTCAGAATGCATTAAATGATCCATTGAGGTTGATGTGCTGTAAAACAAATTTTATACCTGGGCCGTCTTGCAGTCCTTTGTCTACTGGCAAACTGGCTGTATGTTAGATAGTTATAGTTTTCAATTAATGGGACACAACACTCTAACCTCTAAATATCTCTTCTCTTGAAAGCCGAAATCTTTACTCGTCCATGAAAGAAGGGAAGGGTTTAATTCCAAGAATCCCCGCAATTCCTTCAAAATCAAAGACTTCGGATTCCAGTTAGGGTTTTATGCAATGTCAATCAATAACTCCCAATGACAATCATTGAAAGTAATTGGAATTCCTGATTTTTTTTTCTCACGGCCACCTCTATTTTGGTTGTTTAAGAGTTGAGCATGGAGACAAATTATTTTTATTGACCCCGAATGGGAAAACCGAAAATGTTTAATATGCAGCTTTGCAATAAGATGCGAATAAAGGGATTGTCATTGTTTTGATAAAAACTGTTGTTTGAAAAATACTGTTCAAATTTAATAAAATTTAGTATGTACACAGTGCATCAAGTGTCATTATTGGGCCGAAGGCCCAATCAAGAGCCAGTTTATTTGCCGCCCGACAGAGCGATATTTCCAATTTTATATCTGATTTTTTTTTAAAAACATATTCTTTCTTCAAGCATTACAATTAGTGGATACCCATATTTGAATAGATTTATTTCATATATTGCCCTGTGCATACGAGCAAAGTTATAAAAGAATACGTGCCCTCCTTTTCAACATAAACCAATGTTATCCGGCGGGCATTCGTCGTCCGACTCTGAAGAGCTTTCCAGTCGAATAAGTTTTACTTACGTGAAATTAGGTACCTCCATGAAATCGCTAAAAAAGTAGCATAGCATGATGAAAAAGACGCGAAACTTGACTAAAACAAAATCTTATCGTCTACATGCTTATGTCATCATGAAGAGGAAAGGCCAAAGTTTTTTTTTCATTATTTTTAAAAATGTTTCCTTCTTTTTAAAACATTCTAAATTTTGATTAAAAAAACATTTATCTTTGTATCACCGGCACTAATAAAATAACAAACAATTTTAGCACTTTTTTTTTGTATGACACCCATTATTTTGGGAAATCTTTCAAAAATAAAGTAATTGTCGAATGTTAAACTTTCAGAAAATATTTACAGATGATCTAAATTATTATAAATGTTTTTTTTTATTAAAGTCATGGCTGAAATATATTTTTTTACATATTTATTACCCCCCCTAACTAATTATATGAAAACTCTAGAAATTCGCTCGCGTCGGGTTTAGTGATTATAATAGTTAAAAGCACAAGGCTTTGAAGAATGCAAATCATGTTTGTTTGTTTTTTTAATTGGACTGCCCGTACCTGAAAATCAGCTCTGTATTGTAACATATAAAACACAATAAAACAAATATATTATTTAATTTTAAATGCTTTTATTTGCTTTTAGTTGTTTTTATGAATATGGACAATATTTTCTGAAAGGAAAAAATGTTTTTGATGAAAAATGAATTTTTAATACAGTTATTTGTTATTTATTTAATTATAATAGATTTTTACATTTAAGTTGTTAAAATATTGTATAATTAGTTAAAATCCACGTCGGGTTTCCTAAGTGTCCTTATGAGATGGATCTTTTTTTAGCGCTTTGTAAATTGTATCGTTTTGACTAATCAGAAGACAGGAAGTAATTAAGAATATAATTGTGTGTTTATAATCGGGCTTTAATTATAAAGTACGGAAGAATACAATTAAGTTGCGTTAACAAGAAGAATACAATTAAGTTGCGTTATTTGAGTTAAGCATTGTTATCCGCTGTTAAGGCCTTTAATTTTGCGAAACACCTGTGGTATTTTATGTACACTTCTGATAAAATTTCATGAGAAAGGTACCTATAAATTAATTAGATACCTTTCTTATGAAATTTAATCTCATTCGTAACAGTCTTGTTTTAATTTCTTTATAATATAATTTCCATAAAGCATCATAAACGTAAAGGTGAAAGCTAAGTACAAAGAATAATAGAGCGCTGAAAGTTTTCCTTAAAAATAACGAGGTAAATAACTTTTCTCCTTCCGTAAAACAAATTATCCTCACGGAATTCATCAATAGGTCATTCAACACCTGTCAAATGACGCGAAAGTTTATGATCTGCTTTCTTTTATTTTCAAATTACATCTTTTCGGCGTAGAAGCTAAGTTAAGCTTGGTTCAAAACATTTTAAATAAACATAATTTCTGATTTTCTTAAAATAAGTTTTGAAAAAATGATAATTGATATTTAAAAGAATTTCAAACTGCGATTTTCAATGATTCTATAAAATGGAAAAAAATCGTCAATTTTGCTGACTAAAAAAAAAAACAAGATTTTTAACGAAATTTTCGGACGTGTTAGGAACGATTAAAAATGTAAAAAAATATCACAAAAATACTTTGATCTTTCCTCGTAATAATAACAAACATTTAGACAATAAAATGTTGTTTTCGTCAAGTTTGGCGTCTTTTTCATCATGCTATGCTCTTTTTGTTTCCATTTCGTAGAGGCACCTACGTTAAATAACGCTCGTTCAGACAATGGTTTCTGCTGCAAAAAGGGACCCATGTCTGAATCTTGCCGGTAGAAAAAAATTATGTTTAAAATTAAAACATAATCTCAACCCGAATACACTAAAAATGTTCGAATAGACACAAAAATAATTAAATTATATTCCATAGATATTCGAGCCCGTAATATCATATAATGTAAAGAGTGTAAAACTGAAACCATTTATAAGAGCAATGAACTTAAAATACACACAAAAGATTTGAGGATCATGAAGTTAGCAAACAAGTGGAAGAATATAGGATTTGCAAAAAAAGAAAAAAAACATCAAATTTTGGGGTCACAAGATGAGTTTAGTTATCAGTTATCAACAATATCGTCAAAGGGAAGAATATCTGAAGAAAGAAAAACACATTGAAAAATAGTATGTACGACAATAAGGAAAACAATAGTAATAACAAATAAGGATAAACAGGAATCATTTCAACTGTCCGAGTATATCTGTTGGAAAATATGTAAAAATAGTATTTTAGTTAAAACCTGCCGTTTTTCCTATGATGATTAAATGCCTTCGAAATATATATCGGAATATTTTAATGTGTACCAATGTATGGTGCTGTTTCTCTTTTTCTAACCTTAAAAAAATCTGCACTGGCTGTATTCATTATTCATCTGAACCTCTCATTATTTAATATATTACAACAGTATTTCTCATTTGTTTTTTCATTCAGACAGCGCCAAATGTCTACATTTTAAATATAACTAATCCTGTTTGGATTAATTATCTCATAAGTATCTTATTATTCTTAGTCTACAAATGTGCGTGTAAAGTGAGTAGATCTAGAAAAATAAGCAATGTGCAAAAGAAATGAATTAATTCGCTCTGTATTTACAACAATGAATAGTGAACCGTCTGCTCAAGGAGTGGAGAATGTATTTCAAGTGACAAGTGATTCTTCAGACGGATGATCAGAATATTTGGAGAGAATATGTTATGAAAGAAGTGATTTTACATAAAAGAAGATCTACAATGAAATTAACAGCTGCTATTAGAAAGATGCAGATAATTTCTAGGACTTGTAATGCGGAATGATGGCATGGAGTTTGACATCGGCAGGACCTAATGAACACAAGAGTAGGAGTAACAGTCAATATTGTAGCTTTAAGGTTTTGGACAAATGGATGCTAGAACAGGGATAAAATGTAACGGTAACGTTGCGAAATTTATTTCGATCAATAAAAATTAGGAAATTGCTGTAAGACGTAATCGTCCACTTCCTGGAGTTATGTAGGAGGCACGCTGTATAGTGGCTCGGATTGAGGAATCGGAGAGCGGAGTTCGAATTCCAATCGAATCCATTACATTCACTTACGTGCTAATACCCTTGGGGAAAGTATTAATCCTCTTCTCCATCCAGCTATGGGTAAATAGCAGTACAGACTGGGTTCTCTACCCTTGGATGGTAACTGGTCTAGAAGAAGGACAAATCTGAATTCAAAACCTTCGCAGGTTTGTTTGATAACCTTGTGGTTCGTAGTGCACCAGGTCTCAATATTCGGGCTTTCAAAAAGTGTGGTTGTTTCTGCACAAAGCCTTCACCACTATAATCAAATCATATATGCTAGTTTCTCGCTGTAGGTTCCTGGGAACTGAGCTGCTTTATCCTTGTACGTCGAATACGACGGAATAGTCCAATATATATATATATATATATATATATATATATATATATATATATATCACACGAGCGCGCGCCTGAATTCATTCTCTTGTTACGGTTTAGATTTTTCAATTCTGACATGAAAGTTTTAATCACTATATTTAAGAATGCCGCTAAAAGGAAATGTTATATATGCTTGTCGTTATACAACATTGGGGAATCGAATGACATAATCCGTAAAACAAAACATCCTACATATATTGCTTCTTTCGGAGTTATATTTTTTTTCGTACAACACACTGGACATTAATTTGCAAATATATTCAAATAAAGGAGGATTAATCTTTCCCATTCATTAAACGAATATTTATGAGTCATATTTAAAAATATATAAAAGTTAGTGTTTCAAAAATATTTTTAATCATGTTCATATCATTTGTAATCCTGATAAATCTATAAATGAAACACAACATTTTTGATTTATACCTCTGGTTACCCTCAAAAACATTGGATTTGCTGGAATTTTGATTTTTTGTTCAGACAAAAATCCACTTAAAACTTCTTATAATTACTGCTGGTAAATTAAAATATACATAATAGCTACTGATGTCTATCTGCCAACCACTGATGCATGTGTAGGGAGACCACAGTTGTCTTCCCTTTGCTTTAGCTCATGAGAGTCGTAGCTTCGTTTTAGTGAGTAGAACTTTTCTGCCTTTTTTGTCGTTACTTCCGTGACCGCCGGGGCATATACACACACGTGGTAACTAGTCGACATGTGTACGGCCCAACCAGACCGAAAATTATTCATGTTGCCGAGGACAACCAAAGGCCATAAAAATTGGTAGGTCATTTCTTCGTTCTAATTCTGTTAACCTCTTCGTTCCTTTGGGACAGTATGAACAATTATTTGTTTTGGGACATGTATAAATCTTATAAATACATATACGAAGGTTGTTTGCCTTATTAAATGTTTTTTATTTGTTACGCTCGCGTATTTCGTTTTCTTATATTCGCATTCAGTGTTAGTGTAGCATTCTTCCTAACACAGTCAGTAAACTCTGTGTGGAAGATACACCATATACTAATTAGTGGTGACTCCAACGTGGCAGCATATTTTTGCAATTTGCAAAATAACTGTTAATGTTAATTTTGTGTGTTAGTGAGTGTTTTTTTCTTTCGACACAAATTATTTGCGATATAGGAATGACGACTCGTATAACATGGCAACATGGCTTCCCTCTCCTCACCCACGTGTGATTTTCCCCCCATCCTATATTTGAATTTGGCGCCGGCCTGCAACATTAGACTGTCTCACCCTTGGAGGCAGACGGGTCAGTAGCTTACTGCTAGAGTTCACAACACCCCATTAGTAGTAATAGCAGTGATAGCCATTTCTGACTTTTTGTTTAAAATATTTAGGTTCGTTTGTTTGTGTATTTTTCTCTGTGGTACTTCACATTGTGAGGCGCATTTCTGTGTGGTAAATTCCCCATAAAAATATACGACATGGATGAAGAGAAAACGGCCGCTGTTTCGGCGGTGAAAGCTTTCAGTCTAGCCTACTTTAAAGCGGACCCAGCTTTATTTTTCGCACAGTTAGAGTGCGAACTGAGAGGAATTACCTCCCAGAAAACAAAATTTAATTCCGCGGTCTCCAAGTTGCTTCTCGAAGCTGTCCAGAAGGTTTGAGAAATTATCTGTCCGCCGAAAGATAAGCCATATTACAAGTTAAAAGAGGAACTTGTTCGGAGGACGTCTATGTCACGGCAAAAGAAATTGTCGCAGCTCTTGCATGAGGAACAATTGGTAGACAGCAAGCCGTCGCAATTTTCACGTCGTTTGCAGCATCTAGCCGGAGAGAGTAATGAGGATGGCATTATACGTCATATTTTTCTCCAGCGTTTGCCCCCTGCGTATCACGCGGTTTTAGCCGCGGTGGGTGAAGATGCACCCGTCGAAAAGCTGGCTGAAATAGCAGATAATGTAGCTGACCTAACTTTGGGATGCACTGCTCCCGTTTCTGCTGTGCAGACTCACGAGGCAGATCCGCTGGCTAAACTTTTGGAGGGACAACGAAGGTTAGAGGCTAGGATGGAAGACTTAGAGAGACGGTTGCAGAAGGTTAGCATTCCCCGCTCCCAAAGTAGATGGCGTGTAAGAACTGTTAGCAAGGAGCCAATGTGCTACTTACACAAAAAATTCGGAGATAGGGCTAATTATTGCAAGCCCCCCTGTTCCTTCAATTCGCAACAGGGAAAAGCCTAAGCTGGCGACCGGAGGCGACCCGGTGCGCTGGTGTGAAAGAGGTTTGTCGCTTACTATTTGTTTCGGACCGCACTACTGGTATACGTTTTCTCGTGGACAGTGGTGCGCAAATATCTTTAATTCCTGCCACTAGGGCAGACAAGTTAAAAGGCCCTCACAAACTTACCTTGCAGGCCGTAAATAAGTCGCTCATCCAGACTTATGGTCAGAGGTGCCTTACATTGAATTTGGGTCTGAGACGGGTTTTCACCCATTTCTTTGTCCTTGCGGATGTAGAGAAGGCCATATTGGGTGCAGATTTTTTACACAAATTTGGTCTTTTCATTGATGTTCACAGACGTTGTCTGACAGACCCTAAGACAAATACTCAATCACCGGGAGCCATTCATAATGTAATTCCATTATGTCCTACGGTGGCTAACACGGAAGATAATCCTATGTTCTGCGAACTCCTTAAAAAGTTTGAGAGCATTACCAAACCGGATTTTCACAAAGATAAGTTACCCCACAATATAACACACCACATTGCTAGTAGCGGTCCTCCTGTTCACAGCCGCCCTCGTCGTCTTGCACCGGAAAAATTGAGTGTGGCGAAAGCGGAATTTACCCAAATGATGGAACTTGGTATTATCCGGCCATCAAAGAGTAACTGGGCATCTCCTTTGCACCTGGTACCCAAAAGTGGTGGTACCTGGCGCGCTTGTGGGGATTATAGGGCACTCAACTCTGTCACTAAACCTGACCGTTATCCCATTCCTCATATACATGATGTAACGGCCATCATTCAGGATAGGTGCGTATTCACTAAATTAGACCTTATCAGGGCCTACCATCAAATTCCGGTAGAACCTGAACACATTCCAAAGACTGCCATAACAACACGATTTGGGTTGTTTGAGTTTCTGCGCGTGCCATTTGGACTAAGAAATGCGGCACAGTCTTTTCAGAGATTTATCGACCATGTATTGCACGGCCTGCACTTTGTCTGTGCCTATGTGGATGATGTACTTATAGCCAGTTCTTCCATGGAAGAACATATTAAACATTTACAGATTATTTTCGAGCGTTTTGAGAAATTTGGGGTTGTTATCAACCCAGTAAAATGTGAGTTTGGAAAGTCTGAGGTTATTTTCCTAGGTCACCGCATTAATTCAACTGGAGTTTCACCTTCTCCATCTAAAGTGGCGGACATTTCTGACTTTCCCTTGCCAGATACCATGAGAAAGTTGCGACAGTTTTTAGGGATGGTAAATTTTTTTCGAAGGTTCCTGCCAAATTGTACGCAGGTTATAAAACCCTTGACAGATATTCTGACTGATGTCAAAATATTGTCCCGAGCAGTTGAATTGTCACATGTTGTCCCAGGTAGCGAGTTGTGTTTGGCAGTTGACGCCTCTTCGATTGGTGTGGGAGCAGTGCTACAGCAGAAGATCGATGACCACTGGAAACCAATTTCCTTCTTTTCCAAGAAACTAACTTCTACGGAATCCAGGTACAGCACATTTGGACGTGAACTTCTCGCAGCTTATTCAGCTGTCCGTTACTTTCGACATTTGTTGGAAGGGCGGACTTTCTACTTACTCACAGACCACAAGCCCTTGTTGGGGGCTTTTCAGTCAAACTCTGACAAGTATTCCCCACGTGAAACCAGACACTTGGATTATCTGTTACAATTCACTTCAGATATCCGTTTCGTCAAGGGAACTGACAACATACCTGCAGACACTGTCTCGTGGCATAAATGCTTTTGTGCTGGACCCATGCTTGGAACACCAATCATTTGTGGAAGCACAGGAAAAGGATCAGCAGCTACAGCATCTGTTACGAGAGAACCACACCTCCTTGACGTTGACGAAAATACATATTCCAAACACAGATTTGGAAGTTGTATGTGACACCAGCACCGGACGATTGCGCCCCTTCGTACCTGAGTCAATGCGGAAGACATTATTCTCCTCCATGCACAATTTATCCCACCCAGGGGCTAATGCCTCAATACGGCTGATCACAGACAGATTTGTTTGGCCACGCATGAAAACTGACATTCGGCAATGGTCAAAGATATGTGTGCCGTGTCAGAGGGACAAAGTGGGGAGACATACCCGTTCATCTCCTGGATCCTTTCCATCACCCGACGAGCGGTTTGCACATGTGCACGTGGACATCACAGGACCACTTCCTTCATGTGAGGGAAAGACATATCTATTAACATGTGTTGATCGTTTCTCCCGTTGGTGTGAGGCTCTCCCGATGTCGGACATTACGGCACATACCACTGCAAGGACTTTTGTTTCAGGATGGTTTCCCGTTTTGGGGTCCCTGCTTTAATTACTACAGACAGAGGGCAGCAATTCGAGTCAGACCTGTTCAACCAACTGAATCATTTTCAACCAAGCTTGTGGGATGATTCCATCATTATCTTTCGTTGACTTAGATTCTATAACCTGTACTCTAAGAACACTATCAAAAGTATCAGAAGGCCGTATTCGAAAAGGACTGAAAAGTGCATTTTAAATTTGGGTTGCTAATAAACAGGATCAGATCTGGCATATTTTATTTTTCTTCTTCACCGGATCTATTTTACTGATACAAAGAATTAAAAATGTTGACGAACAATTACTCCAACACACATTTTTGCTGACTGAATAAAAATTAAAACTATCAAACAAATAAGCAAGAAAGATTAACTGTAAGAAGAAAAACCAACATTATTTTCAGAAAATAAACCACTCTAGGTGTGAACTGTGATTTGGGGACGCCAAAACCTAGGAAAATGCAATAATATATCTATAGTCGTAGCATAATGCCCTCTTCCAGTACATCTCATCTAGGCCGAGTTGGTCTATCTCGATTTTGTCAACGTGCAATTCTGACCCCGCTTGTTCCGATATCTCAATCCTCGCACGGCTTTTGGACAAGGAGAATTATACAACTTCCAAACTGGTTTATGGATTGGTGCCAGCATGAGTCGTCGATCGTCCAGTCTTGCGATTCTTAATGACGAAGAAAGATATCCTACTTCTTTTAGTAAATAAGCTGTGGTAAACTTCTTTTTGACGACTGGGCACAGTGGAAAAAAGGCGTTGGTTAATAAAGATATTAAATGGTTATTATTATGATTAAAGGCGTTGCTGATTCTTTAGTGATTTCGACAATATAACTAAGTTTTCATTATGTTTGGAGCATGTTTTCATCACGATATGCTGATTTTTAGCGATTTCGTGGAAGAATCTAAAATAGTTTAAATAATTCAAATTATTTGTCAAAGAAAATAGATCAGTAGACAGTCATTCAAATAACCGATTGAAAGCTGATGACATTTAATGTTTATCATTTGTCATATTTTACTTCGTTTTAAATAACCGGCAGAAGATTGTTAAGCTGTAGAAAACGAATTAATCAACAATTAAAAAAATACTAAGAGCTACTCAAACCCCCTCATTTCGCATACAGGTCTCCTAGGTCCCGTTGGTCTGGTCTTGCTTTCTGTCGATGAGCAGCCGCTCAGTTCGAACCTCGCTTGTTCCAATATCTCAATCCTCGCACGGTTATTGGTCAAGGAGAGTTATACAGCTTCCGAACTGGTTTAGGGATTGGTGCCAGTATAAGTCGTAGATCGTCCAGTCTTGGCACTTCAAGTGTTGTGATTCTTAATGACGAAGAATGTTGTCTTTCTTCACTTTATTTCAATAAGACGTGGTAGACTTCTTGTTGATGACTGGGCTGAGTGAAAATAGTCAATCTGTCAGCGAAGAAATAAAAATGCCAGTTTTGCTTAAATATAGACGATTCAATGAAGGTGAATGAAATAATTTACAATGGATTACATATGGTATCTATTAACACAAAAAATTAGAATGCGGCTTGAAATCTCGATCTGTGTGTTCAGCAAGGTTCAATCAGAAATTCAAGGGAATATGTGGTCCGTTCCTCGTGCGGGTGTACAACTACGTATGTGTCTCACAACCCGTCAGTCTGCTGTCCCAGCTTGTCTTTAACTGTATTCTTAAAATTGAGCTGAATTTACACATAACTCGATTTTCCATGGTTTAATGTCAGGGTTAAAAGATTTAATTTGATTTTACACCATTTCTTTCAAAACCATGGCTTCAAAGTCCAAAACACATTCGGCTGACATATCCGTCAGAAATGAAATAAATATGATCTGACCTGTCCAATTCGAGGTCACACCTGGCCTGTAAACAAATATTCTTATCTTGGCAAATTAACAAGGACTAGAATAACACCAATCCGTTCCAAAACATGGCCTTGAAATTTAAAATCTGGAATTTCTACCAATAACAAGTTAACTTGTTTTATTAGCAGAAAATAGATAACCTGAAACACACCAGGAAGATAATTAACAAAAACCGAAACCCATTCTGGTCTTACGGTTACCACATGTACTTCATTAGCAGTGATCTTTTCAGGGTATTCTAGCCTGAATCCAACCCTCTCCTTGTTGGTTTTGAAATCACTTTCCCTTCTTCTATCAGCTATACGAAAGTATTTTCTGCTATTTACCATCAACTGATTTTTTGGGGAACTCAAAGATTCATGCATTTCCAAAGAGTATTAGCACCTAAGTTAATGTAGGTACCTCCATGGGATCGCTAAAAAAAGAGCATAGCGTGATGAAAAAGACGCCAAACTTGACGAAAACATGTTGTTATCAACTAATTGTTTATTATTTAGAGGAAAGACCATTATATTTTAAAAATGTTTCCTTTTTAAAACTTTCTAAATTTTGATTGACAAACTAAAAAAAACAAAAAAAACACCTTGTTTCTCTTTGTATCACCGGAGCTAGTAAGATAACATGTACAATTTTAGTACGATTTTTTTGTATGACAGACATTAATTTGAAAAATCTTGCAAAAATAAAAACAATTGTCATCTGTTAATGAATCTTTCAGAAACTATTCGCAGATGATAGAAATTATTATAAATGATTTTAATTAGTCATGGCAGAATGTTTTTTATATATTTAATACCGCCCCCAAAACTAATTTTATGAAAACTAGAAATTCAGTCGCGTTCAGTTTAGTGATTATATTAGTTAAAAACACAAGGCTTTGAGGAAAGCAAATCATGTTTTGTTTTGTTTTGGTCTTTTGTTGTTGTTTTTTGGGTTTTTTGTTGTTTTTTGTTTCGTTGTGTTGTTGTTGTTGTTTCGTTGTTGTTGGTTGGTGTTTTTTTTTGTTGTTTTTTTTTTGTTTTTTTTTTTGTTGTTTTTTTTCTTGTTGTTGGTTATTTGTTGTTGTTTTTAATTGGACCCGCTCTACCTGAAATTAAGCCCCGAATTGTAACATACAAAATTCAATAAAACAAAAATATTATTTAATTTCGAATTTTTTTATCCGCTTTTATCAATATGGAGAATATTATCTGAAAGCAAAAAGAGTTTCGCTGAAAGATAATTTTTTAATACAATTATTTGTTAATTCTTTAATTATTTTAGATTTTAACATTTAAGTTGTTAAAATATAAAAATGGTTGAAAGCCGCATTCACTTTCGTAAATGTCCTTATGAGATAGAATTTACAAATCGCTAAAAATGATCTATCACTTCGTCCAATCATGAGACGAGATGTAATTTGGAAATGTAATTCTGTGTTCATAAAAATGGTTAAAATTGCTGTAATTAAAAAGTACGGAAGGTTACAAGCAATAAAACTTCACGTGGCTTGAGTTCTCCGCTGAACGTACATTTCATTATTGCAAATTCTTCGTGCGAAACTCATGCTGAGCATTTTGAATTGATGTTTTTACTAATTAAAAAATTTGATCAACATCCTAAGCCATTTTCAGCAGCAACATTACTACATTTTTAAAAGTACCATTTATTTCATTTACATATTTCATTTTGTGAATATTTTTTACAGTTTTTAGTGAGTCGTCTTATTTCAATTATATAAAATTTAATCTCACTCTCAACAGTCTATTTTTATAATATATTTTCCATAAAGCATCGTAAACGTAAAGGTGAAAGCTAAGTACAAAAAATAGATCGCTGAAAGTTTTCCTTAAAAATAACGAGATAAATAATTTGTTCACTTAAATTTAAATTTCACTTCTCTCCTTCCGTAGAATAAATTACCATCATGTAAGCTATCAATACGTCATAAAAATGTCTTTCATCACCTGTCAAGTGACGCGAGATGTTATGACGTGCTTTGTTTTATTTTCAAATTACATATTTTCGGCACAGAAACTAAGTTTAGCTTGTTTTAAAATATTTTAAATAAACATTTATAATTTCTAACTTTCTTGCAATAAGTTTTGAAAAAAATTATAATTGATTTTAAAAAATTTCAAATAGATTTACATTTTTTTTTAAATGGAAGGAAATGGTTGACATGATTGATTATATGTCAATATTTCTGACTCAAAAAAAAAATAATATATAACAATGCTAATTTCCTCTCTGTTTTATGCTATTTCTGCAGATGAAAATTCTCATAGACAGGATTGAAGTTCGGAGACGGCAGTCTGTACTTATTAATAAAGTCATAGACAAATGGTACACGAACGAAAAAAAAGAGTGGATGATAACTCTCTACATTAATCGATCATGTCTTTTAAATTAAAAAAAAAACAAAATAAACAAACA
The DNA here is from genome assembly GCA_964036315.1 of Acanthosepion esculentum. Lineage (NCBI taxonomy): Eukaryota > Metazoa > Mollusca > Cephalopoda > Sepiida > Sepiidae > Acanthosepion > Acanthosepion esculentum. Next base: position 61,075,929 of record OZ038486.1, on the reverse strand, counting down.
ATTATCCGTAGATCCACAAACATACAATAAACAATTTCGGGACATAAAATTGAACTTTCAGAATCTTAATCTCATATGACCTATTGAAGACAATAGGGATGAGAGGAAACAGTAATCTACATACTAATCTTGTATGACAGGAAAGAGAATAGAAGTGATAGTAAAAAGGCAAAGTTGTGGAAAGCCATGATCGGCTTTGTACTGAAAGTATACGGCATGTAAAGAAATTTCTACTATAGACTCTCACTATATTTTCAATACTAAGTTTTAAAATTAATTATTAAAAATGAAATGATACTTTTTTTAGGTTTAATTGAAAGCTAAATGATTAAATTTCCTATTTCCAGTAAGCAAAATATTCTGGGGAATGTTAACATTTTGGTCACTTTCAGAAAATCGATAAAAATCGGTCATTTTGAAACATTTGTAATTAAATGTTAATTCTACATTTTAAAAATCTTGCAAAAATAATATATATTGGTGACACATTATTTGAGGAAAATTAGCAAATTAAATGAAACTAATCTGATTTGAAACATTGCTTATAGCATAAAAGTGAACGCTTTATCTTTTATTTTTTTAAATACCTAGTAATTTTTAAAAATTAACATTTTCAGCAATTATCTAAAATTTTATTGAATTTTAATTGCTTTTTAGCCTTATGTTTCTCTCAAATAATTCGCACAAAAAATAAACGTAAAAAAAACTAACTAAAAATAACATTACTTTTTATGAAATAAGAGTTAAAGTAAAAATAATTTGAAAAATTTCAAAATGACAGGAAAATTATAAAAAAAATATTTAATTTCTATTTGAAATTCCTAAGAAAAATATAATTAAATTAAAGTAAAAATCATCTTTCAGTAGAGTTATATTGGGTTTTGTCTCTAGATTCTCTCTTAACTAAGAAAACTGAGAAAAAAATTACTTAATTATATTATGACCCACACTAAAATATATACATAAAATACAACTTTTATGAAATAGGGAAAAAATTAAGTTACTAAAAGTTGAAAATTTTGAAGGGATTATTTGCAAGTCGTGTTGAGGCGTAAACACGATGAAAGACAGAAATAAATGAGAGAATTGAAGAGACATGTTTTTCAAGAACAACGCCTAAAACCCTTGACGGAAACCATACTTGCGAAAATGGTGATGCTTCTACGCTAAAAATAATTAGATCATTTTTAAAATTTTGGTGCAAAACAGCTTTTATTAAGCTTTCAAATTTTTGATTCGTAAATATAATTTTCTCTTAATAATAACTATCACCTAACCGGATTAAAGTTATGCAGAATTTTAAAAGATTTTTATATATTATGAATTTTTATAATCAAAATTTAAAAAAAAAAAAAAAAGAAAAAAATTATTGTAATAATTCATTATTTATCGAATTTTTTTGTCTTAACAGAATAGATTCCTTAATAAATCTTATTTATAAAAGAAAGAAAAAAGGAACGAAAAACAATAGACAAAAACGAGATGGCCCTTAAATATTTAGATAAATTGTTGTCAAACTGATGAAAGATTCAAACGTTAAATTTAGCTCGAATTTAAACTCTCAATATACCAAGGACAACGTCATTTAAAAATGGAAAACAAAAGGGCAGAGATATATTGAGAGAGAGAGAGAGAGATTAAAGTTACCAATTCAAACAGGAATTTAAAATAGCAGAACTTTACAAAAGTCCTAAGAGAGAAAATAAAATTGTATGCGTGTTTATATATATATATATATATATATATATATATATATATATATATATATATATATATAAAAACACACAGACACACAAATAATATGTGCGCGGAAGTCTCAGCAGAAAATGGAGTTCACTACTTGTTAATCCTCTTCAACACTCAAATTCGACCGTTGTTTATACGGCAATAAATGCCGGTTTTTGTTATAGTTTATGATAAATAGATCATATGGCGTTACCAACAATAAACAAGGAACGGCACGTTCGAACCACCGATCGGGAGGAATTATGGCATCCTGATAGCACAGAGATCAATGGATGAACGAGGAGGTCTGTATTCTCAAAGTAACTCACTGGATAACGATCAAACCTAGCTAGGTTTGAAATCAACTCCTTAACGGTACCGGTAGAGTGGATCGTTTCCCCAGGCCGATATTATATGGCAGTCACCTTCTTGACTGGTAGAATAGGTTGAGTCGAAACGAGATCTTGTAGCTAGCATAAACACGTTTGTTTTTTTTTAACAGTGATTTTGTGTACTACTATTTTAAAATAATTACGTTTACAGACTTCAAATCTGATACGCCATATTTGGGGGTCAAAGCAAAAATTAACAAGTTATTTTCTTCATCAAAACGAACGATTCACCCCCTCACGATTTTCTGTGTTATGGAATTATCTTACATAGTAGAAAATAGCTTTTTCTCGGTATAAGATTATCTTTTAAGTTGTATTATTAGTGATCAAACCAGAACATTTGTTGCTATGAAAAGCATCTAAGCTTGTTTCCACAGCTTATCTGATTTACGAAGTTATATGCAGATAAAATAAAAGTAAATATTTGATCATTTTAAAATTAGAAAGAATCTGACTTCACTGTTTGTAAACAGAACACACACACACAGATATATATACAAACACGAAACATACATACATATATATATATATATATATATATATATATATATATATATATATATATGTACACACACCCACAAAATGTGTGTGTGTGTGTATGTATATATATATATGAGTGAGAGATTGTGTATGTAGCTTTAACGTATGTAAATTAAGAAAAGACCTGGAGATGCTAATGGCAACAGAGATGGCGAATTCTATCACGTCTGTTTATTTACATGAAAAGGCAAAAATATTAATCTCAGTAATGTAAATATTTACATTAAAATAAATAAAATAAACATAACTGAAAAATGTTCCTGAAAATGAATTTAATTATGTTAACATATATAGCTGCATCATGTCAGTTTTTCCTGCTTCCTCTGCAAGAACGAATATATCGGTTATAAATCAATTTACTTTAATTTCAATATGGAAATAGGTGTAACGATACGTGTATATTGGCCAATGATGAAAAGGGAAACATACGCGCGAAAATGCAGGTGATGCGTAAGACGCATAATTCAATATTAGCATACAGAGGCTCATCGCTATTTCTCTTTCTTTTGAAATATACATCGTAGGCAGAGGAGTAATAATAAAAAATACAATGTCTGCTTTACTCTTCAATGCGATATCCACACCGAGTGCCACTGCTCTTTGGCGGGCTTTAAATAGAGCAAACTGGTAGACAAGTAACAAGATTACACTTTACTTATTTTGGTGCAGGGGTGAGAGAAAACTGGTTTTTAACAGCATTTTGCGCTTAAGGTTATTATTAATGATTGTTTATAGCCATAACGTCATGTTTGTTTATTTATACTGGTTTGGTGGTTAGTGAAAAGTGTAAATACGCAAGGTTTATTGGAAGTCCGTGGTATTTAGCAGGAGTTTGCAAAAGTTTTTGTGTCATCGGCCACTTTCACATGGAATCATTTTCCAGAGCCCAAATTTTTAAAGTAAATATTCAAAAGCATACAATTTATGGGGGTAAAAGTTGCTCACTAGTTCATAAACTGACTTTGATTTAGTAAAAAAAATATACAAATGGAGGAGGTAACAAATAATGCTAACATATGCGGTTTCTGCTACCGGATTAAAGAACAATCGAGAGCAAACTTGATCACTGAAAACACATACACAGATAATATATAATACGTAAGTGGAAAGGATAATCCAAGTAGACCATTTTGATATAAAATATTAGGTTGGTGCAAAAAAAATGTCGTTTTCTCACATAAAGTTGAACGTCAAAAAACATTATTTTTGCACCAATATTTTTTTTTTTTACCTAATATAAAGTTTCATATACAATATTAAAAAGATAGTTCCATGAAGTGCCCGCAGAAGAAAAAAAATTGTTAAATTCTCTCCGTCAATCATTTCAATTCCCTATGGAAATTGAGAATAATGGTACTTTGCCCTTTCTAGATATTTACATAGAAGGATTGTGTTTTGTCACGAGTAACTTTCGTAAACGCACTTTTACAGGTTTGTACACAAGTTGAAACACTTTTGTTCCTAAGGCCCACAGAATTGCTCTAGTTTCTACCCTGGTTAATCGCACTTTGACGATTTGTTCTAGCTTGTTAAACGGAGAACTAACAAGGATCAAATAAATGATTGAAGGTAATGGTTATCATACTAATGTCATTACACGCGTTATTAATTGTAAAAATAGACGGTTTAAAGAACTTGAATTTGCCTTGTTTAGGCTGGAAATACGTGTTGCTCACTGACAGAATTTCGGCTTGTGTTGCTTCGTGCTACTACGCTGTCAAGTTGCGTACTGTTCCAGTCGAGATCCGCCTTTCCCTCCTTCAACCAGGATCAATTGTCCTATTTTTAGAATAGTTCAGTAATATAAATTTTAAATGCCGTTGTAGGGCGTTCTATATAGGACGGACCAATCAAAGGCTGGAAACGCGTATACGAAAAACGGCCCTGCCTTTTTAAGTGCTTGTAGTCAGCCGTGTTAAAAGAACCACTCAAACGGTGCACGACTCCACCGTTGGGCAGCATTTAGTGGACAAACGTGACTGTCGCGCGATTACAATGACGCATTTTTCCATTGTCCATGGTGCTTGCTTGGTTCATTTTTTGAGGATTTTTTAAGTTTCATCAACCGAAAATATATAAACAAGCGAAATATTTTATTAGTTCCTTACGTTTGATCCACTTTATTATCTCTTGGGAACTTTAATATTTTTTATTCGTTTATTTATAATTAAAATCTATTTTAATCGGGTTCCAGTTACCCCCTCATTTGCTACTTACTAATGTGTCATGGTTTCATGTTTATCGCCAAAGTTCACCTATTGAGAAAGTGCTAGCCGAAATGATGACGTCAATTATTATTATTATTATTATTATTATTATTATTATTATTATTATTATTATTATTATTATATATAATAGACAGAAAGAAGTAGAGGGAATAATTGTAGATGAATATCCAATGAGAAAGTAAATATTAAAGACTGTCAATCTATATTTAACAAGATTGACCGAGCAACCGAAGTCATCCAACAAAAGACTTATTACACAAGAAAACCAGAATAAAAAAGAAAATCATCGATATTGACTAGACAACAACGTTATGTACGATTTAAGGCTGAAGACCAAAAAAAAAGTTTAAATTAGTCAATATCTAATTTCTATAACGATACAGTTGTATTCATTTAATGGAAGTCATTTAGTACAGATTTTTACTACCGAAAAATCTTTCATTTTGTGATGGCGCCAGTGCTTCGCAGAAACATGCCAAATAAAACTTTACAAATATGTGTGTGTGTCTATATAAACTGTGTCCATAAATCTCTTCCCAATTTAAAATAAAATATTACAAATGAACAGACAAATACATGGAAATTGATACTAAATGAGAAAATAATGGATTTTAAATTAATTTCATACGATTCTATATGGGCACCATTAGTTGAATGAAGCACATCAAGATATGACGGTGGATCTCGTCCATACTTTGGTCTGTAGTTCAGCAGAGTCTGCTATAGGCATTTTGTTTCAATAAACCATGGCACAGGTTGTGCCTTTTCTTTAGGAGTAACCATCTTTAAGAGTTTATTTAACTGTACCTATTTGAACAACAGGATACACAAATGCAAAGTGATTAAATCTTTGGTTCTGTGTACTCGGTAGTTATCAATCTGGTTAACACATTAATTGTTTTTTGTAATTTAATTGTTTTTTGTAATACATTTTTAAATTGTCAAGAGACTTTATGGTCACCGTGTATTTTTTCTGTTAAATTAATAATCCTAATTATTGAATTTTTAACAGAATTTTTCCTGATTAATGATCAAATGTATTGAAAATAGGCAAGGAAATTATTGGCTTTTTACAAATATCTGTAATTTCCAATGTCATAATGCGTCGTCACCACATTTGACGATATGGTCATGCGTATATCAATGTCTATGTACATATAAAATGTTTACCAAGATATATATATATATATATATATATATATATATATATATATATATATATATATGTGTGTGTGTGTGTGTACCTGTCCGCTGGCGGGAATTAACTATATTAGTATTGATTATTTTTTCTTTTAATTCGGATAGATATGTTCTAAAATATATGCATTTATTAATAGCTAATTTAACGCTTACGAACACAGACTTAGTTACCATATAGATATATAGCGGCACACTCACATATACGTAAACGGAAATTAACATGCGTTCACAGACACACAAATATATAGAAAGTGAAATAATGAAAACTTCAGAAATCTATGCATAATTTAATAAAATTTGAGGAACTTAATATTATCCAACGTATTATTTTGCCGATTTTCCGACTGCATGATTTTCATTTTATCAGTGTACATAATCATTACAATGTTATTTCCCCGGACATGAAAGTTTTCAATTCGATTTCATTTTTTTTTTCACAGGAAAACATGCGTATGCCCGCGAAGTATTAATATATGTTTATCTTACGAAATAAAACAACGGGGCAATTTTATGATTTTAATGTATTTTTCTCATAAAAAAACGAGTATTTTTAGTAAAATTCTGAAATATCAAACAATATTCATGTAATTTAACATTTTCAATGCAAGTGTCTTCAGGGAATTCATACAATTTTTAAAATGTTTATTTTACAGACGTTCATAAATGTGAAACTTTTTTCAATAAAGATTTACATATTTTATATATGGATGCTTTACCGTTCTTACTCTACCAATTTTAAAGTGAAAACGAGAATATCTTAACGGACACGCTAAATTTTATTAATTGAAATGTTTTGTGATAATGATCTTCTATGAGAATTATAAACATATTTTTAACTGAGTATCAATTTAAAAATAGAAAAGTAAACCATATTCCCTCAATAAGAGTTGTCCAACATTTTACATATTTTAATACAGTGTCCCCCGCAAAAAAATTAACATTTAAAATGTCAGTATCTGAATCACAGGCAAACGAAATTAAATTCAGTCATGTTCAACAATGAAATATTTATTTATAAAAATTCGAACCACATGCGACACTATACGCGTCGTCAATAATCCTGCGCCGGTCAAACACGCTGTAGCATGTGTGGCGTCACATTCTCCAGCGCTTCAGTGATTCTGTGCTTAAGTCCCTTTCGGCTTGTAGAAGAGGTGTGTATAGACCTGTCCTTTCACATAGCCTCATAGAAAAAATCATAAGGTGAACGTGGTAGCCATTTCCACATCACATTGCCATTATCACTTGCAGGCACGATCTATCTTCTAAGGTGTGTTTCGCAGGAGCTGGACTACCGTCAGGTGGCATGCATATTGAACATTTATGAAGCTTTGTGAAATCGTTTCTAAAATATACATCCCTTTGAATATCTTGCTCGAATTTTGATAAATAGACTTTTATTGTTTAGAATGACGCCTATTTATTTTCGGCCTGTTTGGGAGTTCATCAAGTAACTGTAGGAGTGTAAATCTATAATGTTATATATAATCTTTCATGTGTAAACTTGTAATATGTAAGGATATCGGCCTATGAAACTCCAATGATTGAACAAAAAATAAAATGAAATATATGTAACAGAAAAGATATTGTAGTGCCGAAAATACAGAAGAACACAGTTAATCGGAAAGGAAGTTTGGCAAAAAGGATGCCCACTCAGCCCAATCATCGATGTTTTTGTAACGATATTATTGAAAGCCGTTATCCCGAGGCCCGGATTGGGATGTAATGTTATTTTGGAAATAACTTTCTTTTTAATTTCTGATTACAGATTCAGCTCTAGGGAACGGATAAATTATCAATTCATAAAGAAAATATAATTACACATAAATTGCAATAACCAGAAAGAAAATGCCTAGTTTGATATACTTTCATTATGTTCAGCATTTAAGGAAATAGATATCCATAAATTTCTGAATGTTTTCTCCAATAACGTTATGTAGTAACACACTTATTCACTCTCGCATTAGTTTTTTTTTTTTTTTTTTTAGACTGAAAGTAGAAGTTTAGTGCAACCAGGTATCATACTCTTAGAGACATGCGTACTAAACTGTTCATTTGAGCGGTTTGAGAGCAGTATGTTTGTAATGTGACACACGTCCTTTTGGTCACGACGCCAAATGTGACGTCGGTCCTTTGTGACGGTCTAACCCTGGGACATCGGTTGAAGTCTTGTTGGGTTCTAGTACCAACTTGTCGTACTCGGCTCGCTTCCAACGCCTGGTCAACGAAGCAACTGCTTTGATCTCGATTCAACCTACCCACGTTAGATTGACGAGATCAATCAGACGTCGGGCCGTAGTGCCAGCCGACTCCGGGTCAAGGTGATACTGCACAATAAATGTAGACAAAAAAAAACAAAAGCACAAACAACTTCAAGGCGAGCGACTGGTTAGGAATAGTGATTAATTTTATGTCGGTTTGTTGAGTTACAGGAGTGCGTCTCCCTCTTTCTCTCCCAGCCCGAAGAAAAAAAATGTGGATTGTAACACTTTTGCGTTTTTAGCTAGTTCTGGATATCTGGATTGTTTTTCAATAAAGTCGGCTCTGGTGGAAAATATAAGTCAAACTTCTATAATTTGTTCTTGGTTAGAAGTCCAAGTGGGAAACTTGCTTTGGTGGGAAATCTAAAGTCGGAATTCAACAAATGTGTTCTTGGTTAGAAGTCTAAGTCGGAAGGCATGTAATCGTGCCGTCACCTGTGCGAGGCGTTATCTTCTGAGTCCCCTGTGTCTTGGGCTCGACTGGATCTCTCTGCTTCTCGAACTGCACTCTGCCTGGACTGCACTGCCCTCTCTAAAACACCCGAAGACGTTTGCTTATATGGACGCCGATCAAACCCGGCGTGGTGTGGCCACCACGTTGATTTCAAATCCCCAATAAGGATTTCCTTTGTTTTCGGTCAAAAATAATTATCATTTTCCATATTTGGAAATCTTATTCCACTCCCACCCTCTTCTGCTCTCATATGGGTATCTCACCATACTTTAGAGGGCGTCAACGGTTTTCCCACTTCCTCGCAGCAACATCTCATACCTATCCTCTCAATGGGCGGTGGCAGGCCTCCTCCCTGCGTTACATGATCACCTCCGCCTGGCTATTCGGCCAATAGGCGTCAAAATAGTGTGAATCTGATAATCTCAATTTTTATCCAACTTCACGGCATATGGAATTCCTCAATCAAGTTTTTCGCCAACATTAAGTGGACGGAATTTTTGGCGAAATTGGGTTAATTAAAAAAAAATCCAATAACATGACTTTTGTTATCACAAACGAATTTCAACAGAACACAGATGTCTTGTCCAACCGACATCTCCACAACTCAGGGCCGGGCCCTGTGTGCGGTCGTCAGATGACCTATTAAATCCTTTCCCGATAATATAAGTTTAGGCTATTATGACACAGTTAATGTTTAATCTGCCCAAAAACTCTGGGATTCATCAACTAATTTTTACGACAATGACCATCAGAATTTTCGCCGTCACGTTATCAAAACAACATCCCTGTGTGTGTGGCCTTTTTCCTTATCATATAAGTTGTTAAATCTTGTCCCTCTGTTTCTTTCTTTTCTTTCTCTTTTCCCTTCCTTTGTCCTCGCAGAGAATTCTCATCATTCTCTGATAACACTGTTATCACTATAACACAGTCAATGGGTATCCATTCAAAACTCTGGGAACATTTGGCATATAACAAAACAAAAATAATATCGCTCAGTATGTCTTTCGTTCTATTTATCGGTTGAAGTAATCCCCGTAATTAACTTCTGTGGTTAATTAATTGGTTAATTAACCTGCCGTTTCTAAATAGTGTTACAGTAAGAAAGAGTTTTAAAGCCTTCGATGGTTGTTTGGATAATTTGTGCTCCGTTACTGTTTCGATGGTGGTACAGTATTGATTACATTGATACAATGAACATGATGCCTGGATGACCACGTTCTTCAGTACGTCGTTATCGGGACTTTAAGATGTATTGCAAGATGCTGGCTAGCATTATGACATTCGACCAGAGGTAAGTATATCAGACCGCAGCAATATCAATACAGATCAACGGGATTCATTTCCATGCTAGATGCATACACACGTGTTTGCATTTGAAAATCCATTATATATTATAGATTATAGATTCCTTGATGATTTATTCTGTATAAAAACTACTATAAACAATCGGTATTTTTCTCTCGGATCAGAAGTTTATATGACAGCAAAAATTGAGCCGAGCAAAGAAATAAATGAAAACGGACCGAAAAAAAATTTCAGGAAAAATATCTTGCAACTAATTAAAACTGTTTATACCAACGCAAAAAATAAACCGCTTTCGTATGATCTTTAGTTAATTTTTAAAATCAGAAATTAATTAATTTTGGCTAGGAATATTATATTACCCGAATTGTCCTTACAAGACGTACATTTCAAAAGTTAGAATCTGTCATCATTTTTTTGTCGTAAATTACTGTTCTTTTATTGTCCTTACTAGTCTAAAACGTTTTCGTACTTTCCTCCAGTCTCAGAACCGCTTGAGACTTAGCGGCTTTATTACCATGATTGGTGTGAGATTATAAAAAATCCTTAGGTATGTGCACATTGTAGTAAATTAATAAACATGTTAGTCAAAAATTGTTGCAATCTATTTATATTGGCCAGTCAATGTTCCAAAGCAGATGCCAATTTTAGAAATGTAAATGATATAAATGTCTATTTTCGGAATTAAAAGAAAAACTGTAAATTATTTTTATTCCTTTCAAAAATCAAAACATAGATCGTGCGATTTATAAAAACGTTTGACAAAGTCTAAGAGGAAACGGCAATTTTCAAGATTGATAATGCTAAAAATCTAGGTACTGTTCAAAATTTAAGCAAGAGTGTGTCTTATCTTCACAGAAATAAACATTCTGTGCTTATTGACAAGAAATTCCGTTTCACACAGCCAAGGCAAATACATTAAAAATTGGCGACGTGGCAAGATCTTTTTCTACTATTGAGCAAAACATTTGGTAAATAATCAATAATTCGTCTGAAATAATGTCACGTATCCAGAAAAATAACATCCACTTAAGCGTTTATTATCTTTTTGATATCTCCATTAGTTATTTTACTTTCCACGGTAAAAAGCTTCTGAAAATTTAAAAAGAAAAGTTTATCTTTTCAGTCTAAGAGAAAAAAATGGGTTAGATATTTTTTTAAATTCTCTTTGAAATAGCCATGGGAATGTATGTACTAATAGTTTCCACTATATATATATATATATATATATATATATATATATAACATCACGCTTTAACATTTTCGTGTGTGTATATATATATATATATGTAATGTAAATATATAGAATAGTAGCCGAAAAACGTTTTGAACATATGCGAAAATTGTTTCATAAATTGACGCATTTACATCGCTATTACACGCTTAGACATTATTCGAAATGGGCAGCTATGTATATATTTATGGGAGAAAATATGTTTTTCAAATATTAAAACATTTTCAAACAACACATACACATCCCGTTTTACATTATTTGTAAATAAAAAAGGAGTGAAAATCTCATGCGATGCTTAGTTTAATGTAGCTAAGAATCCTTACACTGTGGGTCTGGCCGCTGAAATATTAAACATTTAAATTTAAACTGATATTTTTTCATATAATCTGTTTGCGTATATAGACTATCCAGTTTCATTAAGTTTATTTCTTATTTTGTTGTTTTTTATTGTTTCCTATAATGTGATAATAAGTTAGGATAAGAAAGGGGGAATGTTATAAGAACAATTTCACTCTTTCTCACATTCACAAGTTTGAATCAGTTTTTAATTTAATACATATATACATGTGGTAATATATTCTGTTGTATTAGAAAATTTATTTCTTATATCAGTAAACGTATGATATACATTTAACACACTGAACAAATCTGGACACTTACAAGGTATATAAGTGAGCTCTGTGTCTATATATATTTATATATTATATTTATATATTATATTTATATATATATAATATATATATATCTTCTGATTTGCTACTGAGTCCCCTTGGAAAATTTGTCATGACGTTTGCTTGATAACTTAACTCTGTGTTTCATTTCTCGGTAGTGGTTGCGCACTGCTGGCGAGTCCCATATACATTACGAAACGGCCGTCCAGTTCTCTCTGCATTCTGTTGATGTTTCTTTCAGACTCAATGAATTACTTATCTATTTATATATATATGCGAACATATAAGTCAACACTTAGAGGCGACAGTCTGTTTCATGCTAGATGCAATCTTCAGGCAACTAGTGCTGTCATTTTTGTCGCCTTTTTATATATACGGGTCATTATATATATATACGCCCACACACAAACTCATACTGTAGGTGCAATAAATATTCGTTAAACATGAAATTTATAATGAATATAGTTATAACACATGAAAAGATTTACAATACATACAGTATTTCTGCACTGACATAATTCCGCGTTATGCAAAAAAATACAAAACAATTAAAAACTATTGTTATATATGAAATTAAATATTATTCATAAAATTTTGAGGCAAAAAAACAATTCTACCAAAATATCTTTAATATCACATTTTTTAAATTGTCTTTATTTACATCATTCTTTGTACGATTTCGCCCCCTTCTTCCAATTATTTTATTACCGTAACAATGTAGAACCTTTTACAATTTATTTCTTATATAAAGTTATCTCAGCATTCAAGTCATTCACAATAATTTTCATGGGGAATATCAAGAAACTATCAAATTCGACAAAAGAATTTATCACCAAACAATGGAAGGAAGATAATGCTTAGAAAAATAGATGTTCTGAATGTACTATGTCCTGTTTGTTCCGTTATTGCTAAGTATAAAAAGGTGAAAAATATTGAGAACAAATCAAGATATGGTGCACCACAGACGATTCTCCCTGATCAATTAGAAGAATTAGACACCAAATTCATTAGAATCCAATGACTACTCAGAGAAATATAGGAAGAATCATAAGCATCTTCTATTATTTTTAGAAAAAGCAATGAATTTCATAGATGTCAAGTCAGATGGCGTTCTCTAAGAAAAACTCCATTACTATTGAAGAAATATAGGGATGCCCGTTTAAAATCAGTTCGTGAGCATAAGAATAAATTTGAGTCATTTTGGGAAAATGTTTTATGTACAGATGTAGCAATAATTGAACTATTTGGGCGTAAATGAATGAATCATTTTTTGGAGAAAAATCTGCAATGCATTGGCACCGAAGAACACAATCCCAACGGTGAAATCTGGTGGTGGGAATATCGTTGTTTAGGGATTAATTAATTTATTATTTTTTTCTTTTGCTAATGGTAGGGTCGATTTGGAGTAACAGATGGTAGAATCATTAAAAAAAATATAAGATGTTTTGTGTCAGTAAAAAATCTTGGACTACGGAATACCTGTGTTTTGCAACAAGATGATCACCCTAATCATACGGCTGAATCTACGAAAACAAGTCTTAATTGAAATAAAAATCCCGAATGGCCATCACAGTCTCCAGATTTGAATCCAACAGAGAATGTTCGGCGTTTATTAAAAATTCTACTTAATAAAAGAGCTCCGAAAACATCCGGGACCTAAAGAGAATATGCAAAGAAGAATGGTGTAAAATGCCAACGGAAACTTGCCAATCATTGAATAAAAGCTACAGAAAGAGATTGATTGCTGTTGTATTGAGGAAGGGATATGATTCAAAGTATTAAATATCTATTATAATGTTGGACGAATACTTTTTTCGCATCCCTTTTTTAATTTCATTGCTATAACATTTTTTTACGATTCTTTTGCATATTGCAGCATTTTGCCATAGTATACAAATGGTATATGGATTATAAAATCATTTAAATAAAATAAATCATGATGTACGAATAATTCTATAGCCCTACTATATATATATATATATATATATATATATATATAGATATATATATATATATATATATATAGATATAGTGAATTGTGAGTGCGCCTATTCAAGTTAACAGCTTTGTTTTTAAACAATGTAATTAATTTTCCAGGAAATTATTGATGTACCCAATGGATTTATTTTAATCGGGCTTTATTAAGATAACATAGAACGTTTGATATTTATTTCGTTGTTTAAAATAACAGGATGACAGTCCAGACACATGTACCCATTAAATCAAACTTTATATTAATCAGAAATAAATCCATTATCTGCTTTCAATTTTTCGAAGAAATCGTGATATTTTGCATCTTCAGAAAATTGATTTGTGGAAGTATAGTTGCGCATCTCCTGAAGGCGTATATTTAAATGTAAAGTAATATCTCTGTAATCTTAATATTGACTGAGCAAATCGTATTGTTTGAGCCCTTTTGGCTCCACTAAAACGTTTGCATTTTTTAATGTTAAATTCAGTTCATGGAGGCAATTTTTTTCAAGTTGCTTTTTATAAACTCTTCAAAATACATTTGATTTAATGGATCTATCAAATAACAAAACACAAATGTGGAGTATTTTTGTCCGCAACATTATATACTTTGAAGGTAAACAAGGCAATGATGTATGATGTGCTTCGCGGAATCGCCGATTTTTCACTGTCTCAATTTCGTACCTATATAATTTAAATTGTGAAGACTTCCATTTGAATAACACTATACCAACACATATTTCATTTTCTAGATATTTAGAGTGGAGAGAATAATCAAATTATTTCGTTAAGATTTTGGACATTACTAAAATGACATTATTATTCTGAAATAGACTGACAAAATTTGGTATGGATTTCTTATATAATTAATCAAAATATATTGATTTTGAGTTGATATGGGACCGAAAACCGGCAGGTGACAAACATTAATTTAACTCCAAAAATGCATTTACATTATTGGTGTCTTCTAGTACGCTTCATACTTTATGAAGTTCACAAGTTATATAGTACACTATATACTGTACAGCGTAGTTTAAAAATGCGTCCATTATCATGATGTGACTAATCTGTAAGGCAATATTAGGCTCTAATTCTGTTCTTATTTTTAATGGGTATTTCATTTTTTACAAAATTGTACCTCTCACATGCCACTGCATTATCTTTGCCAACCATTACTATAAATAAAGAAAGCCAGCCAGATGACGGAGTCTTTTTTATCAGTCCCAGACGTTTTCCCATGTTACATTTCCGTTTTGAATCACGAAGCGGACAAGGTATTTCTTTCGTGGTATTATCCGGAAACTATTCCTATCTTATTCAAACTGTTACCATGGCAGCACGCCGTGAACACATACAGAACAGGAAAGTGAATATACGTTTTACTTGAATTAAATAAAAAGACAATATTAGTGATAAAAAATATTACAGATGGACTTACAAAACACACTAACATATATATATATATATATATATATATTCGTATTTTTATGTGGTTGTGTTCCTTTTGTGGAATCAGATTTTCTCCGAACTTTATATCAGTGTAAAACTAATAGTGCAAAAATATGTATATTATATATTAGTGTGTGTCTCTGTCTCACTCACTCACTCACACACACACACATATATATATATATATATATATATATATATTATTACAAAAATATGGAAATTATACATTAGTGTGCCTCTCTCTCAAACACACACACACACACACACACATATATATATATATATATATATATATATATATATATATATATTACAAAAGTCTAATTGATTACACATTTTTTAGATGAAATCTCCTTTCGTTAAATAATGTATTGAAGGTCAGTTGGTTTCGATCGATGTTTAAATACAGCGCGGCCATTAAATTCAAACACTTGAATTTCATTGTATATGTTATTTCACAAACACAATATATAATGCGATGCGTTACGCAAACGCTGCGGTAATGAAACGCGTGCGGCGCCATTGCCACTGGTGCAGTGACAACGGATGTATTTCCAGAGTTGTTGGTTAATATCTGGGGTCGTGAATAATCTCGGGATGACAAAATGTAGTCGTGAATGAAAAAAAAAAGTTTAAGAGCTGTTCTAATACACCAAAAGATTTTTCAACTCGGGAATCGAAACGGTATTCTCTTCTTACATGAATGAAACCACTCATTTAACCGAAATGTGCCCTGCAAATTAGTCTAAGGGAAGCAGTCAGCATAAAGCAAAGTTCATTTACCGACTTAGGAAAAGTTCACATTTTGGAAGCTTAAATTATTTCTGAGCTGTTATATTTTTCTTTTTATTCCTCCAAGCATACTTATTAATATAAGCGCTGTTGTTAGTTTGTAATAAGTAATGACAATAATGATGTCGAAATAAATTTAAAAAATCTATTACTATATTTCAGGGATGAAAAAAGTGACTTCGAATGGAACACTGCAACTTGGTATAATGATTAGCAAGCTAGATTAACATACGTTTGTGTAGTGAGATCGATAGCCACTGGTGCTCCATACTTCGGCTTTGTCCCATATCTAAGCTATGCTTAGTAAAGCGCTATAGACTTCGTATGTTTTCAACTGGAGATATGTATTTAAGTAGGTAATTGAATTTTGCTTCTTCGTCATAATTTCTGGTAACCTATACTTTAGGACACGGTCATGCTAAAGGAGATTTTGGATGATGATGTATTTTTTTTACTTCCTGTCGTGAAACATTTTCGTTAGTAGCACCTCTCGTTCTCGTCTTTTTTTTTAGTCTGTGCTCAATACAAATAAGGATAAGTAATTATTTTAAAAAATAAAAGGAAAATGTGTCTAGGATGATTCATAATCGCCCATTTCCTGAAAAGGAACTGGACTTCAAAACCAAAAATATGCAGAAAACAGATTACTGTTGTAATCGTAATATTGTATTTTAGCAAATAAAAATACTTCAAATTAAATCTGGATACCATGCTCGTATCTAACAATTCATTACTACCGCTTAATCAATGAGAATCGCTCTCGGGAGGGAATAAAAATAGTAGCAAGCCACTTCCTTCCCCATGATTTTCCTCGCTCTGGGCATTGGTCAGAGGACTCTAGCTCTTCTTAGGTTCATCACCAGAAAGACGTCGTGTAAACGTCTCCCAAAATGCAACCTTCACAACAAGAGCATATTTCATAATCTAGAAAAGTCTCTTATACTTGTATAGGCATTTTATGCACGAACGAAAGTTTGCATTTCTTAATTGATGGTTTATATTTATGCGATGAGTTATTGTAACTATTACATGGTTCCGGTTGCTTTCCCCACCATTGACACATTAAAGTTTCGGTCGTTGTACGCTCCAACCTTCTTCAGGTAATCAGCGTTGGGCTTTCGAACAAAATTCTTTTAATCAAGGGTGATACATTGATCTAAGTTGACGTGCCATGCGTTTTTTTAATTTTTTTTTTTTAATATCCCGGTTTCAGTTAATTCTATTCACACATGACTCGGTGAATAACGGTGTTGGTTGAGTAATCCTAAATGTAACTCGACGCAAAGTGTTGAGAGTTCAATACCCGTCTACAGCAGAAGGATCCAAAACTTGGGGAGTTGGGAGATACTAAAGGAAATTGACTGAGATATCGAAAAAAAAGTCATGTCACGTGGAATTTACACTCAGGGACTAAAGGGATACGTTCGAAATTCCAACGTATATCATCTTATTTGTTTGTATTTCACACTGTTTCAGTTTTATTTACGAGTTGTATCCCTGACTTGCTCTATTTCTCTCTAACTCTGTTTACTACATCTAAGATTAATGCGATCAGTAAAAAGTAACATCATTTTTTACTTTGAGATAGCATGACCATGTGTCTTCGTTTGAAAATAGTTTAAGGAGTTACCTTCTTAATTGCCATACGTGAAAGGAGGTCAACACACGAAAAAATCCCTCTTGTGTCCACTAAACAATTGCTTTCTCTATTGTAGACAAAAATAAAATATACTGTCCAGCGCAAGAGGTCACCTCAAAACAATTAACTATATAGACGTAAGCTTTTAATGGAGATGTCACCCCTGGTGACTGAAGTAAGATCACCAAATGGAGCTCTATAAAAGCCAATCTTTTTTCTCTTTGGTCAGTATTTTTTTTTTGTTGCTCGGAGAACTTTTATCACTGTGTTAACCCTATTCAATATTTTTTCCAGTTGGTCAACAGCTAATCGGTGTGTTGGGAATAAGATTAAAGTAAACTAAGAAAGCCTTACTTAATTTAAACTACATTTTCTTCTTTCATTGTTATTCGGAAATTTCCGTTGTTGGGTGCATACAAAAGTTACTTTATCTAAACTTTTCGCAATGCCTGTTTGGTTTATATATATATATATATATATATATATATATATATATATATATATATATATATATATATATTAGGATATATTTTTCCGTGTTATTGAAAAAAATCGTAGTATTCTGTAGGGGTTACTTAGGTCGATTTTTTGTAATGTTCCTTTAGAAAATATATCATTTGGTTTGAACTATAACCATGTAAACTTTAATTTGAAATATTGAAAACCACACAATATGTAATAAATTATTTCGATATTTACAATATCAAAATTGTTTCAATTTATGGGGGAGTTATAACACTTGAGTAATAATTACAAACCCTCTAATATTCATATATACAAAAATACTTGTAAACATGAGAAACAGCAAGACATGGAAACAGCAAAACGAGTATTATTTATTATCTGGTTGTTGTGGTGTTGGAGACACGAAGGACTGTAATGATGGGTAAAATTGTGTATTTGAAGAAAATGTAGAGCATACATGGATTGAAATCTAACAGAAGGATGAGATAAAGAATAAGCAAAGTGTATTCAGTCTTTCTCGTATGTTGTGTTTATAGATGTGTGTAATGAGTGTTCTGATAAATTATTTGGAAAAATACAAGTGTGTCGGGTTTACTTACCTCTAATTTTTGTTTAGTGCTAATAGATAAATGTCACAATTATGGCCTGAAAACGGAAAATGAGATGAGATTTTCGTTGACGCACGTGTTAACAACGTGTCCGTGTGAACCGCTGCCTGACAGTGAGGATGTCACATGTTTGTGCGCGTGTAGAGGAGAAAAGTGGGGTCGATTGACATTTTTTTTTAGAATGAGTAAATTATTGATAATTATAATTATAATTATTTTAGAATTACTTTTTTTGACACTATAATTATGTTTTTATTTATTTTCTATCGATACAAGCTGATGTAGCTCAGATTCGAAAACCGACGTATGTAAGAAATTTTTACCCGGAATTTACCTGCGTTTCTCAAAATCGTAACACTGCATGAAATGAAAAATAATAGTTGTATTATATGAGAGTCTTTATAGTTCAGTTTCGAAGTACGTCCACTATCAAACACTGAGTCTACTGTAAAGTAACACTTTTCTCTGACACTGGGTGTTTACGTGAGATTTTTGTCATGGGCATTTCATTCTAAAATTGATGCATCTTACATGATATTCCATTATCCTTTGCCATCAATCTCCGTAAATAAAGGCCTGACAGTGGAAGTAGTCACTTCTGGGAAAGTCAGTCGTCTATTTGTTTTATATTAAAAGTCCGAATTCCAGACAATGGAAAGTAGAACAAACTTAGACACGGGTGATTAGAAACACAAAAAAACATAGAAACTGTTTCTCCTAAATACCTCCTTAATTAGTGCTAATCACCATGCTCCAAAATAGATAGACCTCAACCCCCTTCTCTTTTCTCTTTACTATCCTCAAACTGTATACATCCACACGCTTATATATATATATATATATATATATATATATATATATATAATTTTCGATCCAAAGATGTGCATAGACAGGTCATCCGATGAACAAGAGAGTTCGTGTATTCGATAATGAACATTTTGAACACCTATTCACCGAAAAAAATTTATATCTTCTCCATGCATCTCTACCTTTTTGTTTTGCCTTTGTTTGACAAATATCAAAAACTCATGTACTGTGGGGGTGGGGATATTCGTACGCAATCAAATCTTTAATTTATTGTAACCAAAATATTAGAAACATAAATTCACAAAAGGTTATGAAATAAAACAGTGGAGATAAATTCAGCCAATATGAGCTAATTATGTTATATATATATATAAAGGGTATTACACCGAAAACATGTAACATTCGCTACACATATGCAGTCAGGTTTCAATGTTGTAATTGTATTTATTTATTCTCATCTTATCGGCCTAATATATATCATTTCACGCAGATGTACACACACACACACATACATACATACATATATATATATATATATATATATATATATATATAAAGCACGTTGCTAGTCAGAATAACGATGATCGATGTAAAATAGTATTGGTGGAAGATGGCAATTACGTGAATCTGTCTGGATCAACATTCAATATTTTCTTTGTACATCTGAATTTTCGATTAAGATAGAGTAAATATACATATAAAGAAATGCTAAAATAATTTAGATATCTATTAGTCCCAATCTCACGTCTCACAATCAGAGAGGCTGCAGAAATTTGTCCCCTGAAACAAAACCTTGTTTTTTTTATTTCTTATATTTACTTATATATATATATATACACACACACACACATTGAGTGACGGTGCAAATATATTAATAAACTATGTATAAGAACAGACCTATTATTTGTATTATTTTAAAATAAAAAAAATGTTTCCTCACCGGTAGTATAGATCTGAATTTCTGACGATTGCTTCATTCCAGAAATTCTGTTGTACTGCTGCTGGGGAAAAATGAAATATATATATATATATTTATTATTACCTCTTCATAGTTATGTGCATGCAGTTTGTTTCTGTGTTCATTTGTGCGTGTGTATTAGTGTATAAATGAAAATGGTAAAATATGCCCAAGAGATAAATACCTTAAACTGATTAGGAAAAATCACGTAAACGACATTATTTTGGACATTTACTTTAGATTTAAATGTATCATTTTTTCTTCTCTGTTGGTTACAAGTTCACGTGAGATGTGGAAAAGTAATTTATTTTTTAAGCTGCATCATTGATTGTTTACTGAACTAGAATAAAAGTGAAATGCTTTATTTGTATTTTGTTTTTAAATTTTTGTTCGTTGCTGCTTTTACTCTTGAAGGCAATGCAAAACAAAATAAGAAGAAAATCACAACATAAAATAGAAATTAAAGTATTTAGGAAACTTTATTGAGGAGGGATTCTGGGAGTCAATGGCAGGGGAATAATACATTAACCAATGGATGGCTCTTCGACAATGTTGTATGGTACATTAGCTGGCGGTTTGGAAAAAATAGACACTAAAATGTCATTTCCAATTGTCTTATTTTTACGTCGTGTGAGATGCATGAAAATTATGACCACAAAAAAGAAATATTTCCTTAATCTATCACACACTCTTTATATATATATATATATATATATATATATATATATATATAATGATTGCCTTTAGCAAGAGTTAATTTTCTAAAAGTTAATATTTTGCTGCTCTAACCCTTATTCCTATCCAAATCGAAAAAAATAAATCGGGGTGAAAATTTCAGCTGAATCGGATAATTTTTAGGCGACATTCAAACTTCTTGAAACTGTAGCATAATATACGCAACAATTAATTCCGTTCCGAAACGGTATAATTTTGACTATCAATCATTTTTATTTTTCTTCTTTGAGAAATATATGTGGACACATAGAGGCAACTCCAGTAAATGATAAAAACATTCTGAATCAAATTTAGCAATAGTCACTAGTTAATTTAATATTAAGAAATATTAGGTTTTCCTGATAAAGCACACAACTTCTGTAAAAGAAAGGCATTTTTATTTACAACAATAATTTCTATAAAATCAAAAACATAATCTGAACATTGAACATTATTTCTTCATGAGAGAAGATATAGTGACAGTCAGGCATGCTTTAGGCTTTTCAGTAACGTTCAGTAAAACATTGTTTCTCAATTTCATCTTTTGTGAGAAAGTTATTGTAATCTTAAATGAGTTTGACACCTCTTTCTGCAACATCATTCACCACAACTGTCTTATCAAGTCTTTCAAGTCCGCTTTTGTAACCAGAATCATTCTTCTCAACTGAGAAGGATGATTCTCTAGGGTCTGTGTCGTGGGAATCCGTGCTGATGGAAAATCTCGTTAAGAAAGTTTTTGTACCAGGAGATGCAAAAGACGAACATTTGATGTTTGTCAAAGAAGAAAACTAATTTTGGTGCAGCATGTACCTATTCAGTTGTATTTTTCTTCTTCCTCACCTCTGTCTGCTTCCAGCGTAATATGAGCCATATTTGCCTTTAACCTGTGCTGGAACATGGACATCAAATATCTATAGAGCCACAGTTTTGGGAGTAATATCATATTTGGAAAATCTTTTCACAGTTGCCTTAGTGATTTCTTCATCAATATCCTGACAATTTATCTGTTGACCCATGAATAAGAAATCTCGATAAGTTACTTTAATTGCTTCTAATGACAGAAATTAAACTCAAACGTATATTCGAGCAAGAAAATTGCATAATCTTCTTAAAGAGTTCTTCGCATGAGATAACAGAAATTGATCTTCAGACAGGTAGATCTTTCATGTGTAAATTGCCTTTGTCATCAACCTAGCATGACTTACATATCCTGTTTTTCCGAATGCCGCCAAGGACGATTCTCGTTAACTCCAACATTTCTCGGTAATCATCTCGCTGTTGTTTCTTCGTAGAAATGTGGTATTCAAGAAATCTAAGACTGGTAGAGCAAAAATCATAGCATTTCATTGCTACCAGTTATGTAAAACCTTTTATCTTCTTCTATATTTCTCTAGATCTTTACAAAAATGTCATGTCTGTACAAGAAGTTGCACCCATCAGTGAGTCGAGTATTCTCCTTATAACTAACTCAAAAATTTGATGACTGCAAAGGAAGTATAACAGGTTTCAATTTCCAGATTTGTATAGGAACCATTTGCTCTGTGTTACATACACCAAAGAAATGCTATATCTATCTATCTATCTCTATCTCTCTCTCTCTCTCTCTCTCTCTCTATATATATATATATATATATATATATATAT
The DNA here is from genome assembly GCA_964036315.1 of Acanthosepion esculentum. Lineage (NCBI taxonomy): Eukaryota > Metazoa > Mollusca > Cephalopoda > Sepiida > Sepiidae > Acanthosepion > Acanthosepion esculentum. The sequence continues at coordinate 61,052,875 of OZ038486.1, read as the reverse complement.
ATAAACACGAAGAAAAAAATGATAAAAATGGACTGTTATAGGCATCCTCCATCGCCGCTACTTTAGTTGCTTTAGAGAGTTTCTTTGAAAATCGCCGCTAGTGAGACGCCGACTGCAGATCAGTACTGAATAGTGTAATGGACGGACGAACTAAGTAACTAACACGCACAATTATAATAAGATGTAGGATTGATTCAGAGTAGAAAAATTGTCAAGCACTACACTTTCTTAGTAACTGGCCAAGCAATGGATTCAATATAATCTCCCCACTTCATGTCAGCTGACAAATTTAACCCACGCGTCAGTCTCTTGGGGGTTAGTATCAGCCATGCTAATGGAAGGGAGAAAATGAACTCTCAGATTATCAATAAAGAGAAGTTTAGTTATGTTGCATTTATTCTGGAGGTACCGCATGTATCAGATTCTAAAATATTCTCTGGAGTCTCTTAGATTATTATTAATTATATCGTCGTAACACAAAACTGGTGTCTCGCGCTTTCATTTCACAGTGTATCTGGACATCTTCAAGATTACCCTTTGTAAACTGAGATTACTCTTCATACTTTAACATAGGATTGTTGCATTTCATTTTATATTTTAAACTTCACGCTTAGCAGCAGGATTTCTCATTGGGTTAATTACAAAAAGAGGCAACGAATTGCGTTTTGAGCTTATAAAACTATTTTTTTTTTAAATATTTTTATATCTGATGTTACTACGAAGTGAGTAAATAGAATGTGATGTATTGTTTTATAATTAGCCTCAAGTAATTTTATTTTTACCTGTGTCTGGTATTTCTTAGTGGATTTGAAATTTTGAGCCGTACTTAATGCTTGAAATGTAACCTTAACAAGAATTCTCTTTATTCTCCATGATATTAGTAACAAAGCAGCATTACAAATATGTAACTCGTTTCATATTCAAAATATTCATAATTCCTAGCCTAATCTATGTTTTCTAATGTTTATAAACTTCTGGCTAATAAAAGTAAAATGTTATGGGTATGTAATAAAGGATAGGTGTGTCAATTTCACAATCAAGACTATCGTAGTGTTCATAATGAAACAAAGGTAAGCTCATTTTTCGTAAAAATAGAAATATGTACTGTCAGTTACCTGAACGCCTTCCAAAAGTGTAGTAATACGAACTTAGTATAATTTACAACTTTATAGTTCAGTATTTACATTAGTCGGACTATTGTCCTCATCTTTGTCGCTATATTTGTCACAACGTTTTCGGCCGTTGTACGCTCCGGCCTTCTTCAGGTGGTTGGAATTTCGAATCGAACCCTTTATTTCGATCACGAGCCATGTTTGATGGATTTCAGATATCAGTTATCTCCTGGTAATTTTCCCTCTGAAAGTTCTCCACTGCCTGAACCGGGTATTGAACTCACACTCTTTGGGTCTGTCACTGGATCTAAACAACGCCTTTATCCACTATGCCATGTGTCCTTGAGGACATCAGGGTATGAATTTCTGAGTATTATAAACCTAATTTTTCAGCATCAAATTTTTTACCAGTACTCATATTGCAATTTTGCTGTTATCAATGCATGTTTTTTTACCAGATCTCATATTGCAACTTTTTGTTATCATTGCTTTTCTCTGGCACTCCTTATTACTGGTTCCCATATTGTATTTATTTCTATGCTTGGCCGACTCAGGAGATTTTTGTGGCATAGCATATGTGCTGATTCCTTAAGTTTACGAATTTTCCAATGGTGTTCCCTGTCTATGATCTCAACCTGATCCCACAGGGGACGGTGATCTCCCTTCTCTCTCCATATGTGGACAGCCACGCCTGATTTTTCTACTTCCCCTCGCGTTACAGCTTTCTGGTGTTCTTGAAGCCTTACCTGGAGGGGGCGGCCTGTTTCTCCTTTATATTCCTTTCCGCAGCTGCACGGGATAGCGTACACACAGTCTTTAGTCCTGTTCTCCGCTATGGGGGTCTCACTCGAGAGAGATATCTGCGAAGTGTTGTCATGCTTTTGAAGGTTGTCCTGATGTTATATGGACCGCAGATCCTTTGTATTTTCTCTGATAACCCCTTCACATAAGGCAGGCAGACTTTTTTCTGAGCGTTGTTGTCCTCCTCTTGTACCCGAAAGCTGTATGTAACGCGAGGGGAAGTAGAAAAATCAGGCGTGGCTGACCAGGTGTCTGAGCATGATCCGGAAAGAAATGTGTACACTCTAGAAATCAAAGATGATGATAATAATATCATCATCATCCTTTCTGCTACCGTGCTTTCTATCAATCTGGTATCATCATGACTGACGATTCCTGATTAGTAGAAACCAATGTAACAATGTTTAGTTTCCACATTACTTTTTAAAATTTTTGTGCAATTTCGTTTTTTGAAAATTGTACTGATCACTTTATTATTTTAAGCAGTTCTTTGGCAAATATTACGTTAGGTCAATTTCGATTTTTAAGGCCTATAAGTAATTAAATATGCCAAATGTTAGCAAATGCTATAACAAATTATAGGTACATATTGCAGACTAGATTCAAGTAAAGGTCTGATTATTCCAACCCAGATGAAAAAAAAATTGGAGGCAACCGTGCGCCCTAACATGAATATATTGGTCGAGAACACATCTCTGAAATGACGCCAAGAAGAAAATTCGAATTTATGATGTACCAGTGAATCATATTACTTTTGTCGGTGCTATATCCCCTTTCGTAGATACCCGAGTCTAGATTTCTGTCATAAATAGAAATGTATATAACACCATGAAATAGGGTTACCACACCAAATTGAAGTACTCTTCTCACCACGTTAATATTTTATGCTATCGAGTCGAGATCTGCAGTCTCTTCCGGTAGTATTGAACAGTGTTGCGTTTAATGTGTGGAGTCATGTTTTTGTTATATAGTTTCTGAGTAGAAGCGCGATGCCTGGAGAGACAACATCACAATAATTTTACAGACTGTAGTTACTGCCAAATATGTCGACAAAAATATTTGCGAACGTCAGATATAATGCTCTGCATATGACGTATAGAATAATCTGTATAGATGTTCAGTCGATTATTCTGAGACAATCCTAATAGATGATATATTTAATAGGACTTTCTTTCCAGTACTTCTGTTAAACATATGTTAAAAGAAATGAATTAACCCATTAACTGACAAATGTTTTTAATCCCCATTTTTGCCCCAGACAGTTGTCTTAGGAGTTTATTTATTCCTCATGCTTAATTTCAGTAGTTACCGTTGTAATTCTTATAGAAACTAGAACATCAAATATATATGTGTATAAAACATCACAAAATAATATTGATGAGAAATAATATAACATACTTATCAAAATAGTCATTATCTTTCTACTCGTGAAATGTAAAAATTATGTCAGAAAGTGTCTTAAGGATAACAAAAACTTTACAGGTTAAGTATTGTAAGATATATCACTGAAAATGCAATGTATGTAAGCAATTCAATGTAAACACAAGGGATAACATGTAGTGAGTTTAATTTTAACAGATCCACAAATGGGGCTCGTGGAAGGTAATGGGTTAATGATTCTTTTACGAAAGTTCATCTTTATTTTCCAGAGAAATCATTTTTTCTTAACTGACATGTAAACAAATATGTATATATATTTTTAAATTTCGGTGTCGTAAAGTTTTTATTTGCTGATTGGATATATTAAGAGGATTATTTTTCTGTTAATTCGGCCTAAATAATGTAAAGTTACTTATCGCAAATATAATTTCACCCACCAAAATTATAAATATTTAAATCAAAGTTTGTTTACTTTGCTTGGTAACAAGTCCAACGTTCAGAATGAAAAATTACCAAAAATCAGGAAGATATTACATTTCGTAAGTACAGATGATATTCGAGGTATTAACAAGGAATTTTTATAGTTGAAATAAACAATCTATTTTTGGTTTGTTTATCGGGGTGAGGGCGAATGTCGATGCCACATTTAGAAATAGCGCATCTGAGTTACCCACATTTGGGGCGATCGCAAAGTTCAACACTACCGGTGAGCAATGGAAGGGCCTCGCTCTGGGAGAAGTTGGTGTGAACATCAGTAAATATAAATTATTTTATTTTGGGGTGAAATAGCACAAAAGATCTTTAAAAAACAATAATTTTGAATCCATAGATCATGTGTTAAAGGCCAATAAATGATCTTTGTTTCTTTTAAGGGATGTATACATTTAACATCCGGCACTCGGAAAAATAAACATTGTTCCTTTATATTCACAAACGTAGCAATACATAAGATACGTTGATAATGTCATACGAGGGTTAACTGGACACAGGTCAACTGAAACGCTCACACACACACACACACATATATATATATATATAATTCTAAAAATGTGTGTGTGATCAATTGTTGTTTATGCATTCCACAGTTTTCATCCGAATTCGATGAAATTTTTGTTTGATAGAGAACTCTTCAGTGCCGGTTTTGACACCAACTTGTTGGCGACAGAGGCTTTCTACTACTTCCTGTCCGTTATAATTCTCAGCAACTTTTTACTATTTATTCTCTGTTCTTTCATAAAACTTTAATAAGAATAAATAGGTTAAATTATTACAATATTATTATACTGTTCCCTTTTCAGACCATCCCCCCAATTGAAATTGTTACGAACCTTTTGGGTTGCCTCAGTTGCACCTAAGGGTTGTTATTAATACTGATTTTAGGGTGTGCTGACTTAAACTGCCCCAAATGAACGGCAAATTTCAAAGTAATGAAATACCCGGTCAAAGAAGGGCTATACAGCATATATATATATATATATATATATATATATATATACTCTTTTACAATATCTTTTACGCATGGCAATTTTTTTTAAAATAGTTTATCTTGGATGCTCCCGAAATCATTCGATATTTTCAATTTTTGTTTTTATACTTGTGCGCCACTATGCCGACAGTAAAAAGTATTTCCATCGCTTTTGTTAAATAAATCCTTCAGTTTATTGAATTCTGTGATTTTTTTCGTTTGACCACCATACACAATTTGACTTCCTTGTGAAAGATAGGAAAAGAAAAAATCTCGGGATTCTCTAAATGAAACACGTTTTCATTGATAAAAATTTGTATGCATGAAACTGTTTTTAAATAGGTAACTAAACGAAAAACATTATATATTATATCTATAAAAAGCTCTTTTAACATTTTAAAATTGAGCGCTATTATATACATAAGAAAATGTTTGGTTTCGTTTGTTTTGCTTTACGGCGTATCAACCGCAATGGTTTATTTAATGCCGACAAGATTTTTATTGCTGGTAATATTTTTGGTTATAAAATATATTGCTGGTACTAATATTTTTTTACAAAGTATTTCTAGTATTAAAACCTAGTTTTACACTTTCATAGTGTTTTGAGTCAGATTTGGGGTGAGCTATTTGCACATAGCTGGGACCCTAGCAGGTGCTACCACCCCGGGTCAGAATGGACATGGGAACACTATCAATTAATAGGTGGATCCACGCTCCTCAAAACCTTCTGATCAGAGGCTTCGCTGCTGGACTTAACTTATCGTCTTACCCAGGACGCGGATATAGTTTATATTGTCTTACCCAGGACCGCATAAGAAAAGGTGTGTGTATATATAATTATAATTTTCATCAAACATTATTTCAGTCTGTGCGTCTCTTTCGCTCTCATTCTCTCTCGCTCACTGGTCAGATTCTAAAATTAATACATATCCTGTCTTATGAATATTTCTTGAACTTTTCATGTACACCATCACGTTAAGTGATTTCATGTATTTCACCTTCAGACATTTCACACAAAGTTATGCTCGGCGAGCCTAATCATCTACTCTATATATTAAACAAAATAATCTGTAACAGCGCGAAATAATAAAAGAACATAACTCAAAAGAATACAATTATGAAGAAAAGGCCAAATTTTTAATGTAATCTTATAGAATAATCAGTCAACTTCAGTCAACAGGATTTAGCAGTTTAAACGAGAAAAGAAAATATAAAAAAACAACAACTCAGAAACGAATACGCAATGAACCGACACCCGTCGAACACATTTTGAAAAGATAAAAAAGAAAAAAACGGAAAATAGAAGAAAATAAAAGCAGGAAAGAAAAAGATATAATGAATGACATGACATTGTTTTAGAGAACACACCAACTTCGAAGAAGCGTAAAGCAATGCTGAACGTCAGTTGATATAATTTCCTTTCTGTGATGACTATTTCAGATTTGCTCATTTGGCGAAATAAGTCAAATCATTTCGCGGCATTAAACCCGGACAATGAAACCATCGGCGGAAGGAATATAAATTCATGGTGACTGTTTGATCTGTCGTGTCAAGAAACGCAAAATCTATGTCCATTTCACACCTAATCAATTGATTTCGGGGGAGATTATGGGAGAATCTAATCAACAGAAACAGAGTAGATTTATTCGGACGAATTTTATGAGCTATACCCAAGATCTATTCGAAAAGCCGATTTGTCCCATCTCCTTTAGGTAATGACTAGGTTTAAATATGAAGTCTATTTGAGCTTTCCTCATCGTATATTCACATCTAACTCTGACTATCTTAGTGTATATCTTTTTTATTGTCTTCGTTGTCTGTCTGTCGGATATATTTCCTTGTCTGCCTGCTCGACCGATTCTCTTAGTTTCCTGCCTGACCGCACGCTTACTTTGTTGTTTAAACAGAGCTGGTAAAATACGACATTTTGGTAAACTATCTCCATTTAAATCGTTATATCTAGGTACGCTTTGCTTCATACATAATACTATATCTTAAACATTAATCACTGAAGATGCCATTTTCAGCCCACCTGAGGTTACCACGAATAATCTTTCGTTTACTTGTTCCTTTTATTTTTATTATGGCCATTGAAAATTCGTTAAATATTTGACATTCGGATACAGAAAATTATCAAATATGATGTTGGAAAGGACATGTTTTAATATTAAAACAAATAGTATTTAGACTATACTTTTAATTTAAAACAAATTTTCCTTTTATTTCATTGTTTACTGAAATGAACATACGGTCTCCACATTTCTATAATTTAAAGCTCTCTATCACTGCTGCCTGGTAGTAAATTTAACACTCTCGAACTTGTGCTTATGATGAATTGTGGGACAATACCTGTTCACTGTTTGGTTTATTTTTGATGATGCTTCTAGGATGTCTTTATTTAATATTAATATATTTCAACTCACTATGTAGTTTTTATATTGTTACTCTTTCATGACTGAATTTTTACTTGGTATAAAATATCAAATAATTGAACGGGTTATAAAAATATTTTCATTTGTGGCATCAAGCACCACTGAATATTTTTCACACTCGTGTAATATATATATATATATATAATATATAAAAGCTATACTCAATTTCTTAAATTAAAAAAAAATCTTTCTTGAAGCTTTTATTTTTGTTTTAATATCAAACAAATAGGATAAATATTTCCAATAAACAAAATATTTTGTTGTATTTAAAAAGTAATTTAAAATGACTGGATGGATATTTACTCACTACAAATCCTCTGAGTTTAGACATTTTTAACCTTCTGTCAGCACATTGTAATTCTTTATTAAACCTTTCAGAAGTAATGTCTACTTACTAATACTTTATTAGAGGAATATTAGCTTATTTAATATTTAATTTATCTGATTTGAAACATATTTCGAGTCTTGAATGGATGAGAATTTCTGAGCAAATCATTCAGACTTATCAGCTCAACACGCGACTCATTCGGAGTACTGTAGCTATACTGAGTGATATCTGCATAACCTCATCCATAGTATTAGACATCTAAATTATTCTGATAAAGCAAGTGGTGGTGGCGGCATACCAGTCGTTGTCTTAAAGAAATGTGCCCTTGAGCTGCGGCCAGTTCTCTCCAAACTATACAACTATTGCCTTCTCAGATTCTTGCTTTCCAGTCAGTTTGATGTCCTCCTCTGTCGTCTCTAAGAATCCTGGAGACACTTCTGACGCTCTAACCACTGTCCTATCAGTCTCCAACCACATTTCGGCAAAGTCTTTGAGGCTTTATTCAATGCCGAAGTAGTTAAGCATCTCATCTCTCACGATCTGCACTCTGACAAATAGTATGGTTTCTACTTTGCCCGGTCTACTGCTGATGTGCTTACGGCCATAACTGAATATATATACCAAGCTCTTGATAATAGCGGCGAGGCTCGAACTTTTGCTGTAGATATCTCAAAGGCCTTTGAAAAGGTTTGGCATGCTGGCCTTCTACGTAAGCTCCACAGATACGGTATTACAGGACGATTATTTGATTTAATCCAATCATTCCTGTCTAACCGCGAAATGAAGTTTGTCCTGAACGGGTTCTCTTCAAGTTCAGTTGATACGAACGCTGTGGTTCTCAAGTCCCTATCCTTGGTCCTACACTGTTTCTAATCATCATAACTGATTTCCTGACATCAGTTCTCAAGTAGACATCTACGCCGACGACGCTACCATCTACTACTCTTTCAATAGTAAATCTGGCATTAATGAAAAAGTTAAATTGGCCGTTCGTTTAGAAAATGAGCTCCAATCTGTGGTTAACTGGAGGAGGAAATGAACTTTGATTTTTAATGTATCCAAAATGAAACTGCTGTCATTAATTCACCATAGTGAAACTTCCCTGTCTCTTATCAGCATGGTTGATGCTCAGCTCCACGTGAGCGCCTCACTGCTTCTTCTCGGTCTCACGTTTTCCACTGACCCGAGGTGGAACAACTACATTACATCAATAGCTGCAGCTACCGCAATGAAAGTTGGTTTTGTCTGTTGCACCAGAAGGTTTTTCTAGACGAACTCCATCCTTCATATCTGAAAATCTACCATTCTTCCATGCATGGATTACTATTGCCATATGTGGTTTGGTGCCATCGCTGTTCATCTCGAGGTTCTCGACAAAATCCAAAACACATATGCAATGTAATCTGTCCTGACTTGCTATCTCTACTCCAGTCACTTTATCACAGACGTAACGTGGTTTCTCTTTGGCATTTCTACAAATATTTCCATGGCATCAACTCTGACTAGCTATTTTCACTGGTGCGCCGTCTGCATGAATTTAAACGTGCTACTACTGGCATCTCGGTCCTACCCTTTCACTGTCGAAAATGTTAAGTGTTACCGACTCTTCTACTCCATCAGCTTATTTCGCCCTTCCCGACACTAGAACTCGCTTCCTTTTATTTGCCTTCCTGATAAATACATTCTTCAAAAATGTTAATGCAATGTCAATTGACATCTTCAGATGACTTGATCCTCGTTTTTTTTTATCCTTCACCGTTCTTCTTTTTATCCTTTCATCAATTATCCTATACTTACTCTTTTCTCTTACTTTTATTCTTTGTAGCCCTTTGCGTACTAGTGGCACTCGCGCCTTGCTTGGGTTAAATTGCTTATACAAATTTAAAATATCGCGAATATGCATATTTAAAAACTAGTGTAAGTTTTTAATTATCAGGTGTTGACAGCTCAGTTGACAACTTGACAGCCTGATGTGTAACTATTTTTTCTACGGGGGACATACCTGTAAAAGTTACTTCTGGTATATAAAGCAAGGGCTTTTCATATATATTTTCTAACCGCCCAGTATCATTAGAATTTCGGGTGATTTTATTCGTAATCTTGTCTTTTGAATTTCAGTTGGCATTAAATTTACTATATTTGCCGCTCGGATAATCTGAAAATGCCTTGTACGGATGATTTTATTACAAATTTGGCTCGTTCATACACACACACACACTAAATTCAAAATCCTTTTGAAAATAATTGGAGTAGCTCAGTTGCAGTAAGCTTTTACTTTATGATTAGTATAAACAGATTTTAATTAATAATATTACCTAACACGTACCCATTAATACATAATTATAAGATATTTACATATTTATAAATTATTCCCATTAAATTAGAAAAAAATAAACATGGAAACAATTCTTGTTGAAATTCAAGTTTCATATTTTCGTAAGACAATAATGCCCATAATATATCTTATTCACAAATTTAAATAAATAACCTTTCTAAGTGAATGTCTTAGTTATATTGCATGGGTTATTTTAGATTTAGAGTACATTTTTATTAGTTGAGGTCCTGTTTAAAAAAAAAATCCAATGATTTCCGCCTATACCTAATACAAATAATAAATCATATAAAAAAAGAACTTCTCTATTTCTTAAACTTAAATATGTGAGAGTAACAGATGTAAAAAAAAGTGTTTTACGAGTATTTTCTAAAAGAATAACCATCTCTAAATTTCATTCACGGTTGAATAATTCCTAACAGTTTGATTAAAATCCAAAAAGTATTTGATTTCTGCAAGAATTTACAAATCAATGTGTTTTTCACCGCAAAAAGCTAAATTTCTCTTGAGGGTTCTCTGGTGGCCCAAGCAAACTTTCTTTAACTAATATTTTGAGCGTTCTAAAAAGTGTCAATAATATAATTTAATAATCAAAACACCCTTTCACCTTTCTTCTTAATAATAGCAACAATGTGTTTGACAATATATATTTTCTTTTTTATGTTTTTGTCATTTTTTCATCATGTATGCACCAAATTTAGCAATTTTTTCGAAGTACGTAATACTTAATTGCTAGACTTTAAACATTGATGTGTAATGTTTCAAATACAATATATTATGAATGTGGTCTTTTCTAAACGGTCCGTGATGATGAATCTTAAAGAATCAGCAGATAATTTGTTTCAATGATATGAGAAAAATATTGGTCTTAGTTCCTGAATTGAACTGTCTTCCTTGGGAATGATAAACATAATATTTGAGAGAATAAATTCACAGTGAGAGAGAACACTAGTTATTTCAATTGTTTAAAATTGAGCGTTCTTATTATGTGAGAAAAGGTGTGTTTATGTACACACACATACACATACACATATATAATATATATATATATATATATATATATATATATATATATATAATGACAAACGTTATTAAATTATGAAAAGTACGCCAAATCTTTTATATAATCTTGCAGTATACTTTAACAATTTAACTCAACAGTGCAAACGCGAAGAGAAAGCAATATAAAAACGAAATGAAATGTTATAAACTAACAATAAGAAATTGTTCATTGCCAAAATGTATATCCTTATGTAAACTAACTTCTACCGAATATCACCAGGAATCCCAAAACTTTCATTCAGACATAAAATTATATTTTACTGATATTTTTTAAGCCCCATAGCTGAAATCACGGATATAAAGATGTAATACGCTAATGATCTTTTAATTCGTCATTCACTACCATTCAGGTGTCCCTGGATTTTAATATGAAATAGCGATGAGTGAGATGGAATGGCAACTACAAAACTGGTTTAGATTTCAATAGAAACATTTGCAAGATGGTCACTGGAAAAACAATTCTGCTATGTAAGCCACAAAATGTTATCTGCTTTATATATATATATATATAAAGCAGATATAATTTTGTGGCTTAGTTAAAGGTTCTCATATATATATATATATATATATATATATATATATATATATATATATATATATATATATGAGAACCTTTAACTAAGCCTCGACCTTCTTTCATTAGAAACATAATGGTTGTATTCTTTAGTAATGCACACACAGATAATAATAAAAGCTATAACGATATATACGATGTCTGTCAGAAATTAAGTGAATTATCAAGGGTGCCAATTTTGAAGGCCGGGAGGCCATCAAGAGTGCCGTAACGACGAAGCTAATGGGCATCCAAGAAGAATCCTTCCAGCATTGCATCGAAGAAAAGTGCATTAGACTCAATGGTCATTAGTTTGAAAGAGGAAACCATGTATTTTACTGTTTGTAATTGAAATAAATTGTTTGCGAAACCAGCCTAGTTACATTTTAAACAGACCTCGTATAATATATATATATATATATATTGTTTTAAGTTCTGCTATATTTATGGGGTAAAGTGCTTAATAGCAGAGACAGAGCGTATGTAAATATAAAAGTGAACATAGAAATATACACACAGATGCGTTGAATTCAATGTTCAGACACACACATATATATATATATGATGGACTCTCCCGTCGAACTAGAGGCAGATCAGGTCCCAGAAACTGAAAGCCCGACACATGAGGTTTGATTATAGTGGTGAAGGCTTTGTGCAGGGCCATCCACAGGGACGAATACCTGGTGCAGCGATTGCCACAAGGTCCCCAAAAGACCCGCAGGTTTTGAATTCAGAGCTGTTCTTCTCCTAGACCAGTTGCCATCCAAGGCTATAGAACGCAGTCTGCCCTGCTATTTACCCATAGCTGGAGGGAGAAGAGGATTCACACCTTCCACGTAATGTAATGGATTCGACTGGAATTCGAACTCGGCTCTCCGATTTCTCAATCCAAGCCGTTATCCATTACTCCACAGTGGCTCATGTATATATATATATATATATATATATATATATATATATATATATATATATATATATATATATATATATATATATATATATATATATATATATATATATATATATATATATATATATATATATATATATATATATATATATCCTATTTGTTCTGCATTTGATCTTTTAACTCTCTCTTCCATATATATATATAATAGAATGTTGTTACGGAGATCGATAAAAATACATGATGACAGAAAAGTGTTTGCCTGATCAAAACGTTACAAAAGTTTACTTATTTTCCATTCTCCCTTTCTCTTCTTCAGTGAAGTATGTCGCCTCGTTTATTAGTATGATGATCCCAATATTTCCAGCTACTATATTTTCAATGATGTCGTCATCAGATTCATGCGTGCGTATAGTACTAATGACATTTCTGGTCTGGTCTTGCTATATATCTCGAGATTCTCCAGGAAATCCAAAGAAGGGTCTGTAATGTTATACGTCCTCATATCGCATCACGACTTCAGTCACTTTCTCTCCACTATCGCATTGTTTCAATCTGTCTTCTCTATAAATATTTTCATATGAATTGTGCTAAAGAGCTCTGCTCTCTCGTTCCTCTACTTCGTGATTATAAGAGTATTATGAGTTTGGCATATACGTCTCAGCGTTTTAATTTCGAAATAGCAAGACATAAATTTAAGTTCTATTAGAACAGTATATTTCTCTCTTCTTATAGTCACTTTCAGTTTCTTGCTTACCTCCCTGTCGACATCTTCGCTCTTCTTGAATGCAGTTCCTTTATTGTCCTCTCTCCTCAGTAATGACTTCTCATTCGTTTTCATACCCAGTTACCTATTCTTTCTTTGTGGCGTTATTGACTTGCTTTGAGTGAAATGATTGTAAACAGAAACAACCAAAAAAACAAAAAAAAATAAGCAACAATTATTTAAATTTATCCCAGAATGTACGAGCAGTGGAATTGTTGGTGCGTTGATTCAAATAATTCCAGTATTATTCTCAGATGTTTTTATTCCTGGTAATAACATTTACAATAAAATTATGAGCAGTCTAGAATTCAGTTACTCGTAGGCCACCAAGAAAATAAACCATCCATAATACCTGATTTATAAATGGCCACAAGAGCAAGAATCGTGATTATAAAAATTCGGATATGGCAATAAGACGCAAATATTTATGTGAAAAGATGAAAGTTCTCGCTAAGTTTCGTAAGATTTACGCCTTGAAAGAATATTTTATTCATGGAATAACGTTTATTAAAATATATGGATAAGATTACTACTGGAAATGTTATACCACTTCTCAAATAATTTCATTATTATTAATCGGTATTCACACACGCATCTATCTAAGATAACGGTATATAATATTTTTTATTTATCAATAATAATGAGGGAAAATGTATGACAAAGTGGAAAAAGCTTTCATGTGTCACATTCCGTCCTTTAGGAAGTCAACTGATTAAATTTATATTGGTGCAACAACACATGCCTACGTATGAAGTGTGATGGTAGTGTGTGTGTATATATATATATATATATTCGAGTTCGAATCCTGACTGGAATTAATTTCAGCAGCTATCGGACTCCAAGCGCAGGGCACCATTGGCAAGTGTCTGTTCCATAGCCACGGGTCCACCAAAACCATGTGAGGGAATTTGGGAGAGGAAACTGTGTGGAAGACCTCGTTGGCTAAAGCTAGCACGATATCACAAAACACCGTGATTGCGAGTTGAGGTGGCCAGCCTTGTTCATTTATGATCAGGATGGGTTCGCACCAACGCTCTAAAACTGTTAATTGGCTCTGCACACACCAATAACAGTATAAACTGCAGGTGGGCTCTGTGGGCATTTCCCAGGTGGGAAATTGCAAAACTGCCTGTGCAAATGTTGCAATATGCGCTAGCTAGCTGTGCATTGAAACGGGTGTCCTCAATATCGAGTGGCCAATTATATATATATATATATATATATATATTGGTAAACCGTATTGATAGTTTCAAAGAGGATGTAGATGCAGAGAGAGAGAGATCATTGTAATAAAAGAGCAAATAATGAATATGAAAGCGGAGATTACAAAAGATCATGGTAATATTTTATTTCATTAAAAACAATGCTTCGGTTTCAACTCATCAGACGAAATATTTTCACAAAAATAATGGATTTAAAATTTTACCAAGCATTTATTTAAGCAAAATTATGCTTGAATATGAAGATTCAAAATTGGTGACGAGAGAAAGGAAGAGTAAAGAGGAAATAAAATGGATGGAGTAGAAGAGTGATATTTATTCAAAACGGGAAGAGAAATGGGGAAAGAGTAGAGGGTGAAAAACAGAGAAGTTTTTTAAAGAGATTATATGCGAAGTTGTAGCGATGAGAGCAGATATGTTAATCTATTTTACCGGATGTAGGCAATAAAATAGAGAGTATCATCAAATGAAAATAGAGAAAAAGAGGAAAGGAAAAAGAAAGAAAGAATAAGAGAGAGAAAAAAGGAAAACGTGAGATATGTCTTGGAATCGGCTATCTTCAGTGTATAACATTGAATAAATTTTCTGTTTAATGCATGTAGCCACTCACGATCTTGACACCAAAGAATAATACTGTAAATTAAGAATAAGGTCGGAAAATGTTTTCTTCAAAAAATTATATTTAAAAAAATATATATTTTTTATAAGTTATAATAATAAAAAAGATATCATTTAAAGTGAATAAAAGTAAAGATAAAAAGTACATTAAAATAAAAATAAGCAAATATAAATAAACATAATAATAATAATAATATTATAAAGGTAAAATAAAAGCCAACAAAAATATCTAAAAGAAATATATGCAATTATATACCCACATAATCCAAACAATCTACATAAATTTATAAACATATAAACAGACATAAAAATATTGTACATGTATGGCTCAAAATTCAGAAGAATTGTCTATACATGCAATCACTAAGCATATAGATGACGACAATAACACTCCCAACAAAAAAAAAAGAATATACAGATTTATGCAAATAATAGAAAACACGCATATATACATATACATACAGGCATGTAACAATGCCTATATATATATATATATATATATACACACATAAAAATATATATACATATCCAACTAAATACATACTTTAAACAAAACTTATATGCCAATATACATGCACACGTGTGTGTATATATATATATATATATATATATATATATATATATATATAACAATCCATTGGTGCAATCCAGGCTAGTCCCATTAACACAACATAGAATGTGAAAACTGACTCACAAAAGAGCGTTCAATGTTTATTTTTATTAAACAGAGCACATTTTCTTTAAAATTGGAATTAAGATACCTTTATTTAATTCACCTACGGATTTTACTTTTCATATTCCCGGGATTTTTCAAAGTCTTCATGGTATCAGTTTGTAGTGGGGGAAAGAAATGGAGAGGGTTTTGTAGTGGAAACCGATGAGTTGAATTACATCATAATGGTCACACGGCCAAAGTTTGATTCAACTTGAATGCAAGGAAGTTAAGGAAAATGTGAAAAACAATTAAGTAACTTTAGGAAGATGAAAGAGAGATAAATCGGAATTATTGGTGTATTAAACACTTACATATATCAGAGCTCAAAATGTGGGAGGAGTATTTTCAAACCTTCGGCGGGAATAAATATATATAATATATATATACCCATTCGTTCGTCTACGTTAAGAATATCTCTACACGCATAGCTACATAGACTTACATATCTACATCCATACAAATACAGACATATGTTAGCCGACATATATCTACAAATACCTTATGTTAGGATGAAACATTTTCGAAATATAGTAAAAGGATTTTCGTTAAGTTAGCAAGACAAGGGCATCAACCTAGTCATAATGAGACGGAATTATAAGACAAAAGTGAGTACGAATTAAGATTATTGATCGGTATGAATGTATAATCACTAATTATTTCGTTACATATGGTCCTGCCATCATGGACATCTTATACGTATTCCACATTGTGCCTCCAATTTCAGCACGAGCTCTTTCAGCCTCCCTGCTCATATATTCTTACATTTAATGGCATTAGAAATACTCTGTCGGAGACAGCCCTTTCTCTGTAAACAGAGGGAATGCCTGTTAGGGCCGGACATCATTTCAATCAGATCGTTCAGCTTTTAATATTTGACATGTATTTTATGTTTTATACTGCTGGTTCTAATTTTCCTTTTTTTTAATCATGAATGGTAAAATTTATCTTATATTTTTTATTTCCATTATATATATATATAAAATTGAAGATGTGTTTCGATGCATACATAACTTGTCCTTTATCGATAGTACTTACACATAGGAGTTTTAAAAAAAAAAAAGACAAGACTCTAAAGGTGAACTGAAAAATTTTAAAAACGGAAAAATCATATAGATCTTTATATGAAACCTGTATTCTGTACTTACATGAAAACCTTAAAATTATCAGATTCAATAAATTTCTTATTAAATCCCTGGAATATATTGACAGTAAATTTATTTAAACTTTGGAATTAGAATATGCATTCTCTTATATATAATTGTACTGCGTTGCAACACATATGGCTCAATTTGTAGTTTTAAGATTAATTTGGATTTAATATAATTTTGTATTAATCTTCTGACAGTATCAGTAACATTTTGTACGGATATATTGGCATATCGTTGGTATGTTTGACATTTTACATTGATTATTTTTATTAAAATCTTATATGAAGGATCTTTTTTCAACAGTTGAATATTAATTTACCAAATAATTATATACGTTTAAATCATTTACTAGTTTCTCAGAGTAGCTATTTATTTATCAACGATAGAAAAAGAATATTTATGTAGGAAGCTCACAAAGCATATAATTTGTTTTTGTGTATCCGTTACCTCTCCGCCACAATTATTTCTTATGTAATGGCATTGTCTAGTTTGTATAATTTGTGTATCCGTTTATGCCAGGCTGATATTAGCGGCCAATCTAGGGGTCATGAATCATTTATACAATTTAATTCTTAAATTTTTGCTACTTCGCTTAGTTTAAATTTAACGTAGGTCATATTTGATTGGTTGATTGGAGTAAAACCACAAATATTATACCCCACCTTTTTTCAACTTATCGTAAAAAGATGTCTTTTGATTTTAAATCTAAATACATCGTTGACTCGCCAGTAAATTACAATCGCCTGATTTGATGCTTTATTACGCACTGAAACACGACTGTCATTGTATAGGGATTTTGACATATTTTCGGTGTAATATATAATTTCATTTAGATTCATTTTCTTTCTGTTTCCATCAAACTTTTCTAAGAGTAAATGCAAAAATTTACTGTGGCTGACTCTTTCCACTTTGTCATACATACCATATATATATATATATATATATATATAGGCCACAAATATTAAACACATTTTTTATCAATTCATTTTATTGTTTGACTTTTCGAAATTACAAATAAACCTTCTCATATAAGGAGGAAATGCCTATGCTAAAGTGAAAGCTAACAGACATCGCTGTTGCAGATTTCTGAAATACTAATATGTACAACATCGTCAGAAAATGAAATGCCATGTCAATCGTTATCTGCTGACTTCTTCACTAATCTTCGTTCTTCGTTCTTGCTCATTAATTGTGTTTTCCATTTAACCTTATTTTTCACATTCACTAACCCTTTGTGTCTTAGTCAATTTACTGCCTTGATTGGGATGAAATCATTAGCAAAATAAAAGTATACAGTCTCCGAAGGAAGAATGTTGATGGATTATATGAAAGGCCAGAGGGCGATTACTGCCCGAGTTTCATACCAAGGAAAGCAGTCAGTGGAATGAGATTCTACAATGAAGAAGAGGTGAAAGCATCAAATCTCACATGTCTAAGAATACAGCCAAGACGATTCAGTGTCAGGTGTAGATTCAGATGTGAAATATCACATTTGATAAGAGATTGCTTTGAAGATATAAAATAAATATTGACATTTCAGTGTTATTTTTTATATAATTTATATCTGTCTTCTGTGAAGTATGTTTTATATCCAAAGAAAAACGCATTGATTTTTTTTACTGAGCCACAAATAATTACACTATTTTAGAAATATGTATTTTTTATTATTCTCTTGGTTAATTTATGACTTTACAATATTCATTTATGTAGACGAACATTTTATGTATAAGATTCCGCTTCAGGTATGTTGGCGGGCGTCTTGGGACATGTCCCCAGAGGATATACGGTGCAGATTTAAGTTTCTGATGCTCATTACTGTGTTATAAGAGAGAAAATAAATAAAAACTCTACTTCGTGCATGGAGATTATAATTAAGAAGAAAAAAAGAACTCGAAAATGGTTCATTCATGACATCCTTCAAAGCATAAACATGAGCACATCCAGAATACAAACGAGATCGAACGAATTATTTTCTGTTCCGATAACTGGGCATATATCATGTCATCGGTAAGACAAGATAAAAACTTTATATTTGTTTTTTTTTTATTATACAGCGCGTATTATGTCTATCGGCCTACGCATTCTAGAACTCCTGGTAAAGAAAAGATGGCCTCAAGTATATATTTTGCATACTCATTTGTGCTTCACAGTATGCATCGCTGAGGTGTTATTCGTTAAAAAGAGAAAATTTATATCTTGAACGACGTGTTCGTTCATGACACATTGTCGCTTCCCAGCGTCCACATTCGATACTCGTGTATCGAACATGAATACGCATAAATAGATCATAACGTTACACACACACACACACACACACACACACACACACATATATATATATGTATGTAGTGCTGTTCGATAAAAGTTACTCACCAATATATATATATATATATATATATATATGTATTGCTGTTCGATAAAAGTTACTCACCTATATATATATATATATATATATATATATATAGTGCTGTTCGATAAAAGTGACTCACCTATATATATATATATATAGTCCTGTTCGATAAAAGTGACTCATATATATATATATATATATATATATAGTGCTGTTCGATAAAAGTTACTCACATATATATATATATATATATATATATATATATATAGTGCTGTTCGATAAAAGTTACTCACATATATATATATATATATATAGTGCTGTTCGATAAAAGTTACTCACCTATATATATATATATATATATATATATATATATATATATACATATATATATAGTGCTGTTCGATAAAAGTTACTCACCTATATATATATATATATATATATATATATATATATGTATGTATGTAGTGCTGTTCGATAAAAGTGACTCGCCTTATCCTTTGAATTTAGCTCAACTTTGGTTTCATCGGTGAAGAGAACATTCTTCCAGTTTTCTACGGTGAAATTTTTCTAATAGTGAGCCCATTCAAGTCCCTTCGATGTTTTGCCTTTGATTATTAGCGGCTTAAACCTTCGTGTACAAGATTTGTAGCCTTGTTCTAACAGCCACCGACGGACTGTTGAAGAGGCAAGACTAACACCTTGCTCTTCGCTTAGACTGGCTGCAATATCTTGGCTAGTTTTAGTCCTATTCTTCGCAACTTCTCTCTTGATTACCCTGCCAGTTCTATCATCAATATTTTTCTTTTGCCCCCTTTTTTTCCTTCCTTGGAGCAGGAGTGACTTAATTATGCGCCCTAATCACTCGAGAGACAGTTGATTGCGAAGATATAGCAATTTCTGCAATTTCTCTCGTAGACTTGCCTGATTTTGAGAGGGCAATAATAGATGCATTTAGTGGTTCCGGTGCGTGTTTGTACCCTTTCATCTGGTTAGTGACTTGAGTGGCTATTTCAAGCTCTTTTTATACTGTATGAGGCTTTCTGGAATCTTCTGGATTTAATTTAATCTGTTCTAGAATTCTCTAGAATATTGTTCTGAGTGTATAGGAAAATAGTTTTCAATATTTTGTCAAAAGCTCTTTAAATTTACCAGTTTAATCATTAGAATGCGATATCTGAGTCACTTTTTGCACGTTGTTTTATCCTGAATCTCATTTACATCCAAATTTATAATTATAGATAGAATACATTAGGGTGAATAAATTTGTTTCTATGTGGTCAGGTTGGGGACTTTATATTATTAAGATTTAAAATTATTTTAACGCCAAAAACAATAGTCAAAAAATATTTTTAGTAAACAAAGTCAGGTGAGTCACTTTTATCGAAAACCCTTCTCTCTCTCTCTCTCTCTCTCTCTCTATATATATATATATATATATATATATATATATATATATATAATCATGAACGCTGGTGTCAGAGTGTACGGACGTGTTTTATCATTGCTCAAAGAAAGCGATGTATTTTAATTTTAAGTATTGTTTTAATTATCCCTTGTTCTCATATTTTCTTTGTTATATTATTTTTGATGTTATTATGCATGAATAGCATTCAAGATAAATATTCTTGTAATGTTTGTTTCTTTTTTAGATAAGTCGTGTTATACATCGATTTTTTTAAATTTTAAAACAAGTGTAACTTATTAAAAAAATATAATGCATTATATTTGCTAAATTACTTATTTATTGGCATAATTCTAATCTATCTTTTTTACGAGAGTGGGCGTAATGTTCGAAATTGTAGGAAAGCATTTTGAGTTGTAATGTCTATTTGGTTTATCTTTGACTATTTGTTCATTATCGTAGATTCCTTTATCATTTTAATTCAAACATACTTTTGATAACACCCTTAATTTTATTCCTTTATTTAATAATTGTAAAGTAAATGTATTTTTAAATTTGTTATAAAAGCGTTTCTAGTTATAACGTTATTTCTTTTTTATTACAAATCATTTTCTTCTATTATTTGTCTATCAAATATTTTAAAACAATAATCATGAAGTGTTCTAATATATTTAATGATAATTTTATACTTTCATTCTTTTA
>OZ038486.1:60996582-61026582 GCA_964036315.1 Acanthosepion esculentum | reverse complement strand
TCTGTGTATATATATATATATATATATATATATATATATACAATTATAAATTAAGGAGATCAATAAAAAATAGGCGACCACAGGCGTTTATATATATATATATATATATATATAGGCGAATAGATATGTATATTTATTGATGCTTCTGTTGCTCACAATTCTGCGAATGATACAAAACATGCATTATTGTTTTAACAATTGTAAATCTTTTGTTTATTCACTTTTGTTTAACCTCTTGAAAAATAGGTTATATGTGAACTTATATATATATATATATATGTGTGTGTGTGTGTATTTAAAAACTTCCTGATATCAGATAAGCTCATGTTTGTTTCTTCGTATTTGAATAAAGATGTACTTGTTTTATTAATGTAATTCAATAGTTTTGTAGAGTGCGCGGATACAATTTATTTCCCAAATATAATTTCATAAACATTATTTTATATATTTGTCATCCAAATGAATAATAACGAAATTTAAAACTAATAATTTAAGTTCAAATTTTTCGATAATTCTTTTTCCCTATAAAATGTTATTTTTCTAAATTTTGACAAAACTTACAAGTATTTTTAAACACCTAGAAATAAATAACTTTCAAAATATCCAGAAGAGAGAAGTGGGAAAGAAAAAAAAATCTGTTAGCATAGAAATTATGTTTACAACTTGTCATTTATCTGTACAATAATGAGACCTGATTGCCAATATAGTACTGCGGTTATATTCATAAAAAATCTATGCACCTTAGAGTAAAGTTCTTCAGAATAATTACCATGAAATTATTGATATAAATTTCACAGTGTAGCTCCGTTAAGTTAGTGAGTATATAACTGAAGCAGAGATGCCAGATCAGGATTGATAACGTTTCCGATTCTTTGGATTATATCAGAAATCTCTAAATATTTAGTAGAAGCACCAGTCCAGATGTGACTGCATTCACTGCAGAGACGAATGGTACAATTATAAATATCTAAGTGTGATTCTGTCACGAAAAGGTTTCCAGCACGTCGCATATAACACCTTTCTTTGGACAATTCGACGAGGTGTGATGGTTAGCAAGCTTGTCTCCCTAGATAAATTACGACTGAATTCTGAGATCGATTCTTACTGGGTGCCGCTTAATTCGGCCTTGTGCCATACGCTTAGAAAATCACCATTTACCAACTTTCTTTGTGTTAGACATAACAAGTGATAGAATCTAATCTTTCCATTTAATTTCAGTATGCATTTTGCTAATGACCCGGCATTATCAGAAATAAATAATTTTAGTTGAATCAAACCAAAACATATATTACAGAAAATAGTGTCACGTTAAACATCTATACTTTTAATTATCTAATGTAACTGTATCGTTTTCGAAATTAGATTTGAAATATTTTCAGTCACTTTTATTATGGATTACATACTCCACAATGTCCTATGACAAATTTTGTAATCAAACGTAAATACTGACAAAGTATTTTCAAAGAGAAATTTCTGCATCGCCATTTTGAAAATATTTGTAATCTAGCCAATAAAAATCGCTTGTAATTTCTTACAGTCAAAGTAAATCTATTTCGATTATTCAATTCTGATGTAGGTATGTCTAGTCATGGCTATAGAAAAGTTCTTAGATTCCTTCTTATAGATTAATATTCTACTCGCGTGGCGTGCCCTTTGAAATATTTATTTTCTACGCTTGCAAAACGTCTACAATTTAGACCATTTCCAGTCTTAATAATTTATAGTATTATTTACGGTTTCGGAGTCTCGTAACTTACAGAGATTTTTATGGAAGTCATAATTCATATCCTCACCATTTAATATTATCGATTCAGTGAAATGACTGAGTCTTTGTATGATTAATGTCAAGATGTACAAGAGAAAAGTAAAAAAAAAATGAGGAAGGAAAATGGAAAGACTACGCGGACTTCAAAGGAACATTGTCAAATGAAAACAACAAATAAACCTGTGATATGAATTTGAGTATTCCAATTTAAATGTTTTATAAACACTAGTTTCTTTTTTTTCTTTAGACCTTCAGCAATCACTTCAACATTTCGAGGAAGTGTTTTGTTTAAGCATCTATATTCATATAAGAAACATACACATATATTTGGTTGGTGCATAATTATCAGGCGTTTTTTTTTTGTAGGAGAGTTATTTGTTAATAAAAATTGCTGTTTTGTTTACATTTTTTTTAATAAAAAAGTATTAGTTTATTTTCAGGCTACAAAAATGTTTGCCGATTATCATACGCTCCGGAATAATCATTTAACAATGTTATTGTTGAATTATGTTTCTTTCCTTTTTTTTTCATAATAAATATTGTTTAAAATAACGCCTGTTAATTATGCACCAACCCAATAAATGATAGGCGCATTGTTGTCACGTTGAAACACGAGATCCTGTACCATCACAGAAGCATGGTTTATCCTGGTCAGTTCCCATTCTTGTCGGGTTCGTTATATTCCCATACGCGCAAATACTCTTCGAAATCTCCCTCTTCTCCGCACAGTTATTGCTTAACTAGTAAGACTTGTATCACTAAGCTATAATTATCTAAAAGAATAAGCCGTATAAAACGAATCAATCAATAAAGAGAATGCTTATGAAGGGTTACAGAATTTGGCAGAAGATGATGACAGATGTTAGCATCCTGCTTCCTAACCAAAGGAATGCCGTTTATCCCAGTGTACGTGGAATTGGCTTCTTAGTTGTGAAAATCAGAACTGTTGGAACTAAGGAATACAGCTCGTCAGAACATATGCCCTAGAAATACCGATAGTGTAATGAGTAGCTTGCACAATTTTGGTTAGAGGAAATAGGTTGAAAATAAGGGTGCATATATTTTTTAACTCTATCAAGACTGGAAAGTCCAAAATGGTCAGCTCCAACCTAGAACAAGGAACAGAAAGTGTCATGATCACCTGCAGTACGACGGCGTCCGCTAGCAACGTATTCACTTGAACAATTGCTTCTGCTAACACGATCTGTAAGTTAATTCAATCAAACATTGTCAACAGGGATTTTGAGGATACATTACATTTTTAGGATTATCTAAGACTTTATCGACAGGGTAACAACATTGGCTTCGATTTGGGTTATTACAAGAAAGAATTTCCGTTATTATTTTCCTGTACAAGATTATATATACAGAAATTAAAAAAAAAAAACTGCTATTACAAAAGACGCGGAACTTAGTAAAACGCATTGAATCCTGGATGTATTCATAAGAATAGTGTCATGTGCGTGAAATCTATATATTCACTAGTTACATGCCGAATCCGACCCAAGGCGTAAGTGATCAAGGCATTTGCTGGTCCTTGCAGCTGTTAATAAACTATATTATTCCTGTTTTTTCTCCTAAACCGTAGTCTGCGATCTATGTATTTATGCTCACTATGTGGTGCGTTGTTTTCCTCTACTCCCCATGTTCTGTGAGATTTATACTGGGAGTGAGATCTTTTAAATACAAGGCCTCTTTTTTTCAGCAAGCTAGTTTCGGTATTATAATATATATATATATATATATATATATATATATATATAATATATATATATATATATATATATTACGGTTTCGACCAGAATTTACATTAAGGCTTCTTGCAAATGTTGGGTGGGGAAGTGCTTTTTTTATAGCACTTTGATCAAATAACTGGCATGTGGGGCTTTTACTCAAAAATGTGGTGATATATACGATATAGGTAATTAATTTACTGTTACTCCCACCAAAGCAAAAGCAAAATTTTAGAATGGTGGAAAAAGTGAATAAATAAAATATAAATTAATAAAATTTTCCTTGCTTTTTTATATTCTACGCAACACACACATATATATATATATATATATATATATATATATATATATATATATATGGTATAAAAATAAAATTTACAAATTTTGGGGTGGGTTCCTCACAAAAAAAATAAGAACTAAAGTCCAGATATGCATATGTCAAATCCTTCGTTTTTGAGTTATTAAGCTTAAAGAAAGTTTACGGTACATGGCGCTGTGTTGCCCTGTTGGTTAGGTTACATTTGTCATTCGTGTATATTTATGGTTAAATGGTCTTCAAAGTTTAACGCGTGTAGTTGTGAGTTAACTGAGAATTGATCCGTTTAATAATGTCTGGATATTCATATCTTCAGCCGGCATACATGATTTTCACATGCGCGCACGTGAATAGTAATGGACGCGAGGCTTTACGGTTGTATCAGATTTTGTTTTCAGCGCAAAGGAGACTGTAATAATGACCCACGCGGAGGTTTTGTTAAACAGCGCGAAATGTTGCACGACTGGGTGCGGAACATTGACTTTCAACCGAAGGCTATCAGTAATTGGGGTCAAATTCAAAGTACAAGACTAAGAGAAAAAGAGACGGAAGGAAGATTAATCACGAGGCGCGCAGAAAGATAGATATACGCCTCAACCCGCCTTCGCCTACTTATAGTAGTGACGTACTAAGAATAAAATCTGTTCTGCTGCTAGAGATTGTTTTGTTCTTCCCTCGTGGGTAATGATCTGATCTACAACTAATATTTTAAGCCGCGAGCGTTTAACTGAAAAAGACTGCACCCTTTCAGTGACAATGGTGTCTGGTCTGAGCAGCAAGGCAACATAGACAAGACGTCCAAACATTGCTTCTGTTCATTGCCCCGTTGTTGAGACAGGAACTGTAGCACGAAAAGGAAGACCGGGGATCTACTCGTACGCCTGATCGCAAAGAACACATTCTACAGTCTGTCGGAGACTATCCAGATATCAGTACACGTCAAGTAACACTAGCAAATCCTACATCTCATATTACCGTATGGAGGCTTATTCAAGAGCAACCAATGTTTGTATCATTTCCAACTTGTGCAGGGTTTTTCGTCCTCTGATCACTCACCACGACAGAACAGTTTCCGATGGTTTATTGCTCAAAAACCCGATCCGTTTTTTTTGTCTATTTATTCTTGTTTACGGATGCAGCAATATTTGGAAAGGACGAAATAAATTAACACAACCAACATTTGTGGACCCATCGGAATCGCGTTGGCACTATACAGCCTAGACACCACCGTTAGTTTACGATGAATGTATAGGTGACAGCCTGGCAGGTCCATATGTTCTCACAGCGGGTTTTACAGAAGCTGTCTACAGGGACTTTATTTCGTACAACCTCTCAGACCTCCTGAAGGATATAGCAATTCTAATACGAAGACGCATGTGGCTTATGCTTGATAGGGTTCCAGAAAATTTTAGTCACATTGTTCGTGACTCACTGGCTGACATCTACTATGAAAGATGGATAGATAGAAGAGAACCAGTTCCATGGCCTGCATGTTCCTCCCGACGATAATCCTTTAAATTTGTATCTGTGGACACATTACACAATTTGTTAATGCGGCAGGCATTAATAATGCAGAGATGCTTCACTAACATGTCATGGGGACCTGCGAAAACATTCGACACCGCATGAGAGTATTTGAAAGGGTCTGATGACAATGATCCCACGAGTACATGCGTGTGCGGAAGCAAGCGGAGAATATTTTTAAATACTTAAGAGTAAATTTTTTCAATAAAAACACTGGGATTCAACCCCTACTCTAGACGACTTCCGTATCTCCTGCATTCTTCTGGATGGTCTCTTTGTTTAAGTCGGTGAATGTTGCCGTAATTATTGCCTGTAGTTCCTCTTTGGCGTTACAAGGATTTTGCTGATCACTTTCTCAACTCGCTCCACATGAAATAAGCAAGCGGGAGACAATTCGGGTAGTTAGGTGAGCAGATGTAATGGGTGATGTGGTCGTAGAAATTGTCTGACAGTCGTGACCGAGTTCTCCTGCTTGTGTGGCATTATGCAGATTCATGTTGCAGGGCAAAGTGTCTCCAGCAGCCACCCTTTTGATCTAGGGCAGCCCTAGCTCCTCAAAGGCAATTGATGCAGTTTTCTCTGTCGTGTCTGAGGCACTGTGGGAAGATGAATGGAGGCATAAAATCGCCGTCACTAGTGATCAATCCAAATAACGAAGTAGTAATGACCCTATTATACAGTCCAGTCAATAAAATTATAATCAAATCATGAACAACGCGCATGCGCGAAATTTTAAAAAAAAGTAAAAATGGCGACTATTTATCCATCGCTCAATGTGTGTATGTGTATACATACATACATACATACATACATACATACATACACATACACACACACACACACACAGACGTGCGCGCGTATACACACATACACACTGCGGAGGGCTCTTGACTGCGCCGTCATAGATATTGGTGAGGAAAAGTAATGTGATAGGCAACAATAAACTAGAGAAGAGCTCAAAATTCATCGCTTTATTTAAGTATTGCATTAATATATAAGCTGACCTTTTAAACGTTCAACGATAATTCTTCTACCGGCACTTTATGACAATTTGATGTACGTGTGGCGTTAACTTCCGTACAAACAATTATTTTTATTTCACCTGTGACTTTCGATGGATTAAGCAATTAATTTCTATCATTCTCAAATTTATTTTCAAGTTATAAATATTGTTATCTTGCAAAAACTATATTCGCAAAAAATGACGTAAAAATCACAGTACTGAAAACTACGGAATCCCAAATTTCCGGATTGTTTGTCCGGATCCATCCCGGAATGTTTCTAATTTGCTGACAGAAGCGGCCTGATTCCAAAAATGGTATATGTTGGGCTGAGGCCTCTATGAGTAAAGTGGAAAAGTGTGACACACTGATATTAGCTTTTATTATATAGAAATATATGAGGTATTGAGAATTTTAGCTCTTTAATTGGTCCCTAGGACGCGCCATTTTACGCGCATTGTAGCGAACCAACCTTATTCCATCCGTATTCCACTGGGGATAAGTTCCACTCGAACAGTCTCTTCTTGCGAACCAGTGCTCTGTGGAACCGTCTCTCAAGATGTTATCTTGATCCCTAGAATCATTAACCTGTTCATGTCTATGCTTATCCGTTATCATCCTCACATATATGCATAATGAATACCTATTACTCTGTAGCCCTCTAAGTTGAGTAGCTCGCGAGATATGTATAGGGTGAAACCGACTGTGAAAAAGAAGAAAAAAGTAATCATTTACCTAGATCGTGTTTGTTTCTGTGTGTAGCATTAGTAGTAGGAGAAATAGTATCTGAAACAAAATTGGAGGAGACAAAGTGGAAAATCTATTTTCTCATCTACACCCAGCAATATATATATATATATAATGTATGTTATATGTGTGTGCGTGTGACAACTATAGATTGTAAATGTTTGTCGGGCTCATTACAATCTTTTAAAATTATATCATTGGTATAACTTAGATTCTAAAATGGTTCATTTTCTTTAACTAGAATATATAATTTTTTAGAAGTTTCTGCATGAAATTCAGTATTTTAATATTGTAAAAAATCTATAATTCTATAAGAAAAGAAGCTTTTTCATTTCCAGGCATGTAACAGTCTGTTTATCGCCCCCTTCCTATTTTTTATTTTCACATCCTGGTTATGAAGTCACTGATGATAGTGTGTACTTGTATATATGACTATGCGTTTGTGTTCACGGATCTATCTTTCTCTGAGTTATTATTTTAATTTATTGTACGTTTATGATCAGTACTGCTGTCCGATATATTTCCTCAACTTTACCCCAGTCACATTCCTCACAATAATTATCCAGTCAGCGACTTAACGATTTCTTTGATTTTCGCCGAATTTAAGTCAAATTAAATTTAATTTGCTCTTCTCAAAGAAACATTCCGCTAAAAATCTCTAATGAACGGAATAAATCATTTAAAAATACACATTTGAAAACAAGTTGAAATAAAACTGTTCGTTGAATAACGGTCCTACAGCTCATTAGAAATTTTCAAAAGATTTATAAAATTAAAGCAATAAATACATTGCCCGTTATATCAGTTTCCAGCTTAGGGCTCAAATCTTCTCAGCCCGACTAGTCACGTTATTTTATTTCATCCTTTTCTACCTTTTCGTTTTCTTATTCTTTTTCATATTAAATAGCCCAGATAAATACTGTTTCTTGAACATGCCGAATTGAATAGGAGACACAGCAGGTGCCTCCGTGCGGTTGTAACACAGTTGATGCGCATTGAATTTACGTTAGTCTTGAAAGTCCTGAAAGTCTGAAATTAAGACGAAAAAGTCAGGAAGCTCTACAACTTTCCTTAGAGCGCACATGTTTATACAGTGTGGCTGGATAGGGTTATCTAAACGTGGGTCGTGTAGTGGTTTTAACTGTTTCAGTAGGACCCTGCTCCTCACCAAAATATGTTTGTTTGAATAGTGATTGACTTCGATCTTTTACTATTATGGCAATCCGCTATGAGGACACTTAATATGGGATCAAATATTTTGAACGACGCCGTGAAATATAACCAGTTAAATCACAATATCGATGACATATTGAAGGTAAAATTTGGGGACGTGATGGCCAACTTCAAACGGGGCGAATTGATTCTGGCCGTCACGTGAAAGAACGCCTAAATGTACATCCCTTCTTGGACTGAATGCAATTTTATTGATTTGTTTGTGGTTTTCTAAGTGAGGACATATACAAAATTATATCAACAAAATCTAAGTGAGAACATATACAAAATTATATCAACAAAATCTAAGTGAGAACATATACAAAATTATATCAACAAAATCTAAGTGAGAACATATACAAAATTATATCAACAAAATCTAAGTGAGAACATATACAAAATTATATCAACAAAATCTAAGTGAGAACATATACAAAATTATATCAACAAAATCTAAGTGAGAACATATACAAAATTATATCAACAAAATCTAAGTGAGAACATATACAAAATTATATCAACAAAATCTAAGTGAGAACATATACAAAATTATATCAACAAAATCTAAGTGAGAACATATACAAAATTATATCAACAAAATCTAAGTGAGAACATATACAAAATTATATCAACAAAATCTAAGTGAGAACATATACAAAATTATATCAACAAAATCTAAGTGAGAACATATACAAAATTATATCAACAAAATCTAAGTGAGAACATATACAAAATTATATCAACAAAATCTAAGTGAGAACATATACAAAATTATATCAACAAAATCTAAGTGAGAACATATACAAAATTATATCAACAAAATCTAAGTGAGAACATATACAAAATTATATCAACAAAATCTAAGTGAGAACATATACAAAATTATATCAACAAAATCTAAGTGAGAACATATACAAAATTATATCAACAAAATCTAAGTGAGAACATATACAAAATTATATCAACAAAATCTAAGTGAGAACATATACAAAATTATATCAACAAAATCTAAGTGAGAACATATACAAAATTATATCAACAAAATCTAAGTGAGAACATATACAAAATTATATCAACAAAATCTAAGTGAGAACATATACAAAATTATATCAACAAAATCTAAGTGAGAACATATACAAAATTATATCAACAAAATCTAAGTGAGAACATATACAAAATTATATCAACAAAATCTAAGTGAGAACATATACAAAATTATATCAACAAAATCTAAGTGAGAACATATACAAAATTATATCAACAAAATCTAAGTGAGAACATATACAAAATTATATCAACAAAATCTAAGTGAGAACATATACAAAATTATATCAACAAAATCTAAGTGAGAACATATACAAAATTATATCAACAAAATCTAAGTGAGAACATATACAAAATTATATCAACAAAATCTAAGTGAGAACATATACAAAATTATATCAACAAAATCTAAGTGAGAACATATACAAAATTATATCAACAAAATCTAAGTGAGAACATATACAAAATTATATCAACAAAATCTAAGTGAGAACATATACAAAATTATATCAACAAAATCTAAGTGAGAACATATACAAAATTATATCAACAAAATCTAAGTGAGAACATATACAAAATTATATCAACAAAATCTAAGTGAGAACATATACAAAATTATATCAACAAAATCTAAGTGAGAACATATACAAAATTATATCAACAAAATAGGACTGATATGTTCATTTTTATATAATCATTATTCCAAGTTATTTAGCCCGTAACACACACACACACACATACATACATACACACATACATACATACACACATACATACATACACACATACATACATACACACATACATACATACACACATACATACATACACACATACATACATACACACATACATACATACACACATACATACATACACACATACATACATACATACATACACAAATATATATATATATATATATATAAAACATTCCATCGCATTGATATACTGCTTTACTCATAAATATACTTACATTATATATGAATTGCCAACCGAAAAAAAACATTAAACAATGCATTTAACAGATAAACGTAGGGTGATGCAGAAGGTTGGATAGCCCCAGAGAGTTGCTGCATTATAGGCATTTTGACGGAAATAATCATTCATTTCATTTGTTTTTCAAATTATACGGATAAAGCCATCAAGATGAAGAATACAAAAAAGGGTTAAATTTTATAATAGTATTTTATGTAAATTTATTTTAAATTAATCCCTCTTCGCAAGCCCCCAAAATATCCCTATTCAACCTGATTTTGAAATGTAAAACATATTCTTACTAATTCCTAATTTGGATGATTTTACTTTTATTTATTTTTTTACTAGATTCTTATTGATTTCTCATTCCAGATAATGAAATTCACTTTTTAAAATAATGTTCAAAATTTTAAGAAACCTCGTCGTATGTGCATATTTATTTTTGCTTGTGTAGGAGAAAACAATTAACAAATTAAAATTGAATTTCAAATATATTTACTTTTTTTCCATTTAAACTCGTTATCAGGAGTGCTTGACCTATAGTCAGTCAGTTGTGTGAAATGCGTGATACACGCTTAGGCGATATTTCCCGCAGTAGAGTGTCATTTCTTTCTGCGGTAGACCAGTTGCCATTGATGAACCCGCTCTGTCCCGCTATTTACCAATAGTTGTGGGGAGAAGAGGATTCGTACATTTTGAATGTAATAGATTTGACTGGAATTCGAACTTGGGTCTCAATTCCTCAATCCGAGCCGCTATCCATGACTCCACCGTACCTCCTTGCTTAACAAATATGGAAAAATATGAAAACACAATTTGGACGCAGAGATTTATTGTACAATTGTACACATAGTCATCTAAGTTGGAAATCAGTCATTCAATACGCTATAACTAAAGAAAATTTCATGTGAGCCTTTTCGATTTTATCAAATCCCAAATGAATTCTATGAATATAATGTTCTCTGATTGTTCCATTGTTTGTTTTGAAAATGTATATTAATAATTCTGGCTTTGGATGGATCTATAATACAGCACTCAATGATTATAAGCGTGCAACTATCTCAATCATCGACCTAGTTCAATGATGTCTGCATCATTAGTTGAATGAAATTGTACTGTTGCGTAGTATTCGTCGTAATCTCATTTTTGTAGTTCGTTTCACTTGCGTGATTTGCTTATCAAATATTGTGCACTTCAATGTTCCGTTTCAACCCATTTCGTGCTCAATGATATATAAAGACAATAAATATCGGAAAGTAAGTAACGAATCAGGAGAGGTAAATACTTAACGTAAGAGTAAAGCCCGGAATTGTGTCTGGGCATTGATATTCAGTGGCGTATTTACTTCAGCGCACGTATATCTCAAATACAGTCGTTCAAAGAAACGGGTCACCATAAGATGCGTGTATTTAAGTAGATGACGCTGATTTCTTCATTCGAAAGACAGACATCTTTGAGAGTGCTTACAATGAGAAGAAACTTCAGTGTCTTTCAAATTGATTATGACGTTCTTAGCAATAACAAGATATTACTTGAACATTGAAAGGGAAACTACATTGATGAGAATGTAGGGATCGATTTATATTTCAGTTTAGTCATGCTGAGTGGTTATAGAATCAATGAGTATAACTTTTATTAATAGGATTATATATATATATATATATATATATATATATATATATATATATAAAGGGGTATTTGACAGCAATAACATAAGATTTGATCAATTTACGGTTATTTTTCATCGTTTTCTTTTCTCGTTTTTTCTTTTTTTCTTTTCATTTTTTTTCCTAGTTGTTTTAGTTTTTGTTGTTTTTTTTGTTTGTTTATTTTCGTCGTCTTTCGGAATTTCTCATTTTTGCCCTTTGTGGGGGGTCTTGTTTTTCGTTTTTCTTTCTATTTTCATTTTCTAATCTTTTTCCTTTTCTTTGCTTTTTCGCTATTTTTTCTTTTTCGCTTTTTTTTTCATTTTCAATTTTTTCTCGATTTTTTTCCCATTCGACTTTTACTTTTTCGTTTTTTATCTTTTTCTTTTTTTTTCATTTTCGTTTTTTTTTCTTTTACGTTTTTCTTCCCTTTGGTTTATTTTCCTTTTTCGTTTTTAATGTTTTTCGCTTCGATTTCTTTTTCGTTTTTTATTCTTTTTCATTGTTTTTTTCTTTTTCGTATTGTTTTTATTCTTTTTCGTATTGTTTTTATTCTTTTTCGTATTGTTTTTATTCTTTTTCGTATTGTTTTTATTCTTTTTCGTATTGTTTTTATTCTTTTTCGTATTGTTTTTATTCTTTTTCGTATTGTTTTTATTCTTTTTCGTATTGTTTTTATTCTTTTTCGTATTGTTTTTATTCTTTTTCGTATTGTTTTTAACTTTTTTCAAGATCTTAATTTAGTTTTTTCATACTGTCATTAACATTATCAATAATTTGTCCAAAATTCACGTTTGTTTTTTATTTGTTCAAGTGTTATATCGGTAATTATCACATACTGCCTACTTTCAATATGGTATACATATTTTTAAACCAAATCCTAATGTTTTTAGATCATCAGATTTGGAAGAGTGTACCAATATGAACCAGGTCAGTGGAACCGAAGACTCTTCTAGAAGCGATTATAATACAAAAAAATAACAAAACAATTTAATTCGGAAATTAGAAATGTATAAATAATATGAATTAAACTCTACCACACGGTCATTGTAACAAAATTATATATATATATATATATATATATATATATATATATAATGTGTGTGTGTGTGTGTGTGTGTGTGTGATCTTTAAGATAGGGATCATATTTTATACATAAAGAAGGATACAAAACTATCACAGCGATTAAAAGTTTAGGTATCTTGCGGCCGACACATATTCAGAAAAAATGATATCGTCAGGAAATAATACTAAGTGCTTGAAAACAAAAGTTGTGTTAACATATACCAAAACCCGGGGAGTGAACAAAAAATGTACCTCGGAAGGTACGTAAAATTTAAATCGCTGTGATACTTTGTATCTTTTTTATGACTAAAATATAATCCCTTCCTAAAAGTTAATTTTATACTAGTGAAGCAATAATAATGTGTTATATATATATATATATGTATGTATGTATAGTGAGAGAGATGCGTGTTTATAATTATGCTGAAGAGACAAATAGGAATCCTTATAAATTTAATTAAGTTGATAAAAAATTATGGGAAGTGAAAGTTGGAGTTCGAATTTTACTTTTGGTAGAGGATATGTTTGTGTAGCTGTCAAAATTATTTGGCTTTATAACATTTCCCCGTATGAGTATGAAATAAATGCAACATTTTAAGGATTAATTTCAAATCAGGTTACCGATTCTACTTTTTTCCTTGCTTGTCTTGTTAAATATCATAACACTACCGCCTGTTTGTTGTCTTATTTTATCCACAGGCACGTCTGAATTTCTTATTAAATTGATTCATGATAAAACTTAAGAGGATGTTTAACATATTCAAAGAATCAGGAAAATCATCTCACTAGCTTAATTAACGTGAGATTTAAGACCAATGTATTTATTTTCTTTATATATAAGAAGTATGTAGAGAGAGATAGATATTGTTGTAAAATTAAAAGGGAATACGGAAGCTTTGAAGGATCTCCAAATCGTACTTCTTTTCGCCCATTTATCATGTCCATCACATATCACTCAATATTCCTCCGTGAAAATTACTTTACAAACGTCAATTTTCTTTTACTTCTTGGTTCAAATTTGACGCTTGAAAATGTCTCTTTTAGTGAGAGGCTTTTGCGTAGGAGATTTTTTGAAAGATCCCAAGACACAAAATATTCTACACCTTTTGTCCCTCTTGATTCCCTCAATTAAAGCCGTTTCAAAGATCTGAGCGTTTGTCAAATGTGGGTGTTTCGCTATAACACCCTCATCCCGAGGAAGCAATTTAAATCCTTCTCATTTGAGTTCCCAACTAACATAACTTCAGAAGCATTCGTTCGATGATCTCTGCAAAGCTCCTTCGATATCTCTAATGTGGACATTCCCTCACTCAATAACTTCATTATTTTCTGTTTTTCAAAAGTTATTAGATCCTATCCTTTACGCAAGATTCAACATAGATTTATTTGATATGAAATACAATTGTGGCACATGACCTAAAGTGTGGGGGTGACGCTGGTCGTCAGTTACTATCTTATAACTAGCTAATACGATTCATGTCCCATTCATTCGTTAGAATTTGCACATCCACTACAAGAATGCAAACATCATCATTCAATCATCTATATACCATAATATCGCATGGTCTCAGGGAACCTACAAAACACACACCATGACATCAATATTTATTTGGCATAAAATTCTATACATAAAAATTTATAGATTATATAAAATGAGCGGGGGGGATGTAGCCAAAACAAACTAAAATATCAAAAGAAACAAAATAAAGATAATTGTAAGTTGGAGCCGTCAAACCCGTAAAATAATTTGGAAAGGCCGATGTATTCTGCCTTTAGACAAAATGAAGAGGCTCTCTCACAAATGGAGATAAAATAATTACGGCCATGGAGAAAGAAGAAAACTGATTGTCGAGATGAAAAAATGGGTCAAAAACAAACTGGGGAGGTTGGGAATCTCTACTTGGATCATAACCCATGTAGAAGCCGGGGATTACACTCACTCATTTTAACTAGGTACACCAAAATGTCTATCCTAAGCAGGAGATGGCTCTAAAAAAGAAATCCAATGCTGAATTCTGTCAAAACCAATCGCTTATCAATTCTAATCTTCATCCTTAGACGTTGTACGAAAAATCGGATTAGATCCTAATGAGAATAACGGTCTCCTCGCAAGATTTCCTTAAATCGCGTCGTCCTAGTCAACATTCGGGCTGTGGCCAGCAGCGATAGAATCATCATCGGTTTCAACCCCTACCCATGTTTCAACATATATAATGGACAAAGATAAAAATAGATTTTATTAGATTTCAGAGGTCATTAAGCTAATATTAGTTTCATATGCATAATATTTGGATCAGTCCATTTTCATAAATTTCCAATTTCTCTAAAACTAAGCAATAAAAATGGCAGAAAATTTAGTGAAATATTTTACTAAGAATGGAAATGGACGGGTTTACATTTGTCATATATTAGTTAAAAACTTTTTGATTTATTGAAGTTTATTTGATTTGTATAACTTCAAACAGGCATTATATTATTTAATGAAATATATAGGATTGCTGAAATAATGTCATATCTGTTTATCTATAACCAAAACCGGTCTAACGTGATCTATTTCGCTCTCCCACGAAATATCCCCGAATCAACACTGATCCCTAAAACTTGGTTCAAAACATGGAAATATAAAAATACATCATACAAAATTACCAGCAATATATTTTCAAAGTTAAAAAAAAAAAAATGAATACAATTTTGTAAAAATAAAAATTACCAAATCTCAGAAGAAAATGAAATTTCGGCATTAAATGAGCCATAAGGAGTTAATTCCCGTTAAGCAAACAAACCCAATAAACTCAGATTCTGGGCACGATAATAATGCCAAGTAGACGATCAAAAGCACACATATTTTCGTCAAATTCATCATAGACCAACTAAAACTGTGATAAATAAACACAATAATTATACACGCGAATGCTGCATGACAGGAGAAATACCAAAAATGTACGTTTAGCCAAAGAAAAAAAAGATGCAAAGATAAAATGAAAATGCCAGAATTTCTTTTCTACTCCATATTAAATTTTCTGACGAATCATAAATTAAAGCGATACTTTAAAATTATATACCTCTCCTATTTCTTACTTATCCGTTAAGACACACACACACACACACACACACACACACACACACACACACACACACAGTGTGCTTGTGTATGTGTGGCGCGATTAAATAATAGCAAGGATAGAAGATAACGCAGTTTATTCTTAGCTTCGACAAATCTGAAGTAACTTTAGCGTGGTATATATATTGAATTGTATCTCTTCAAGTGCAGATCCCTTGAAATATATACAATTTTATTATATTTTCTTATTAAATTGCTTCATGATAAACCTTGAGAGGATGTTTGACATCTTCAAAGACTGAGGAAAAATCACCTCGCTAGCTTTAGTCGCGTGAGATTTAAGACCAATACATTTATTTTCTGAAATATATATATATATATATATATATATATATATATATATATATCAGAAGTGTGTGTGTGCGCATTTGGAGAAAGAGCGATATAGATGAAACGGGAATACGGAAGCTTTGAAGGATCTCCAAATCGTGCAGCGAATATTGTTTCATATCAAAGGCAACTAAAACCTGTCAGCGATGCCCTACCTTGAGAACACGTGTTGTCACTTTTAAAACTGCTTGAATTCGAATTTCTTTTAAATCTATCAACTATGCAAAGTTTCTGACAACTATCAGAAAATCTGCAAAGTGATTTCTCTCCCACACATATTCCCTGTTCCTCTCTTTTTCTCTCATTCTTACTCTAAAGCATAAATAAACACACGCACACAATAATATTGGGAAATTTAATGGGCGTAAAACTGTTTATCAAAATGAAAATTTCCTCTTGGAACAGCGATTAACAGAATTTCCTCTCGATAATCATGCTGGTTTAAAATGTATATTTTTTTTACCAAATGCTGACACATTTTGAAATCCACACAGTTTTTACTATTGTTCAATTTCCACTAACATTTTTTGCCGTGAATTACAAACTGCGTTTCGTTTAAGTTCGTAAACCAATCGATGAAATTTGAATAAGCTGATTTGTTTGGAAAAATTATTTGACCAAAAACTCGAATCGCGGTTTAATAATTTGCTTAATTTAATTTTGTAGGACTTTCTGGTATACGATTTTATTTTTTCGTCTTTAACAGCAAAGAATAATTACTTAGGATTTCTTATTCTTGAGAATTTAACCGACAAATGGCCATACATATTTTTTTCTGGAGCCAAATTATAAGTTTTTGAAGCGTTTGGCCGTTTGATTAGTTTATAGTTCTCTCAAATGCAGGGTGAACTGGAAACTTTTCTTCTATATATAAAACCAAAAAAGAAGATATGCAAAAAATAATATTACGTTTTTATTAAATAAGTATTGTTTTAATTATTATACTGGTTTTAAAATCGGGAGAGTAAGCTGTATGTTAAATAATAAAACTTCATTTTTTACAATAATAATAATAAATGAACATGAATTGAAATAAGATAGACAACCTAATTTTACTCTATATCCCCTTACCGGTTTGCACTTCGCCCAAAGATTTGGTTTCGATCGGTCAGTGTGTAGCTACATTAGAGTGTGACAAACGAACGGACAGACGCACGAAAATCACATAATTTTATACATAGAAGCTATTTTTGTAATTTATATAAATACGCTCTTGGTGTGAACGGACGTTTTTTCTTCATTGCCCAAAGGAAGTGCTCTCCTATTTTAAAAACGAAGACATAATCATTTTAGTAATTCACATAGTATTATATTTTCTTTGTTTATGATAATTTTTATTATATTATTATGCATATTATTTATAATATTTAATTTTTCGAATTTTTTTTATTTGTAAAATAATTTGAGGTATATATCGATTGTTGCATTTTAAATTAAATATTATTTAGAAAGTTTTTTTTTTAAGTTACTATCATTAAGTATAATTATACTGAGCATCTTTAATATATTGTATTTGTTAAATTAATTTTACATTGGCTTGAATAATTCTGCTGTTTTAATATTTAAGCGTAGTATATCTCTTTATGAAAAACATAATTTTTAAAATTGTATGAATAGAATATCGTGTCATGCTATTATTTCTTTGACTATTTCAATATTGTAGACTTTTCCCCTATCATTTATCATTAAAATATTTTAACATGATTTGTTGATAATTCTTTTATCCATCTGTTATTTATTGATTGTGACGTATATTAAATTAAAATCCGGTATTCAGGAGATGTTTTATGTAGTGACTCATAATAGATTAACCAGTATACAGATTCACCTTCAGTATAACGTGGAAATTTCCGGCAATTAGAAATAAAATACTTCTGGAGACAGGAGCAGATTCTAAAGGAAATGGTTTATGTAATCAGTCTCACTCTCTCTTTCTCTATCTCTGTCTAGCCATCCGTCCGTCTCTCTCTGTCTGTCCGTCAGTCTCTCTCTGTCGGTCTGTCCGTCAGTCTCTGTCTGTCTGTCCGTCAGTCTCTCTCTGTCTGTCTGTCCGTCAGTCTCTCTCTGTCTGTCTGTCCGTCAGTCTCTCTCTGTCTGTCTGTCCGTCAGTCTCTCTCTGTCTGTCTGTCTGTCCGTCAGTCTCTCTCTGTCTGTCTGTCTGTCCGTCAGTCTCTCTCTGTCTGTCTGTCTGTCCGTCAGTCTCTCTCTGTCTGTCTGTCCGTCAGTCTCTCTCTGTCTGTCTGTCCGTCAGTCTCTCTCTGTCTGTCTGTCCGTCAGTCTCTCTCTGTCTGTCTGTCCGTCCGTCAGTCTCTCTCTGTCTGTCTGTCCGTCAGTCTCTCTCTGTCTGTCTGTCCGTCAGTCTCTGTCTGTCTGTCCGTCAGTCTCTGTCTGTCTGTCCGTCAGTCTCTCTCTGTCTGTCTGTCCGTCAGTCTCTCTCTGTCTGTCTGTCCGTCAGTCTCTCTCTGTCTGTCTGTCCGTCAGTCTCTCTCTGTCTGTCCGTCAGTCTCTCTCTGTCTGTCTGTCCGTCAGTCTCTCTCTGTCTGTCTGTCCGTCAGTCTCTCTCTGTCTGTCTGTCCGTCAGTCTCTCTCTGTCTGTCTGTCCGTCAGTCTCTCTCTGTCTGTCTGTCCGTCCGTCAGTCTCTCTCTGTCTGTCTGTCCGTCAGTCAGTCTCTGTCTGTCCGTCAGTCAGTCTCTGTCTGTCCGTCAGTCAGTCTCTGTCTGTCCGTCAGTCAGTCTCTGTCTGTCCGTCAGTCAGTCTCTGTCTGTCCGTC
Organism: Acanthosepion esculentum; assembly: GCA_964036315.1. Classification (NCBI taxonomy): domain Eukaryota; kingdom Metazoa; phylum Mollusca; class Cephalopoda; order Sepiida; family Sepiidae; genus Acanthosepion; species Acanthosepion esculentum. The sequence continues at coordinate 61,007,329 of OZ038486.1, read as the reverse complement.
AGTCAGTCTCTGTCTGTCCGTCAGTCAGTCTCTGTCTGTCCGTCAGTCAGTCTCTGTCTGTCCGTCAGTCAGTCTCTGTCTGTCTGTCTGTCTGTCCGTCAGTCAGTCTCTGTCTGTCTGTCTGTCTGTCCGTCAGTCAGTCTCTGTCTGTCTGTCTGTCTGTCCGTCAGTCTCTGTCTGTCTGTCTGTCCGTCAGTCTCTGTCTGTCTGTCTGTCCGTCAGTCTCTGTCTGTCTGTCTGTCTGTCCGTCAGTCTCTGTCTGTCTGTCTGTCCGTCAGTCTCTCTCTGTCTGTCTGTCCGTCAGTCTCTCTCTGTCTGTCTGTCCGTCAGTCTCGCTGTCCGTCCGTCCATCCATCTTTTTCTGTCTGTCTGTCCGTCCGTCCGTCCGTCTTTTTCTGTCCCACCGTTCGTGTCTGTCACTCCGTCCGTGTCTGTCACTCCGTCCGTCACTCCGTTCGTGTCTGTCACTCCGTCCGTCACTCCGTTCGTGTCTGTCACTCCGTCCGTCACTCCGTTCGTGTCTGTCACTCCGTCCGTCACTCCGTTCGTGTCTGTCTGCCTCTCCGTCCGTCTCTCTCTCTCTCTGTTCCCCCTTCATATATATATATATAATGTATGTTTATCTTTACATAATTCGTTCTATATTATTTTTTATTATTATTACGAGCCATGTTTTCATTATTCTCTAAAAAGCAGGAGATTAATAGCAAATCTTCAAATTCCTTTTTCTGGCTTTCTATCATTATTTACTTTTTACATCTTATTTTAGATGGAAAGTTAAAGTTAATAATTATATGTGCCGTTTGCCGCGTTTCATGATGCTGAATTAAGGATACACTCAGCGTGAATTAGCCTCATCCTCAGTTTCTGAACCTTTATATCATTGACGTCTGCTCGTCTTGTCATTGCACGACATTAGCATTCACATGAACGGAATCAGTTACATGTATGTAATGATTACTTCATGTCATGATATTTGCTCGTTTATTTTTCTTTGCATTTTTCCTACAGAGTATGAAGTACGGTGTAGTGTTTATAAATATTTACCTCAAACAACCAATACCTTTGACGCAAAAATCAGTTTCGTTCCTAGATATCAATTTCCTTTTTTACGTTTCACGGATATCAAACGCATTACAGGCATTTTGCCGATTTATATTCTTCCCATACGTCATACCAAAATGGGTGACGGCTTCAAGGACAGCTACCATTTTTAAAGATATTTTCAAATTCTCCATTTTAACGTTATCTCTTGATGTTACTTCGTCCAGGTACGATGCTAATTCATTATATTTCCCACAGCTCTAATTTCTATTTTCAGGTGCCTCCTATCAGCATATTCCTATATACTGTCTGATTTAATATAACCCTTTCGCTTTTAGATATTTTTGTAAAATTTGTAACATGATTTTATGTATATCCGTATCAGCCCCAGTCATTATATATATGTAAATGTGTTTTCATTAGTGATATGGGTATAGTGCGTCTTGGGCATGACGATGAACTACATCCAGCGGCAAGGTCTATGATAAGGAGGTATTGAGGAGCGTGCAAGCAGCTCCTACATGCTATTGTTCCCAGGTCCACTCTGGCTCAGTGTGGTAGCACGTGGTATGTTCCTAAATATGAGCAAATTGTTAAGCCCTCACCCCCACAAACTGCAGTCCAAAACATTCATTCTTTCTTTCTTTTTATGTGCCATCACCTTTCAGGACGTAAGCGTTCATGACTCTCCACCTCCGTCTATCCCTTGCAGCACTTAACAAGTTCTTTCTTTCTGTTACATCCTCAAGACCACGTTCTGTCATCCACTACGGATCTCAGTGTCGCACTTACCGCCCTCTGTCAAAGTGCATCCCAGATATTTAAACTTTCGCGTCTGTTTGATTCTACTCTTCCAGAACTTCAAATCGTATTTCGGGCTCATCCTCTTACTGACGACCATGCACTCCGTCTTCTTCTAGTTTCTGCTTAGTTCTTTCTTCTCGCTCTCCGTCGCTACCTTCTGTAGGAGATTTTGTAATTTCTTTTCCATGTCTGCTATCAGTATTGCGTCATCTGCATATCTTATTCTGCTAAGATTGTGACCGGCAATATGAAAGTATAAAAATACCAGCCACACATTTTCATAGTAAAAAAAATAAATACCAACAATACATTTGTGTAAAGGAAATTACTAATTCTCCCCTAAAACATATATTTTGTCATTAAATGACCCATAAGTAGTTGATATGCCGATAAACAGACGAGCAGAGTTAAGTAGAGTAATACATATATAATTTGTAATGAGAACATTTATCGGTCTGTTTTTCAGTTATTTTTCACAAAATTATCTTTCAGCAAATCTAAAATCTAATTTGTAAGTGACCTCTTCTAGAAGAAGTCACTTGCAAATTATAGTGTATAAATATCTCGAGCTCATGTTTATGCGCATGCGTAAGCATGAATCTATAATTATGGGTTATTGGCATGTTCAATTTCTGCGTAAATTTGATGTCGGTTTTGCATAAATATCTGAGGTTGTATTTTGTGTGTTTTTATCCTCGGTTTGACGAGACACCGTTTTACTACTGATTTATGAACTAATTATGATTTTTATCCGAATACTGCAAGTCAGTCGGCATCGTTCACAGCTGTAGCTATTCAAACGGTCGAGGTATTTCTCTACGTTTCATAGTCGTAATTACATTAACATTTTAATTTGATTGATACGAATTTTTTTTTCAATGACACGTGTCCTTTGAGGACGTTGGAGATCATAGCTCTTTCCAAACGTTTCAGATCAAAAATGCGAGAGCCCACTCGCTGCCTTGCCTTAGATTGATAAAATATAAAGGGATGAGATATGTAAGTATGACGATATTGTGATAGGCAAACACAATTTATACACAGGTAGGAGTGAGGATGGACGGAACTGGCTAAGTTGGACACACCCAATAAGTTTTCCTTTTAAAAGATGAAATGAAAGAAGGAAACGTGAAAGAAAAGAGAATGCGAAAACAAATGAGAATAGTGAGATAAAAAAGAGGAAAAGGGTAAATAAGCATAAGAAAATCATATTTCATCACAAAATAAGCGAAAAAAAAATATTTGGGCAATCTGGAGACAGATGAATATAAAACCTCAACTTGTAGCAAAGAATGAACAAGAGGGTCGTTTCACGAACGAAACTACTATACGAATTCACAGCAAAAAGAAAGAAAAAAAACTCAACTTTATGGTTTATATCAAAGCAAACATTTTACACAGGAAGAAAGAGGTTCCATGATAATGTCTTTTCATGACGCCCGTATGATAGAGATGCAAAAAGAAAGGTTATAAGAGCTTGCATGAGGAAATATTTTTTATAAAAAATATAACTGTCCAAGAAAAAAATCATAGTAGGAAAGTAACAACGATCAAGGGAAAAAGTCACTTTAACTTAATCAGATCTATTTGACATAAGAGATAAGTAATCATGTATTATTTATTGGTCCTTGTTTAACCCAACCAAATTATCTCCAAGTACTTATAAGAATATACTAAGCGTTCCATCTTTTTCGCCAATGTCTCCTACCTTGAAATTGACCCATTATTAGTTTTCCTATTTATTTGGAACCAGAATTAAAATAAATTTCCTGTATTATTTCGCTGTCCAAAATATATAACGTTATAAGATGGTATGAACTTCTATTGCGTTTGGACACTTTCGATCAAATAAAACGGATCCATTATAGAAGATCAACGTTAATCTGTTCAACTGATCGGCAATAAGAGACAACATATAAGCTTTAATCTATTTGTCTGCTTCTATGTATGAGGTTGTCCACATAAAATATTAATATTACAACAGAATGTAATATATTATCATAAATAAGATATACTATGTTATCCTGTCAACATTATCGCGTATTCTGCAATCATCTCAGCAATATAAAGTATCTACAATCCTGTCAAAAATATGACATAGATTTTCGGTCGCGGAATTTCTTCTATGCAAAGAAGGATGGAATTTAAATATCTCGTTATGTTTTTTCAGTGTACGGAATGTAAGACGCTGAAATCAGAAGTCAGATTTGTATAGAGAAAGGTGCTTTTTAAGCAAAGTATTAAGAAACATTAACAAACGGTTTAAAATAAAAAGAATACTGAGATATTGTGTAATACGTCCTCTTATATGGCCGTGAATGCAGGACAATTATCTTACAGATGAAGAAGGAAATTGAAGCAGCAGCAGTGTGATTCTGTAGAAGTATGCCGTGAATAACATAGTGATAATCATATAAGCAACGACGAAGTTCTAGAGAAAATGGAACCAAAACGGAAACTTACGGAATACATCAGAAAGAGTTGAAATTTTCAGGGCACACAATGAGGAAAAGGGCTTGAATAAGTTGATAGCCACAGGACATTTTGAGTCAAGGGTAACAAAGGAAAACAGCGCATAAGCTAACAAGCAAGTGAGTGAATAGAGGGTGGAACATAGTTTAAGGGAGATAACACAGGAAAAAAGTGCTACAACTGAAAAGAAATTGTGGAGCACATAGAATATATTGCTAACTTGTATTTTTGTACCCGAAATGAATTAATGGATTATTTAAACTGATATTATATCTTACGGGTCTAAACCTTATTTCAGTGAGTACAACTGTTGATATCACTGTTTATAATGAAGCAAGGAAGTCTGCTAAAAAAAAAAAAACTCATCACTAAATAGCAAAAAAAATTATCGTTGATAATATCTCAAAGAATAGCCGAAGGTGCTCTTATAAAATATTCGGATAATTTTTACATGCCCTATCTCTAGAAATGAAAACTAACCCTATAATAACACATGGAAAAATAATTAGAAAGCTAAAACACAGTTAATTGGCAGCCATCTTTAATGAAACTTGTATAAATGTGGGATTGCTGCTCAAACACACACACACACACTTCAAACATTATTAGTGGATACACGTATTTGATTAGACGATCCGTTTTTTTAATAGATTTTATTTCATCAACTGGATTAAGTTTTCAAGAGTACACAGTCCGGGAGACAAGATAAACGCTATTTAAAAAAAATATTAAAAAAGTTTGGAGATTAGGCTTCAGGTTCCTTCTAAGGCCAACCTCAGCCCTATATTTCTGACGTCTTTGCATGAACTCTGAAATTTTATTCAATAATTATATTTTCTCAATAATAGTAGATAGTTTCGCCGTCCGGTTCACAACCCTCTCCAATTTTTGAAGAGAATTAGACGTTATTCTTTCTTTCTTTCCTGTTTAGGACTGGGTTTCCGTCTCATTCTAAAGTCTACTTCCACACTTTACTTTTAACATCTCCGACTGAATTCTGAAATGCTATTCACTAATTAAACGTTGACATCTTTATATCCACAGTTAGCTGTTTTATTTCCTGCATAGAACATAACATCTTGCCTCCATTCTAATGCAACATCGACAAAGTAACTGAGTGGCTTTTGGGCGTATATTGGTTGAACGTTAGTAAAAACATTTAAAAAAAAAATATATTTCAATGAAAAAACGATAGCGCAAATAAAACAAAGAATCAATATGTTGTATGGTTATGCAGAAATTCCCAAATGCGTAATATTTTCCAAAGCGCTAAATTTCCTTCAGTATGAAATTATTCATTCGAACGTATTCATTAGCGCCTGAGAGACCCAAGAATCCCCGAGGAGAAGCTTTTACTTCAATGTCTCTAATGAGCCAAGTTGACCAACAAAGAGTTGTACGTGATCAGAAAGTTAAAAGCGACCAGACTGACTGCGTAACGAAGAGATAGGTGGGGGGGAAAAGGTTGCATGAGAGAGAGAGTAAATCAGTAGACGTTTATATGTAATCATCAAAGAAATGGAGCGGATGAAGTTAGGACGGCTTTTACAGTCCAAGTTAAATTCTAACTTGTAGTTATCTTGAACTTCGCCTCGAGTTGAACGGTGATCGCTGACCTGGCTTCATATTTCTTCATTAGTAGATTCAGGAAACAACAAACGTCAAAATGCATCTATTCATTCTGATCATGGATAACATCTAAAGTATTCTGAATGTATATAAATCTTTCATAATGCTAACATACTAATAAGAAAGTGTCTCGCTCTCTTTTATATATATATATATATATATATATATATATATATATATATATATATAATAAAGTGAATTGAATAACAATGGAAAGTACGAGGACTCTTCGGAACGACGAAGTGACACATCGGAAGTTGGGGTGGCATCCTGGAAAGACAGGAATAAAGCAAATATGACTAGCACCCCCCCCCCCCCCAAATGCTCTGTTGGTGCCTGTAGCAAAGAGGAAGAATATATCACCCATCCGAATGATTTTAATGATAATGACATGGAATTGAAACCGGCTACAACTTGTGAGTGCCACAGGAAAATTATGTATCCATAAGGCACGATGGTATACGCAATTGGGAATATAATTTGAATGATAGGATTATGAATCCTGATTACACGAACAGTGTTCAGTATCCCATTGCTGAGCGCCAGCACTCTGGAGAAATTCAAATCAAGTCAAGAATCCATTGGCCCAAAGAAGAGAGCTACATGTTCGAATCTAGATCAGGAGATTTAATTAATATTTACCAACCATCTAAAGGTCCCCACTAGCCAGCACAACAAATAATTATACATATTTGTATGCGAGACTTATCTTTGAGTGTTTTGGTGTGGAAACTGCAAGAGGGTATGGCAAAGAATAGAAGCGACCAAATAGAAGACAGTTTCAGAAGGGTAAACTAAGAACAGAGCAGGGATTTGTGGAACTCCGTCTTAAAGAAAATCCAATTCATGAAATTCTTTAACGACAAAAGAAAATACTTAAGAAAGGATATTAATGATCTCTAAAGCTGATAACCAAAGAAAACGTCAGAAGAACAATCTACAGTCTCTTAGATCATATTTCAATAAGCCTTACGCTTTTGCTAATATGCTGTTCTCCGAGGCTAAGTGCGGCATACTCTACGTAACTCTTTGAGGAACTTGAGAACCGCATGAGGATGACGTAGTCTGATGCTTGGAAAGATGGTCCAATCCCTCCTATGCATGACCTTCCCAGACCCAAAAATCGAGATGTCATGTTTAATGGATGGAAATTCGAGAATTCGTCCGCAAAACTCGTTCCGGTAGTGCACCGGGAATAAATGGAATATCCTACAAGGCAAATAAGAATTATCCAAACGTTCTCAAGCAACTCGCCATACTCCTTCAGCGGGTATGGAAAAAAGGTATTGTGCCACAAGAATAGTGCCTGTTAAATGACATATTTGATACCTAAGAAATGAATGCAAAACGGCATTGTAAATTTTCGCCTCATCTCCCTCTTGGATGTAGAGGTGATTATATTTTTGGGGATCCTTAATCGTCTTATAACGGACTTCCTGCTAGGTAACCATTATATAAACACAGCTGTCAAGAAGGGTGATATACCTGACGTCCTCGGTTGTCTGGCGTATTCACACCTGCCTATTGTCATTGGGGTTGATCTCTCTAATTCGTATGGCTCAGTTCGTCTTGAGTTAATTGGAATGTCCCTCGAATTTTTCATTTTCTCTAGTAATGTTGTAGAAATGCTAATGAGATATTTCAGAGCAGCGTTTATAGAGTTCAAGGTTGTTAACTACACCAACAATTGGCAATCCATCGAGGTCGGCAACAGGATGGTGTGTGTGATTTCACCAATTCAATGAAACTCTTTACGTAGTGCAGCTGACGCAGCAAAAGTTGTGATGACCAAGGAAAGAAAGACCCTTCCACTTTCCAGAGCATTCACAGCTGACATCCCCATTCTGGTGCCGATGAACTGCTGCAGCGGATCCATTCCGTAGTCAAGAATAAAGGCTAGGCCAAAGGAAAGCCGGAGCTTATCCTTACTCAGAGGACCTCTCGGCATTATGTCTGTCAGCCTTATCAGATATCATCAAATCTACTCCAAACTTCCGACGCATTCTTAGATCTCTAGTTATAGATAGAAATCAGCAAAATCTTTTGTAATAAGATTTTGAAACACCAAAAATTAACAAGTGATTAGAACGTCATTCAAAAGCTCCAGGGAGAAAAGAAAACTGTAATTCAGCTTCTGAAGCAGTATAAAAACGATTTAAATGATGAATTTAAGAGTTTATTTTCCGTAGATCTTGTCTAATGATCCAATTAGGTAGATTCACACGAGGAAATCTACCTATCATATATATATATATATATATATATATATATATATATATATATATATATATATATGCGCTCGCGATTTCATGTCTGAAATATTTGCCGTTACGGACATGGTTTATATTAATACCTATTGAAACACAAATACACTTACCGAGTGTAACAGCAAAATTGTTCATCTCACGAAAACAAAAGAAAACATTAAACTAATTGAGTCGATTAGCTAGCTTGACACCATTTGTTTTAAGAATTAATGAAAAACCCTTTGAGTTATTCATTTTTAGAAAAAGAACAAAATCGTTTTGTGGCTGATCCACCCCTTACCCAAGTCAGCAATGGTAAGAGGAAAATGTCCATTCAGGTCTTCAGTATTGGTACCAAAAAAGTGTTATCTGGATTCCATCTTCAAAATCCATTCGATACCACGAAGAGGACGGTGGATATGTTTTAAAAAGATGGAACAGTTAAGAGGAAAACTGGATCAGGAGGTCGCAACAGGAAGAGGGATCATTTCAACTTAGAGCTAAAGTGATGAATGAGAAACGATTCAAATCAATCCAAAAGACGTTCGGCACGTGTGGGAGTTTTTCTATGATAGTCAAAAGACCAGTGAAAAAATACTTAAAAATTAAAACCTACGTGGCAACATGTTACCCCAGAACAGAAAGTTAGGTTAGAGAAGGCAAAAATCATCTTGAATAAGTTGGAAAATGTTCCTATAATATATATATATATATATATATATATATATATATATATATATATATATATTCGCAGCGCCGATCACGTGACGCCAGCGTATCCGACTCCAAGAAAGAATACTCTGACTTTAGAATTTCAGTTTTTCTGTTTCTGATTAGTCCTGTATATATCGTCTCTTCATCTAACTTAAATCTAATATAAATATGTCTCCATTAACCATGTCCTGAAGAAGGTCTATTTGACCGAAACGTCTGACGTCGACCGAATAACAAAAACAAAAAAAAAAAAAAAGTAAACTCACATATTCGGATTTTGCTTTGTCTTTTCTACATCTTCATCATACCGTCGGATCTACATCCACACATTTGCTTACACACACACACACATACACACACACACATACATACATATATATATATATATATATATATATATATATATATATACTTTATTTTAATCCTTCATGAGCTTCCGATCCTTAGCTATGATTAATTTCTGAAGATGTCATTTCCGCTTATTTATCGATTTCATTAAAAGCCCATGCCATGTATGTAGAAACTGGCGTCGTTCCTAGAGAGAGGAAGATAGGCAGGAACCGAGGATACACTGAATAGGATGGGGAAAAATGCACAAACATACATGGAATTAATAGATTATTCTGTTCCGACAGTATTTTTTTATTACGATAAGCAATATGCTAGAAAGGGTACGCGTAACTGTGTACACATCCATGCTATTTTTAATAGTAAATAGTCCAAAAAACGGCTCATTGATGTTTCCTCAAACATGTGAAACCCCTAGATATATATAATTGTTTGTTTATAGTGGATGTCTGGTCCATCTATCTATTTATCTCTCTTTCTCTCTCACTCACTCACACGCGCACACACGAGTGGATATGGAAGTCAACACCCAAATACGACACTCTCTTTCCTGATAAACGCAATATTCAATGTGCGTTGTTGGTCCACGGTTATTTATGTATGGGAAAGCTATAGTATTCTAACGGTTGTATTTCGAAATGTTCTAGGGGCTATTGAGTGGAAATAATTGTTGATCTGAATGCATTTGTTTTTGCTATTGATACCGCTGTTTGTTCACTTTTTAAATTTATTTTTTATAGATTTATTGATATATGTTATTAATACGTCTTCTTGTGTTTATCTGTGCGTTCAGTGTTTGTTGATTTGTTTGTTTGGATTCATTTTTTAACATTTTCATTTTTTCTTGTTCGATTTGAGTTTTCGATTTTTAGGTAAAAATTTGTTTTCGTGTATGTATTTTGAGATGATTTCTGATCGTTTATTTACAGGTTTGTTTTGGTCTCTCTCTCGCTATATATATATATATATATATATATATACACACACACACATATATATATATATATATACACACACACACATATATATATATATATATATATATATATATACATACACACACACACACACACACATATATATATATATATATATATATATATATATATATATATAACCATGACTTTGTAACACAGAATTAAAATCGTCATTTGGAAAATCTCGACGGCTTTCTTAATTTTTGGCCAACACTTTTTCAAACATAACAATTGGAACAAATCTGAGGAAACCATGGATAATATTCTCAAAAGTATATTCAATGAATAATTAATAGTAAATAAATCACGATTAAATTAAGTAACAAACAGTTCCATCTGAGTCTAAAAAGAGGAAAATTCCTCATTCATGAGCCTCGAAACAAACATGGAGACCGAATGAAATGTTGTTTCTGCTTGCAAAGATCCGCTTGATGGAACATATTGATATTGCTCCAATAAACATAATTGGTGAGCAGAACATTTTCTTTACAAAACAGTGAAAGAAAACTATCT
>OZ038486.1:60894082-60991582 GCA_964036315.1 Acanthosepion esculentum | reverse complement strand
GGTTTCTCCTACCAAGGCAGTGTCATCTGCATTTCATGTTAAAATTGTGGCCACCAAATTTGGATACCAGTAATGAATCCTGGTACGACTTCTAATTCTCTCAGAATCAACAAATTGTAATCGGTTGAAAAAGTCCGTTGAAAAAACGCAACCTTGCCTTTCAACCCTTTCTGTTTTTGAGTATTTGCTGAATTTAGGTTCTATCTAAATAAGCATAATTGGTGTAAAAGAACGGCCATTTTATTCCACTGATACCGACCGACCCATTTTTGGTACAGTTTGTATTAAATATGTTACAGGTAGAAATTAATAGAAAAACTCTGAGAATAAATATTAAACTATGATTAATACAATATGTTTACTTTATTTTTATAATGCCTTATATTAAAGAGTGCTTTCTTCATCCTCTTTGTGTCATGTCACTTCAGGAGGGGCGCAGACATAGTCCTCCCAAAACACTTTTACTTTTATATTTGTAAAAATAATTTCCGCTGCTCTCCCTCCCAGTCACGAACAGATAATTTGTGTTTAGAAGAAGAAATAAAATTGAAATTACTGGAATAGAAATTATGCCGTAGAACTTTATTCACCAAACATATTGAAGGTATTTTTTGTTGTCTGAATTTCTGGAATATTATCATTATTTACACTAATTATATTTGAGCTAATGCCCTCATTTTTGTTGTTGATAGCACAATGTTTCGGACGTTGTGGCCTCTGGATTTTCTCTGTGTGCCCTACAGGGGTATATTTTTTTCATTTAAGGAGGTAGACCGTTCTCGTTCTTTTGCTCTTGTCTAGGGACATCTCGTGTAGTTCTTGTTTTTAATACATTTCAGTTATTGCCGACCTATTTCATCTACCTGCAAGTACACACTGGCCGACACAGGGATTGATCTCACAACTACTCTCACCAAATTAACAGACCAACGCATTTATGCACTAGGACAATTTGCTGTGATACATTTAGACCCTTAAACATGATTCTGGCTGCTGATGAAGTAGCAACTGCTGCCAGTAATTTTTGGACTGCTACTACCCATATTATGTTTGCACAACGGCCGGATCGATGTGATAGCGACAGTAAAAATGATGACAAAAGTCCAAATATGAATCGTGTAAATATTGAAGGCAAGTTGGATTGAGGAAAACGAGCAAAATCACTTTCATGTAAATGGATGGCGGAACACGGATGCGTTAGTAAAGAGACCAATAAGAGTGAGAGATAAGGAGGATAGGAAGATGTGGAGATCTAATGTGTCCGTGCATTATAAGTAACAGGTACATGTAAAGTAACATCAATATTTATTTGAATATTACGCAGAAACATGCACAACATGTTTATTCTTCATGGAATATTCCAGCATTATGGAATTATATCTTTATTAACCAAATACGTAGAGCCAGTTAAAGAATACATGTGTCTTTGTGTGTGTTATCTAAACTAAATCTAATAATCCTTGTCAGAAAAAAAACATCTGCAGGTAAATGATGATAAAGCAACAACATTTTTCTTTATGCCATACGGATAACCTTCTCTTATTTATTCTTTCGTAATGTGAACTTTTAACAATCTAGATTAGGCAGATGATTTTTCTCTGTTAAAAAGGATCTTACATGTAACATTTAGCATAATGATTATAAATTGAAAGTTAATAATATCCACGTCTTATCGAGGTATTTGCGCGAGTTAGCTACTCCTCAGTCCCTTAATCCTTCAACAGGGGTCTCTCTCCCCTGAGTATAAATACTGGCTGACCCCCCCTCTCTCTCTCTTCCGACTTAGGCCTTGGGCCGCTACCTCGCGCGGAGGCGAGGTGAAATCTTTCTTTTTCCACTTAGGCCAATAGCTGACCTTTCACAGATACAGCGTTTCCCAAATTACGGGTACGCGCTAAGAACAATACACGTACGTACGAACACTTACAACACACACACACACATAATTTCTCCATACAAACTCTATCTAACAGTCCATGTCTTTGTTTAACTTGTTTTGTTATTAATATATATTTGTTTACCCATGTATATCGGTTTTGTTTGTTTTGTTTGTCTTCTTTGGACTTAATTAAAGTCTGACATTCACATGTAGCTGGACCGGCCAGCAGGAAATTTTAACCTTCTGATATTTCTTCACCTCTTCACCCCCACGATCCGCTACACTATTTAAGACACAACAGTTTCTAATGATTAATTATAAAGAAATTCATTAAAATATAAGAATGATCAGAGATTACTAATATTGTTATAAGAATTAGTGATAAGAATTTTAAAAAAAAATATAGTGTCATCCAATTGCGGAATATAAAAAAATGTGTTTTATGTGGTTTAAAATTTACCCTCATCAGCCGTTGTGAAGCTAAATCATTAAGAGCAGATATCAGTATATGAAAAGGGTAGTGAATACCAGTTTGAATCATTAGGAAGTTTTAATTTACGCTGTTTACGGATTGCCTGAAAGAACCACCTACGTTGTGACTAGGAAAATCAAGTGAAATGTAATAAGTTACATAAGAATAATATCGGCGAGAGAAACAAAAATGCAGGATGATATACACTAAAGTTTTATGAATTATGCAAAAGCCTTTGATAAATTACAAGGCAAATAACTGTTTGAGCTCTTAGGTGGGCTTGATTTATTTGATGTAATATGTATAAAATAAATTCGAATGTCAGTGTGTCACTCTTAGTCAAATTGCCTCCTAGATGGTGTAGCACAGCATATCGTACCATTTTGGAATCAGGCCGATTCCGTGATAAAATTAAACCCATTCCTGGCTGGACCAGAACCACAAATACGGAAATTCTGGAATATCAATTTCTTATTAAAACATTTGGATCCCATTAATTTTTTTGGATTCGGCCATCTTGGCTTCTTGTAATAAAAGGCAATTAAAGAGACAGCACTCTAACTTTCAATAGCTCATATAAAATGAAAAAATACTGTTCTCAAATTACAGTGTTTCAACATAAAATTGACGCTGTTTTAAACTTTACTCCTAAAGTGTTTATTTTTTTTTAATATAAATATTATTTTATTTTCAGGTTATATACATGCGTGTCGATAATCATACGCTCCGGAATAATCATTTAAACATGTTATTGTTGAATTGTTATGCTTCTTTTTGCATAATAAATATTGTTTTAAAAAACGCCTGATAATTATGCACCAACCCAATGCTTGTAAACATTTTTTTTTTTGTTATTGGAAATATGAAGGACGCAGTGATATATAACTTGATTACAAAACATAAACAAATAGCAAAGCATTTTATATACAGAGCATAAGTAAGGAAATTCGTAAATCTTAAAATATAATGAAGGAAATTTGATTAATATCTATCTGTATCCATTGTACAATGACAATTTTTTAATGGATGCAAAAGCATAATTCAATATGGATGGGATATTCCAGGAACAATAAAAAGTGCACGTTTCTGCATAACATTCAAATGGATATAGTTATTCCTTTTCTTCAATACACGGGCAAAGATATCTCTTGACAATTTCGTATCCTTGGTATCTTAGTAATATTTGTCTCCTTACTAACGCAACCCTCTTTCATGTTCTAGCATCTATTTATAGAATAGGGATTGTGTTCATATTTTTCCTCTAACTTCTCGTCAATATTTCCATGATATTTAGACGTGGCGTTATATGCCACGTATAGAAAAATATATTTATTTACGCATATGTGTGTGTGGAAATATTTACACATACATATATGTGTGCGAAATAAATAGAATGTGTGTAAAAGAACGTGTTGGGGCCATTTACGTAGACACTGACGCTTTCATATGCATGATAATTTATTTGTTGATGTGTCAACGTTAGGCAATCGTCAGCAGTCAGCGGAATTGTTCCAAATTCAGATCTTTCATTCTTATAGACTGGGTGCTATGCAAGGCGCTCAATCCACAATTTTATATCATCCACAGTTAACCCCAGAAAGACATGTTATACTTTCTCCACAGACATACAAAGAAATGAAAGTCAAAATTTGTATCACGCCGATCCCATTTTTCACATTTATATGCCCTATGATTTTCGCACACCCATATTGATCCTATAGTACACTATACTAGGAGACTAAGGGATAGCGGCTCGGAGTGAGGAATCTGAGAGCCGAGTTCGAATTCTTGTCGAATTCATTACATTCACTTACGTGTTAATATCCTTGGAAATGTATGAATCCTCTTCTCCCCCAGCTATGGGTAAATATCAGAACTGATCGGGTTCTATAGCCTTGGATGGCAACTGATCTACCGCAGAAAGAAATGGCAATCTACTGCGGGAAAAGTTCTGCCTCGTCAGTCATGTATCGAAAGTTACATGATCGCCTAAGCGTGTATCACGCATGGCGCATAACTGACTGAGTACACTATATTTTAAATAACTTTTTAATTTTCCTAGTTATTTTCATGGAAATATCAACAGATCCGGTTCGCTCTATATTACCCCTTGATAGTGAACTGTCAGTTTCAAAAGTCTATTTTGTAACTTTATCAGAGCAGCGGGTGATATTTTCAGTAGAACATGTGTGTAGCCATCTTTTATCGCCCCCGTAAGTCACCCACATCAATGTTGTTATTGGTAAAATACATTTTCCATATGCCATAGGTCTCCAAAGATTGATTTAGTATATTATTGGTAATCTGACATGTATTCAGTGGCTGTCTGTTCTCCACTAGTTTATCCCTCCTCTTGCAATAACCATTGAGAAGCTCTTGAAATTTGTAGTGGTTGAACTTTTGTATGAATAAAATGTCCAGGTTTTTGCTTTCAGAGAGCATCTTCTTCTGCTCTAGAGTTCAACCGGCACTTCTACGTATTCCGTAGCTAGTGGTGGAGGAAAAAGTTTCATGCCTTTCATAAGGCATGAATCTATTTAGTGGCAATCTTTCCAATTTCAATTTACATGCTGAAAAGTTTTACGCTAGACGGAGATTCCTACTGAGCAGACATTACTCATCGCTCAGTTCACCATTCTGTTTGATCTTTTGAACAGGGGTGAACGTTTCTCTTGGTTCCTGTTTGGGAATGGCTTTCCGATTCCTTCTAAATTGCTCTGATTCTCTTTCAATCCCAGTAATACCTCAGTGGGATTATCGCCTTGCTTTCTCGTGAATTATTTAAAGAAAATATTACTCGATTTTTTTAAGATTTTCAATTCACTTGTCAGTTGTATGAGTTTTAAGAGTGAACAACTTTTATATCTGTACTTAGCTAAAGATAGCGTTTCACGAGTTATTTCGAATACAATCAGCTCTTGATTATTATTTCTTCTCTATTTGTTTTCATGAAAGCGACCGGAAAAGATGAAAACGATTGAAATATGACCAAAAATTACCCCCCCCCCCCAAAAGCAAATGGAAATGATTCTGACCATTTGAAAAAGTAGCAAAAATGAACATCATTTTTAAAATCCGCGGTTATTCTGCGCCACACTTTCTTGATTGTTTTATAAATGCTAGAATATAATAGGCCCAGAAATGCAATATGCACTCCAACTTGTTATTTACATGTACCAGATCAATAAAACCCAAAAGGTTCGCTTGACTTCCTCCAGCTTCTTATTTACTCTTTTCAGGGGCTTCAGATCTGATTCTCTTTTGGAATTTGTTTTTACAATCTGAGAATTCACTAAGGAAAATATTATTTGTAATATTTTCATGTCGCAAATGCACATGCTGACACACCGTTATAAAAGTATATAAATATGGCTTTCATTCTCTGTTCATTTTTTTTAGTATACCATTATATTTTCCAACTGCTGTTCTTTTCTGTTAATTCATTGAGTTGCAACATGTTTCTCTATTACAGAACCAGGAGACTTCTATTAATTCATGCATTAAACTTCATTAAAGTCAACTTCAAGTAGTTTTATTTTTGTTAGTTTTTTTTGTTGGCGCATAAAATAAATGGATTTTCATTTCTATAATGTTTTTGTGTTTAGCATGTACAACAGTTGAAATATCTGAAGTGTTTTAACACATGACTTATTGCATCACTAATGTCCGAAGACGAATTAAGATAGCAAAATATGCCTTCCAAATCAAAGGATTATGTAATAGGAAAGTTCCGTGAGAAATAACGTAAGGCCTATTTAACAGTTATGTAATATCGGTTGTTCTATATGGCAGTGCATGCGTGACAATCTCATCACAAATTAAGTAAGACTTGAATCAGCAGAAAGGTTGTTCTGCAAAAGGAACCTGGGAATAACATGGACTAATTATGTGGGCAAAGATTAAGTCCTAGAGAAAATGTAAACAAAATGCAAACTTGACATGACGAAGAGACAGTGAAATTTATTGCGCAATTTATGAGGAAAGATGGCTTGGAAAACAATGCATAACCTACCTAACGAGCTTGTCTTAATATATAGCAGAACAATGATTAGGATAGATAAAAATATAACTGGGCTACACCAGACAAGAAAATGTGGAGAGCCATGTTCGCCAACATACTGAACAGACATGACACGTAGATGACCTGGATACGTCTCTGTCTCTCTCCCTCTCTCCGCTATCTGGCTTTAGTTCTCATCCGAACTCTTTAAAATGTTTCCTTTCATCATTTGGCCTTATCTCCTTACACTGTTCCCTGTAGTCTCTTCATCTGATTTACTTTTTCTCCTTATTGTTTCTCCAATTTTCCCGGTCTTTATTAATTATCTTCTCTATGGGCGTTCTATATTTTAATAACAGTTTTCCTTTCATCTTTAATATTTCAAGCCTGTTTCATTTTTAATTATTCTCACTGAATTATCTAACAGGATATCTCCCAAGTTAGAATATTGCCGGAAATATAAACTGTCGCATAATCAACCATATTTTTCAGCATTTATTCAAAATTATTTTTAAAAAAATAAATCAAAATCCGATACGTAAAGGAAAGAAATCATGTCATAGAAGTAAATACACAATAATCGATGGGAAGTGAGTCGATATTTTTAAAAGAGTAACAATCGAATATTTTCAACATTATTTAGTTCTTTCTTGTCTTGGAGCAATCAATTAATATCTAATCAACAGGGAATATTTATGAAGTACAGAAGCGTTGCAAGAATTGCAATTATATTCTAAATTCTTTCTTTCCTTCTTATTTTCAAGATTGTACATTTTACAATTGCTTTATCTAATGACCATCGAAAAGAATGAGGGTTACTATTTGTCTATTAATATTAGTATTAAAAGTAATAATATGTCATTAAATGACTCTCGCCGCTCAAACGGCAGCAAGACTCTTCGCTGTTCAAGCAATCTGCTAAGTGTTGCATATATGTTAGATTGCGAAAGATGCCTTACGAAAGCTAAGCAAAATATTAAGAAACAAAGTAAATACTTTTTAAACGTTATGTAATATTAGTTCTCTATATGGCATTGAAATGTTGACAATTTTCTCAGAGATGACGGAGGAACTTGAAGCAGGAGAAATGCTATTCAACAGAAGTATGACCAGAATACCTTGGACCGAATATTTGAACAAAGACTAATTTCTAGAAAAAAATGGAAACAAAAAAAAACTTATGTATAAAATGACTTCAATTTATAAAATGTAGTTCTGCATGAGGATGCTGAGAATACTATGAACTGAGTGAGAAACAAAGAAGTTTTAGAGAAAAAGGGAAATAAAAATATACATGTTTCTCATCAAGAAGAGACAGTTGAAATTTCTTGAACGCATAATGCAGTAGTGGGGCTTGAAAAAATTGATACTCACAGGACAGATTGAATACAAAATGACTAAAGGAAAACAACGCATAACATGCTTAAAGAGCTTCAGTAAATGGATGGTGATTCAGGTTTTACGAGACAAAATAAAAAAAATAAATGCTAGATAAGGCAGGAAATGGCAGAGAGCAGTGATCGTCAACGTTCTGAATGGATACGGCACTTAAAAGCAGAATATTTTTATATACAATGTTTTTTTTTTATTTTTGCTTATTTGTATATCTAATATAGAACTTCCCACTAGTCCCGGATGTAGAAAGTGTCAATTCCTGCCTCTTCTTAAATGACGTGAGTTACTTTGCGAGCGAAATATATATATATATATATATATATATATAGTAAAAACATGTGGATTAGAACTTATGTTCTATTCGTATTATTCCTTGAATCATTTCACCCTAGTCAAGGCGATAATCCCACCTGAACGCAGGGGATTACAGACAGCGAAAGAGAATTAGAACTCTTGTGAGAAGTGAGGAAAAAGACAAAGTAACAGGATTCAAGAAGACAGATGATGGCGATTGACGTTACATTTAAATATTTAAAGATTGTAGTTGGCAGCAAAGCAAGAAGTCAGGAGTTCAATAGGATAAAAGTACGAGAAATGTAAGTACAAGAGTAAAATTAACGGTTGCATCTAGCTAGTTGAACAGTAAAATGGTGAGACCTAATGTCCATCTAGTAGCACTCATAAATTCATTCAATCAAGGCACTAAGGAGAGCAGCTGACCAGAAAAAAAAACTGCCATGAAAATATTTGTAAGGAAAGAGGGAAGCCACGTCTCGTCCGGACGAAAGTGACTATTGTCGAGATGCCAGCCCAGGGTCGATTATATTACCAACCAGTCTTTCGATGTGGTTAAGATTCTCGGGATATATTGTAGAGGAACAAAACCAGATATGGCAGCAATATTCAAGGAACGGGAGAATGTCAGAATTATTTATGTGCAAGAAATAATTTGATGAGAATTATCTGGCCCGATACAGATAACCAACATACGTAGCATACGAGACATAACGATATAATCACTCCAGTTCATGGCACGCGCATCGCTCTTTGTTGGGGAACTTTCAGCAGGAACAAAGAAGTACTAATATCAAAACGAATTTCCCATCATTTGAAGACTTAAGAACTTTGACACTTATATCCTACCTATTGCATTATATTGTATCGTTTGTGTTAACTGGACGACAGTCACTTCAAAAGTTCGCTACATTCCAGAACCACATGACTTACAACAAAAGCATCAACGACCATGTCTGTGGCAATGAGCTAGGCAACATTACCAAGCTTAAGTCAGTCACGTCAGTTTGCAAGAACACTTAAACTGCATGGTCGTGTCAAAAGATCAACTTATGTGAGTAAGGCTAAAAGGAAAGTTAGCCGTTAAGCGAAGCAAGCGTCGACAGCCAAAACGATGGCTTGATAATATCCACTTAAGGATTAGGTTTGACCTTTACTCTTTAATGTGGTATTGGTGATCGAACTTTGTGCAGAAGCATATCTCATGTTAATGCACAGTCCTCAACAAGTGAGTGAGCGGCTGACGATAGGTTCATGACGATGAAAAAGTTTGTGCAAAAAGTTGCAATCTATTGTTTTCCTGGAATTTAGACTCAGCCATGCTGATGGCATGCAGAAAAAGAGTTTAATTGGTGATGTGAGTTTGTATTATCCGACTTGACTCCTGTTAATCATATTATAAATGCATCTATACAAATAAAGGCAGTTATTTGTCAGTCGGTTAAATGTGGTGAATAAAGTGGATTAACCATTTATGCAGTGGGTTTCTCAGCCAGTAACTGGCGGACATCTAACATGTCAAGCATAGTAGCTTTGTCCTAGTTTTTCCATCTAATTCTTCATCTATCTTTTGTAGACAGAATCCTCAACCCAGACACGATACGGATTGTGCCCTGCAAACTTTCAACCATTTTGTACATTTGTATTTCTCTCTTGCACATTCTGTGCCATCAAAAACATTAGATTTATTCATTGCGTTTTCAATCTAGAACAGATGATCATAAAATTATTTACTCTTCTCTTAGCAAGTCCGTTAAAATTACATCTGGCATCTGGTGTTGAAAATAACCAATCTTTTGTTAACTAGGGTAATTAATGGTTTGTAAATTTAAACAGCCCCAAAACGAAACTGCTCCCTCTTAATCATCATAGGTAACTAATATAGCCTTCCATAATCAAGCTGAGCAAGTCATTTCGTGATCTTAATTCAGGTGGAGTGATTATATTGAATCAATTGTTAAGTCTACTACTAGGAAAGTTATACAATTGGTCGTGCATGATATACTTTTATCGGCTGAATCCATCATTTATAGTGATTTTACGAGCGTAGCTTAGATGTGGCACGAGGTCAAACGTAGAGGCACCCAGTTAGGATTGAACTCAATACTCGGTCGTAATTGTTCTAGCGAGACAAGCTTGCTTACTATTACACCGCCTGGAGGTTCCCTATGTTTAACATTTATAAATGTAATCTACCATTTTTCCGTGCATTGGTTATTGCTACCATAGGTGGCCTGATGTTCCTATTATATATATATATATATATATATATATATATATATATATATATAATTTCCAAGAGGATAGAATCTAAGACCTTAAAATTGAATATGTACGTCTGATGAATTGAATCGTGATTACGATACAAATGGAATATTAGTTTGAGCCTTATATATATATATATATATATATATATAAGTGAACATAGAAGTCAACAGTTAGAGGCGACAGTCTGTTTCATGCTCGATGCAATCGTCCGGCCTGACGACTGCATCTAGCATGAAACACAGTCGCCTCTAAGTGTAAACTTCTATGTTCACTTTTATATTTACACACGCTATATCTCTGATATTGAGCACTTTATCCCATAAATATAGCGCATTTTAAGATATTTCTTCATATATATATATATATATATATATATATATATATATATATACTAGACTAGACTAAACCCAAAGCAGGATCTTATATTATCGGCCCTAACCTAGCCTCAGGATATTAGCTGTTTTCCCAACCGCTGTAACGCGGTTTACCCTTTATCTTTCTTCTCTTTGGTTCCGCGACCGCATTATTTTAACCGTACAACCAGATTACGAACTACGTGTCATAATGTTGCTGTACAGCAACTAAATGCAATCGTAATTTCTTTTACAGTCGTTTCTTTTTTCGCCTCTCTTGTTGCCCTGTCAGCTACGCGTAAAGGGTATGACGATAAAATATATCCGTCTCAAGAGGATTTGAGGAGCATGGAACCACCACTTAACTGTTGTTTTGCTCAGTTCCACCCTGGCCTGCGGTGGTAGCACCTGTTAGGGTCCCAGTTATAGGTAAATACTTAACCCGTAAAGTGGGCTGAAAACAAAAGGGTAAAACTAGGGTTTTATAGTTAAAATACCAGCAATAAATTTGACTCTCGACAGAAAACTATCTTTACAATTATACATCAAGGAAACCTGATCTACAAACTTTCTTACAAAGAATAATTATTCAATTCATACAAACATATCCTCAAAATCTTGCCGGCGTTAAATAAACCATTGAAGTTGATATGCCGTAAAACATAATAAACCAAATCTATAATTAACAGCGACGACCTTCAATAATTGAAACTGGAACGTCAATCGTCATATATCTTACGGAATCCTCCTCTTGTATTGTCGGTTTTCCTCACTAAAGATTTCTCATTGTCTTTCCGTCTAATTAAATCTTTGCATATCGTGGAATTATCGACTTGTCTGAAGAGAAATGGTTAAAAAATATTAATCTCATATTTTTTAATCTTCATATAAAGTCTGATGCTAATCCACTACTCTTGGTGGAAAATAAATGAAAGTTATCAAATGTTAAACATGAATACGTACCACTTCCTTGACTGGGTTAGCCAGCTCTGACTGCTGTTTATCCTCCCGTTGCTGTGACAGAATTCGTGGTACCACAATTTTTACATGGAAGATAGAGATCCGCTCGTACACTTGATCACTAAGAAGACATTTTACAGGCTGTCGGATCCAGGTATCAGAACAGGTCAAGTAACCCTAGCATGTCGTGCAGCTCCTGTGTCCCTATCATTTGCAACGTGTGAAAGATGTTTCTCCTTCTTATCACTCAACACAAGAGAACTTTTGCCGATGAATTATTGCACAAACTTCCGATCAGTTGTTACACGCTTCCGTCCTGTTTACGGATGAGGCAACATTTAGAAGAGATGGAATAACATATTTGCATAACCAACATTTGTGGGCGGATTGGAATCCCCATGTTAAAATACAGGTGAAACACCAGCATCAGTTTACGATTACTGTGTCGGCTGGAATTTAAGGTGGCACTCTGGTAGGTCCATATATTCTCCCAGAACGTCTATAGGGATTTTATTTCGAACTCACTTCCAGACCTGCTAGCGGATGTACACCTGCTTATACGAAGGCGCATGATGGAACACCAGCACATTTTAGTCACAGCGTTCGCGTTGCACTGGCTGACATCTACAACGAAAGATGTATAAGTAGGTGAGAATCGTTTCCATGGCCTACAAGGGTCCGTCTGTCAATGACCCGATGGAAACCTGCATGTGTAGAAGCAAGTGGAAGAAATTGTGAACATTTTTAGGAGCTTCTCAGTTGAGGTACAGCGATGGCCTTTTGGGTATATGTTTATATGCCATTTTACCTTGCTTTGAGGTCAAGAAGTCGCTTCCAAAGTTTGTAAAAATATTTTTGATATATATATCTCATGGCAAGACGAAAACACTATTATTAGCCGACGGGTTTCGTCCACCAAGATACATGTCAGATAACGATATGAGTCGATTAAGAATAAGTTTTCTTCTTGTGTTTTTATTCATTTTGTTACTTTACAGATACTCTATCTGCATTTATGTATATATAGTAAGAATCAAAATGACAGAATAGAAATGGTCGAATTAATGAGAAATAAAGACAATAATTTTAATATAGCAAACGAAAGAAATATAAATTACGTCTACAACAAATCTAGTGAAATGAGTTAAAAGTGACAATATGGCAGTAAGGTAGAGGAATGAAAAAACAGTTAACGAAATAAAAGAAAATGATAAATGAAAACTTTTAATACGTACATTGGTAAAAACATGAATCATATCTTTGTGTGCCTTGCCACTTTAAGACGATCATGTCATTTCACAATGTCCTGAATTTGTAGCTCTGAGCAATATCTTGCAACCTCTTTTCTGCCATTAATTTTCCCAATCTCCTTTTATAGATTACTCGATGATTCCCTCCACCCCTCTTGACTTCATTGTCTCCTTTGACAATCAAATTATTTCGGCTCTATATCTTTATTATATATCTCGGAATGTTTCCTTGTTTCTTCTTTTATTGTACGTATGAACACAATTTCTTTTTCTTTTCTTAGATCTTCCTTATTTCTCGCATACTATTATCACGTTATTCCAACTAAGTATTTCTCAAACTACATCTTTGTTAATCAAAGCCACTTTTTCATCTATGGAAGACAGTTAAACACACATTGCTGTGTATGGAATCAGAGTCGCATGACATTTATTGTTCAGAATTGTTTTTTCTGTCTCTTCGTTATGTGCTATCTTTCGCAATTCATAGACTTTTCTGGTCTCTGTGTATCATATTCTTTCGTTTGTTACTAAATTATCCAGATAGCTAAATTTCTGTATTTTCTATGTACGAATGTTTGCAATCCGTAACTCACTTATTGGGTATTCTCATTTGCTGAAAAACATGCCAATCTGATTATAAAGTTAAATTCAGCTGTTTTTCTTGTGTTCCTTCAATAAATTACTATGTGTTCTTTCAGTTCCTTCCCTTAAGAATAGATCTAAAAATCAAGAATTAAACCATAGTGGAATTAAAATAGGAGCGCAAATTTAGAGAAGGGCAAACAAAAAAAGGGAAAAACTTAATACAATATAATTTGTGATTTTTGGCCACATAAATGTGGGGAAAATTATGACGAGAAAAATGGCGGGAAAATTTATCTGCACGATATAAAAAAAAAGGAATTTATATAATTCTCCATATATGTGTGTGTGTGATTGGATGTTGTTTATGCGTTTCCACATTTTTCATTCGATTTCGATGATTTTTTTGATTTTTTTTTTTGTTTAATAGATTATTTTTCAGTGCCGGTTTTGAGTCCAAATTCCCTGGAAAAACTACAACCTTGAAGGTGAAAAAGCGAAAAAAACTGATTTTTTTTTTTACACTTTGAGCAAAAATCAAAGGCAAAATTTAATGTCTGTAAAAAAATAAAAAAAAACAGCGTACAATCAATTCAGAGAGTTGAAATCTAACGCAAAACTTTATTAGAATTATAAAAAAAATATATTATAAATAAAAATTAACTCGGAGCCACTACCTATTCAAATTTTTAACCCACCTACTTGGATATGTACCTCAGTTTGACCCAATTTTCGTTACTAATATTGATTTTCGGGTTGGATGAATTTAAAGATAAACTGCACCAATTAAACCGCAAAATTTCACTGTAATGAAACACCAGATCGAAGACTGGTTATACTGCTAGTAAATATATAGAACGTAAAACTTGATAGAAGTGATCTTAGGCGAAATGTTAAACAAAATATTAAAAATCTGAAACCTAAGAAGAAACGAGGTGTGGTAAGGCAAATGAGCTAATGACAGAATGAATAGAAATAGACAAGAAAAAAACGTAATGAGTACTGAAGAGAAAATGGTGGATTAAAATACCTTATCGGGTTAAACACCAAATAAAGTAATTTTTTAAAACATGACAAAACGAAAGTAAACTTTCATAAAGCCATGAAAATATAACATTGAAGGAAATCTAATAACGGATAAAATTTTGTGAAAGACCGCTACAAGGTGAGATATAAGGCAACTGTATGAAAAATATGACGGATAAAATGAAAATATATATATATATATATATATATATATATATATATATATATAAAAGAAATATTTAGCCAACAAATAATAAGTAAATGTTAAATTAAAATAAAAGATTAATTCAATATGTCAGAAAGCAGGAATAAAATCTGTATACATGTGAAAA
The DNA here is from genome assembly GCA_964036315.1 of Acanthosepion esculentum. Lineage (NCBI taxonomy): Eukaryota > Metazoa > Mollusca > Cephalopoda > Sepiida > Sepiidae > Acanthosepion > Acanthosepion esculentum. The sequence continues at coordinate 60,976,771 of OZ038486.1, read as the reverse complement.
AAAAAATACATGTTTATAGTTTTAAACAAGCGAAAGAAAGATGGGGACTGAATGAATGATAAAAATTATGACGAAATGGAATGTAATAAGGAAACCTATTAACCATACAAAGGGAAAAATAAAGAAAACGCCGCAATGAGGTATAGACAAATATTAAGTAGACAAGAAAGAAAGACCAAAATAAAAGTCAATAGGTACCATAATGAGTGTGTATATCTCTGAGACGACCTATTATGATTACTTACATTATTTACATTACTCTGACGGTTATCCTCATCGTCATTGCCATATTCACAACGTTTCGGCCGTTATCCGTTCCGGTCTTCTTCAGGTGATTAGAATTTAGAAAGGAACCATTTATTTCGTACATCGAGGTTGATTGTTCTAGTTCCACGTGACGTGCCTCTTCCGGATGTCTCTGTTATTTCCCTTTAACTCTAATCTCCACCGGCGGACGAAATAAAGGGTTCGGTTCGAAATTCCCATCACCTGAAAAAGAGCCGAAGCGTACCCCAGCCGAAACGTTTTGAATATGACAATGATGATGATGAGGATAATGTAAATAATGCAAGTGCCATTATATATCTAGATAAACATGGAACGAATTGAAGACAAAGGAGGAATCTCTTTATGGAAAAGAAAGTTTTGAAAATAGAAAATAGAAAAGGGAAAGATAGGAAGAAAACGAATAATGAAAGGACAGAAATAAAAATATAGAAATAAAACGAAAGGAAAGAAAAGCTATTAAATGATAGAAACAAATAAAAAAAAAACTCAATAGTGAAAAAGAACAGAGAAACGATACAAAGCCGGAGTTAATAATTATAAAAGAATAAAACTCCATGTGAAAAGAAATTCAAATTAACAGTGCGGAATGAATAGGCAGGATGAGAGAAAGGTGGAGCAATTCCCTTTTCATTATGAAAATAAAGAGATCCTTAATTGCTTTTGCAACCTGCTGACACTAAAGGATATCAGAAACCTCTGTTGTTTTATTTTTTTTAATTTTTTAAGCATTGTAATTAATTTTCTCAACTCTTAAAATGTCAGCACATTTTCACTTCGCTTGGGCTTGTTTTTAATTTCTTTGATATCACTCCTGCTGCTAGTTTTAAAATTTAAATGCGATTTGAAACAAACACCATTCAATCAAACAAGCAAAATTCAATGCAACCAATGAAACGTTAAGAAACATTATTTTGAAACAAACGATAAAACCGTGCTACCTTGAAAAGAAAGCCTCAGTCATATTCTAAAAAAAAAAAAAAACTGAAGAAAAATATCAAGATTGCCGTGTTTCTGGATCCATACGCGTGACAGCATTCATTTTTTGTTCGTGTCCGTCTACGTAAAGATTATTTGTTTGTGTACGGCCCGGGCTGTTGTTTCCGATTATCGTTTTTTTTTATATATATATATTTCTGATTTAATCATTTTGATGACAACCCGTATTAACCTCTCGTACGTCAATTTCTTTTTCCACGTATTTAGAAGCTTCACTTTTTCTTCCTTCTCTAGGTCTTCTTTTACATTGTCCTTCCTTTTTTATTTCTACTCTCTGTTGCCTATTTGTTTTCTAAAACCACTTTAGCATTTTTTCTCTATTCCCTTCTTTTCAGCATTATTATGACGATGTCATAGTTTCCGTGAAAAATGTAATTCAATACCTGTTTACCGTCGTTGGTATGACGATAAACAACATCGGCGTCCAGCGTAAGACGATAAACTACGTCCAACCGCTAGCCCTCTGATCAGGAGGTTTTGAGAAGCGTGTAACTACCTCTTAATTGCTGGTGTTCCCAGGTTCACCATGACCCGGGGTGGTAGCACCTGTTAGCTCCCCAGCTATGGGCAAATACTTAACCCCGAAACTGAGGTAAAAAGGCTTATGAATATGTAAAGATAGGTTTTAATACCAGAAATAGTTTTCAAAATATTATTACCAGCAATAAATTTTTGAAGGAAAAAAAAAAACTATTATCAGCAATATATTTTTGGAAAAAATATTACCAGCTATACATTTGTGAGGAAAAATATTTTAAAAACTTTTTACGAAGATAAAACCATCCAAGATTGTAGATTTCCTAACAGAAGTTGGATTGTACTAAAAAATGATCAATTGAAAAAAATGGTTCAAATACATATGTATATGTACGAGGGTCATTCAATAAATAAGGTGAATTTTTTGGTATAAGGACTTCAAATACAGATAGAAGCTTACTTTTTTTAAATGTTTTTTGTTTTACTTCTCTTTCACGTGGATTTAATTTCTTTTGCAAAGTAAAAAAAAAGTTTTCATTGTTTTGGCGATTAACAAAGACGGCCGACCAAGAAGTATGCTCCAGGATTGAACAGCGGTCAGTTATCAAATTGTTGGTTGCTGAAGGGTGCAAACCAGTTGAAATTCATAGAAGAATGTCAACTGTGTATGGTGCCACATGTCTCAGCCAAAATAATGTCTACAAGTGGGCTAAATTATTTAAAGAAGGGCTGAGCAGTGTTGAGGATGAAGACAGGCCAGGGAGGACTACAGAAGTGATGTCTCCTGAGGTATCGAATCAGTCAATGACCTCATTCAGTCTGACAGAAGGGTGACAGTGGATGACGTTGCAAGCACTTTGAGTTATATGTTGGGACAGCACACAGGGTCAGCTGCCGGTAGGTGCCAAATATGCTTACTGCAGTGCACAAACCAGCACAGCAGCCCAAACGGTACAGACCATCAACGATCTGGGCTGGGAACTGCTCCCACATCCCCCTTACAGCCCAGACCTTGCCCCTTCAGATTTTCACTTATTTGGTCCCTTGAAAGCGTTCACGAGAGGCATAAAGTTTAAAAGTGACGATGAAGTCAAAAGTGTTGTGAGCGACTGGCTGAGACATCAGTCCAAAGATTTTTACGCTGAGAGAATACGGAAGCATGTGCACAGATGGGAAAGGTGTCTGACAGTGCTGGGAGACTACGTTGAAAAATAAATAAAAAGTAAGCTTCTATCTGTAATAGAAGTCCTTGTACCAAAAAAATCACCTTATTTATTGAATGAGCCTCGTATACATGTTTTTACCAAACTATCACTATGAATCTATTTCAAAAACATTGTTGGCATTAAATGAGGTTGATATGCTATAAAACAAAACAACCAACCAATCAATATCTGTTTATACACCTGACATTTTGCAATAATATAAATTTGATTTGCGATCTTCCGGTATATCGCAGCCGGTGATTATGAGAATCTCGATAATCTCATCTCGGCATCAAAAACTTCTTTAGGTACCAAAAAAGAAACGTTGGGAAATCCGGTCACAAGCGGAGTACTAATCAGGGTTTGAGAGCATTTGTGTCTTATATCCGAATGTATACATGTAGATCCCTCCCTGTATGCAACCTTATTTCGAATTCCCACGGAGTAATCTTAGATTCAGAGCTTGTCCATGCCTCTTGGATTAAATTGTAAAAAAAGGAAATACTTTTTGTTTGTGCCACTATAAAAGGCTCCTCATCTTCTCTAAAATGTATTCTTATATGAAAGTTCAGGGATTGACATCACAAATAATTTAGTGATATAGTTGTTCTGAGTTCAATCACTAGATCGGGCAATGTGTCATTCGACTAAGTGAAAAGGGGTGAACAAAAGCTGAGCAGTCTCAATAACGTATGAACTAGATAATATGTCTCGATATGATCAGTGGAACGAGAAATGTGTACACACGTAGGTTAAATAAAGGGCCAAGTTCAGAATTCTCTGGAAGTTACCCAGATCGACATACACCTGAGAAAGGACGGATGCCACAACAGCCGAAACGCTGTGATTACAACAACAAAAATTAAAATAACAAAGATGAGTCAATAGTCCGAATATAGTCTTCAGGTTTTTTAGTTATTTTAGAATCTTTGATAGAAATTTAAAAGAAAATATGTTGAGCACTCTTTAAAATGATAACAGTTTAGTGAAATAGCTGTAAACATTAACAGTTATTTTGTAACCGGACAATTCTCTAGCGCGCACACACATACACACACACACAAATATATATATATATATATATATATATATATATATATATATATATATATATATATTAGTACAGTGTGTGTGTTTGTCCAAGGATTTCATCCGCTTCCACTGTTCAGATGTCAAGGGTTATGCGCATGGAACGATTTTCGTTGAGCTCAAATTCAGTATTGCCAGATTATACTAGGTTAAAAATATATATTATACTAGCCATTATCCTTCAGTATATGTATATATAGCCGAGATGAAGTATTATGTACACTATTTCCATTAGAACACATGGCACTGTAGATAAAGTGTTAGTTACATCCGGTGACAGGACACAAAGAGTGTGAGTTCAATACGTGGTTAAGACGGTGGAGAATTTGGAGAGGGGAATTCGAGGATTGTTTTGATTTTCATATCAAAAATAGTTCTGTTTAGGAATGTGGTCTTATATAGTTCAGAAAAGTGTTTGAAATGTGCATTTTACTTGACCTTCAATAAGTTGGCATCTATTTGTAAATCTTTCCTTAATTATAACAAGCCAATTTATGAATGAAATGTTTTATTTAATTTTTTTTCAAAGATTTCAAGTAGTGAATATATCTTAATTTGCGAAGCGATAGCGTGTGTGTGTACTAAAGACAACACAGTGAGTACTGTAATTGGCGGCATTAACGCTTAGGGGAGGTAACTAAGTATAATTTTGTTGAGAGTTTTACGAAATAAGTATTAAAACTATTAGTACAAACCTCGCTATTTTAAGCTCTGCTGTAAATATTTTAAAACATTTGTGCAGTATTCATAATTAGTTTATTAAGGTTTGGATTAGATTTTTTAATAAAGATAGCTTCGGGAATTTTTAGTTTGTTTATTTCACAAGAATGTTTCTTAATTGCGAATGTATGCAGATATGATGTAACTATTTAGAAAAGTTGGAGGCATCATTCAAATTTTAAATTTTAGATGAATACGGCAATTTTGTCTTTAAAAATGATGAACACTACAATATTTGTCTTGAAATAAACAACACCGTAATGATGACATTGTGCTATGTCGAAAGTACTCTGGATATAATATGTATCAACACGGTTATTTCCTCTCTTCCTGTAATAATGACTTCAAAAATCTTGTTCGCGAATATGCAAGGATCCAATTGAAAATAAGTAGACAAAACTTGTCTAAAGTATTCAATGAAACATATCAATGAAAACATACTGTCAAAATATACGCTAATATATATATAATTGGTGCAGTATAATGTTAATTACAATGAAACTGTCATACGAAGAATAAACTAGTAAAGGTAATGTAATAATTGGTGAAATCACTTCGCTAAAAAAAGTATTAACCTACCCACTAACCACTCGTTGTATTATGTAATTCTTGTTTTCAGATGTTCCATAAATCTGCTAGGACTTTCGATAGGTTATCCTATCATCATGAATGGGCATGTATATTATTTTTCTTTTTAGGTAAAATTCAGGTAATATCCCAGACGAAAATATATGTAATGCAAGTCGAAATATATATATATATATATATATAAGTAAGTTATTGTTAACAGATATAAAGTTTTGAGCGTGCAGTAGCAACGCTTAGGATGAATTTAGAAATTTTAAGTCAGAGAGTTTTTCAGTTTTCTAATATGACAATTACAAGAATTTTATTGTTGTAAGTGTTTTATCAGTGAAAGTGACATGGACTAAATAATCAACTAACTAGAGCAATGTCCCAGTTGTTTTTCTGAAATTTCGCACCGTACATCAGCCCCTTTAAACGAATTAGAATAATGAGCTAACTCTTACTGAATAATTGAGAATTAAAATATGATACACAAACATTACATTAGGTATGCATTCTAGCGTTCAGTTATAGGATGTTTGGGTCATTATTTTTAAATATTAATTGAATTCGTATTGTTCTTCGTGAAACTTATCAAATGATAAGGAAAAGTGCATAGATTTTAAACAAATACATATGCTAAAAATAAATATCTTCACGCAAACTGAACTTTGTCCAAATCTCAGACTGGAAAAACGTGTGGAATGAAAGAAAACTGTGAACAGAAATCATATTTCAGGCGAAAGAATTTTTTAACTCTATGTAAATACTTTGGAAATAGCACGAGTCAGTCATTAAAAATCCCATCAAAAGATATAAAAAAGACCTTGACATTAATGTAGAATCCTGAAGGATTGAAAATATACATAAAGTACTATTGATGAACTTGAGTAATTCCAGTAATAATAGAAGCAAAAGGTTTTTTTTTCCAGCAGTCTTGAACTGGGTTCAATAACTTTTTTTACCTTAAAATAGTTATTTTCTTTTAAACGTTTTATATGTCTCTATATTAATTTATTTTCACTTTGTTTATCTCCCCTTTTCTCTTTCTCTTTGTTTTATCTTCTGTTGTTTATTTGTATCAATGTGATTTCTATATCCGTTGCCTCTGAGCATTTTTATATCTAACTATATATATATATATATATATGTGCGTATGTGGTCTTTACTATTTTCGCGTCTTCCATTTTATTTTTCTATTCTCATTTTTATTTGGCTCCACTTTCCTTTATTTTATCCATTAAATATTTTTTCATTCATTTTATTGTCATTTTCTTTCTCATTTGTAATTTTCATGGGTGGGAAAGGCGCCACCATTTTTATAACTGTTTAATTCTTCATAATTTTCCTTCCTATTTTTCAGATTTCTTTTCATTTATTACGATATTATTCATGTATAATTTTTATATAGAATTTATATCCTCTCTTCTATTTTATCGTAAAATCATACTGACTTCACAAGTTCAAAACTTTGTTTAATATATTCTTTCTTTCCATATTTATGCATAAATATCATTATTTTTGCTTTCTCTTCACTTACTTTGTATGCGATTCTTTTTTATTATTATTACCAATCAAGATTTTCCCCTCTTTCATCCTATTTTTCTTTATTCTTCCTTTCTATCAATAAATAGTTGATGGTCCTTTGTTTATTTCATGATTGCTTTTTTGTACATTTAATTGATTTTTGTTTCATTCCAATTTTTACTGTAGCCCCCATTCCTTCTCCCATGTTATGCATGTTGTTTCTCTGTCTCACTCTGTTGTTTCTCCTGTCATATATCTTTTGTCTCTCTCTGTCATTTATCATTTTATGACTCTCTCTCTCTCTCTCTGTCGTATATCTTTCTATCTATCTATCTATCTATCTATCTATCGCTCTGTCGTATATCTTTCTTTTCTCACTCTCTCTGTCGTATATCTTTCTTTTCTACTCTCTCTGTCGTATATCTTTCTTTTCTCACTCTCTCTCTCTCGTATATCTTTCTTTTCTCTCTCTCTCGTATATCTTTCTTTTCTCTCTCTCTCGTATATCTTTCTTTTCTCTCTCTCTCGTATATCTTTCTTTTCTCTCTCTCGTATATCTTTCTTTTCTCTCTCTCGTATATCTTTCTTTTCTCTCTCTCGTATATCTTTCTTTTCTCTCTCTCGTATATCTTTCTTTTCTCTCTCTCGTATATCTTTCTTTTCTCTCTCTCGTATATCTTTCTTTTCTCTCTCTCGTATATCTTTCTTTTCTCTCTCTCGTATATCTTTCTTTTCTTTTCTCTCTCTCGTATATCTTTCTTTTTTTCTCTCTCTCTCGTATATCTTTCTTTTTTTCTCTCTCTCTCGTATATCTTTCTTTTTTTCTCTCTCTCTCGTATATCTTTCTTTTTTCTCTCTCTCTCGTATATCTTTCTTTTTTTCTCTCTCTCTCGTATATCTTTCTTTTTTTCTCTCTCTCTCGTATATCTTTCTTTTTTTCTCTCTCTCTCGTATATCTTTCTTTTTTTCTCTCTCTCTCGTATATCTTTCTTTTTTTCTCTCTCTCTCGTATATCTTTCTTTTTTTCTCTCTCTCTCGTATATCTTTCTTTTTTTCTCTCTCTCTCGTATATCTTTCTTTTTTCTCTCTCTCTCTCGTATATCTTTCTTTTTTCTCTCTCTCTCGTATATCTTTCTTTTTTTCTCTCTCTCTCGTATATCTTTCTTTTTTTCTCTCTCGTGTATCTTTCTTTTTTTTCTCTCTCGTATATCTTTCTTTTTTTTCTCTCTCTCTCTCGTATATCTTTCTTTTTTTTCTCTCTCTCTCTCGTATATCTTTCTTTTTTTTCTCTCTCTCTCTCTCGTATATCTTTCTTTTTCTCTCTCTCTCTCGTATATCTTTCTTTTTTTCTCTCTCTCTCTCTCGTATATCTTTCTTTTTTTTTCTCTCTCTCTCTCTCGTATATCTTTCTTTTTTTCTCTCTCTCTCTCTCGTATATCTTTCTTTTTTTCTCTCTCTCTCTCTCGTATATCTTTCTTTTTTTCTCTCTCTCTCTCTCTCGTATATCTTTCTTTTTTTCTCTCTCTCGTATATCTTTCTTTTTTTCTCTCTCTCTCTCTCGTATATCTTTCTTTTTTTCTCTCTCTCTCTCTCTCTCGTATATCTTTCTTTTTTTCTCTCTCTCTCTCTCTCGTATATCTTTCTTTTTTTCTCTCTCTCTCTCTCTCGTATATCTTTCTTTTTTTCTCTCTCTCTCTCTCTCGTATATCTTTCTTTTTTTCTCTCTCTCTCTCGTATATCTTTCTTTTTTTCTCTCTTTCTCTCGTATATCTTTCTTTTTTTCTCTCTTTCTCTCTCTCGTATATCTTTCTTTTTTTCTCTCTCTCTCTCTTTCGTATATCTTTCTTTTTTTCTCTCTCTCTCTCTCTCTCGTATATCTTTCTTTTTTTCTCTCTCTCTCTCTCTCGTATATCTTTCTTTTTCTCTCTCTCTCTCTCTCTCTCTCGTATATCTTTCTTTTTTTCTCTCTCTCTCTCTCTCTCTCGTATATCTTTCTTTTTTTCTCTCTCTCTCTCTCTCTCTCTCGTATATCTTTTTTTTCTCTCTCTCTCTCTCTCTCTCGTATATCTTTCTCTCTCTCTCTCTCGTATATCTTTCTCTCTCTCTCTCTCTCGTATATCTTTCTCTCTCTCTCTCTCGTATATCTTTCTTTTTTTTCTCTCTCTCTCTCTCTCTCGTATATCTTTCTTTTTTTCTCTCTCTCTCTCTCGTATATCTTTCTTTTTTTCTCTCTCTCTCTCTCTCGTATATCTTTCTTTTTTTTTCTCTCTCTCTCTCTCTCGTATATCTTTCTTTTTTTTTCTCTCTCTCTCTCTCTCGTATATCTTTCTTTTTTTTTCTCTCTCTCTCTCGTATATCTTTCTTTTTTTTTCTCTCTCTCTCTCTCTCTCTCTCGTATATCTTTCTTTTTTTTCTCTCTCTCTCTCGTATATCTTTCTTTTTTTCTCTCTCTCTCTCTCTCGTATATCTTTCTTTTTTTCTCTCTCTCTCTCTCTCGTATATCTTTCTTTTTTTCTCTCTCTCTCTCTCTCGTATATCTTTCTTTTTTTCTCTCTCTCTCTCTCTCGTATATCTTTCTTTTTTTCTCTCTCTCTCTCTCTCGTATATCTTTCTTTTTTTCTCTCTCTCGTATATCTTTCTTTTTTTTCTCTCTCTCTCTCGTATATCTTTCTTTTTTTTCTCTCTCTCTCTCGTATATCTTTCTTTTTTTTTCCTCTCTCTCTCTCGTATATCTTTCTTTTTTTTTCCTCTCTCTCTCTCGTATATCTTTCTTTTTTTCTCTCTCTCTCTCTCGTATATCTTTCTTTTTTTCTCTCTCTCTCTCTCGTATATCTTTCTTTTTTTCTCTCTCTCTCTCTCGTATATCTTTCTTTTTTTCTCTCTCTCTCTCTCGTATATCTTTCTTTTTTTCTCTCTCTCTCTCTCGTATATCTTTCTTTTTTTCTCTCTCTCTCGTATATCTTTCTTTTTTTCTCTCTCTCTCTCGTATATCTTTCTTTTTTTCTCTCTCTCTCTCGTATATCTTTCTTTTTTTTTCTCTCTCTCTCGTATATCTTTCTTTTTTTCTCTCTCTCTCTCGTATATCTTTCTTTTTTTCTCTCTCTCTCTCGTATATCTTTCTTTTTTTCTCTCTCTCTCTCGTATATCTTTCTTTTTTTCTCTCTCTCTCTCGTATATCTTTCTTTTTTTCTCTCTCTCTCTCGTATATCTTTCTTTTTTTCTCTCTCTCTCTCGTATATCTTTCTTTTTTTCTCTCTCTCTCTCGTATATCTTTCTTTTTTTCTCTCTCTCTCTCGTATATCTTTCTTTTTTTCTCTCTCTCTCTCGTATATCTTTCTTTTTTTCTCTCTCTCTCTCGTATATCTTTCTTTTTTTCTCTCTCTCTCTCGTATATCTTTCTTTTTCTCTCTCTCTCTCTCTCTCTCTCTCTCGTATATCTTTCTTTTTTTCTCTCTCTCTCTCTCTCGTATATCTTTCTTTTTTTCTCTCTCTCTCTCTCTCGTATATCTTTCTTTTTTTCTCTCTCTCTCTCTCTCGTATATCTTTCTTTTTCTCTCTCTCTCTCTCTCTCGTATATCTTTCTTTTTTTCTCTCTCTCTCTCTCGTATATCTTTCTTTTTTTCTCTCTTTCTCTCTCTCGTATATCTTTCTTTTTTTCTCTCTTTCTCTCTCTCGTATATCTTTCTTTTTTTCTCTCTTTCTCTCTCTCGTATATCTTTCTTTTTTCTCTCTCTCTCTCGTATATCTTTCTTTTTTTCTCTCTCTCTCTCTCTCTCTCTCGTATATCTTTTTTTTCTCTCTCTCTCTCTCTCTCTCGTATATCTTTCTTTTTTTCTCTCTCTCTCTCTCGTATATCTTTCTTTTTTTCTCTCTCTCTCTCTCTCGTATATCTTTCTTTTTTCTCTCTCTCTCTCTCTCGTATATCTTTCTTTTTTTCTCTCTCTCTCTCTCTCGTATATCTTTCTTTTTTTCTCTCTCTCTCTCTCGTATATCTTTCTTTTTTTCTCTCTCTCTCTCTCGTATATCTTTCTTTTTTTCTCTCTCTCTCTCTCGTATATCTTTCTTTTTCTCTCTCTCTCTCTCTCTCGTATATCTTTCTTTTTTTTTCTCTCTCTCTCTCGTATATCTTTCTTTTTTTTTCTCTCTCTCTCTCGTATATCTTTCTTTTTTTTTCTCTCTCTCTCTCGTATATCTTTCTTTTTTTTTCTCTCTCTCTCTCTGTCATATATATATATATATATATATATATATATATATATATATATAAAATATATATGTTCTATGTCGTGTGTGTGTCTCTATTGCACGCCTCTCTCTTGCTCTCTGTCGGGTCTCGCTTTGTCGCCAGCGCCTGTCTTTTAGTCTCTATCCGTCTGTCTTGCGCTTGCATCTCTCTCTCGCTCTCTCTGTTTGCCGTGTGGGTTGCATTCTCTATCTCCTTCTCTTCCACTCCTTTGTTCCTCTCGTCTTTGTTTTTCTTTCCAATTAATTTTTATCATTCTCTTTTTATTCCTCCTCTTCTCCTCATTCTTATTTTTTCTTTCATTAAATTTTCTTTGTTTTTCTTTTTTATTTATATTTTGATTTCTGTTTTCCTAATTATTTTTCGCATCTTCCCTCTTAGTTTCTGTAATAATTTTGCTATGACTATTTTTCATCCGCATTTTTCTCCCATGTTTATAATTCAAAGATCAGTTCAAAATCTGGCTAAGCCACATATCAAGCGTCAGCTGACATTGAATTCCCATTACGTCATGTCAATTCCATTAAAATTCCCTCTTAAAATTGATCCCGATTCGTTTTTCTTTTTGATTTTTACCCTCTGAATCCTCAATCACCCTTACTTTCCCTCGTAAATTCCTCGACCCCGGACCCTTTAACATCATTGGTTTCACTGATCACGTTTGAATGACCCACGGTATTTTATTCGTTCTTTATACATGTTTGATTTTCATGCGTGTGTTATATTTTTTAATCTTTCGCTTGATCAATAACATAATGAAAACGTGACCAAAATTCAAGGGCAAGTGATAAGGTCAGGACAGGCTAAATTTATAACACAACTTTTTCTGAAGAGAAGATTGGACGAAACAACCTATGCTGATTGCGAAATAACATGCCTTACTCTTGAAATTTAGAAATTACTACGTATAATATTGATAAATTTGAGATTTATTTTATGTGCTACGCCTCTTCACAATATTGAGAATATTAGTTCTCCACAACTTCCTATCCTTTTTTGGCCTAATACGTCACATTACTATACCTTCCAGGCTCTGTCCTGCTTTTAATTTACACAAGCTCAGTTTATAGGTTATTCTATTTTTCTCTGTTGATTTTAATAGATCCTGTTGAGTGCTAAATTCTCCAAATACTCTCTATTCAATATACATCGCGGATATATCACTTTTCTTTCTGATTCAATTAATAAATGTCGTTTTTTTTTTGTCCATGGTGTACTCAGCATTGTTCCGTAAAAACACATCTCTGTGACCTCAGGTCTCCTCTTAAACTCTTGCTATATGGGAGGATTAATATTATATCGCATTTCAGTAATAAAAAATAAAGAAATGATGAAGGTTAGTGATTACGTTAATCTTTGAATGTTCATCTTACACAAACACTCGGTTTATTCCTTCTCTACCTTGCTTCTTGTGACCAGCCTTTGGCTTGCCTTAATATGGAAAAGTATATTCGGGTAGTTTAATAAATATCGGGGAGGCAATTGAAATCGTTGAACGTAATTCAAATTCCGCCTGTGACTATTGCGTATACATTCTCATTAATGCCTTTAAGAAAGCTATGAATTCTTCACTTCACCCTGCGTCTAAGGGCCAAATTGCAAGTTATATTTCGCCCTTTGGGTTTGGAGTGCAACCAGTATAAGAGAAAGACAAGTTTGAATTCCAAAATGTGGCAATTAAAAGAGAGATCCACTTCATTATATTCCCATAATATTCCTGGCAATTCACAGCTTTTATCAAAATCGGCTGCGTTCGGATGAATAAAAGAAATACGAAATGAAAAGAAAATGAAGAGAAAAATTCTCTTTCCATAAAGAATGCAATCTTGAAAAAAAAATGTATTGGCGATAATTTTATATCAGCAGAATCAAGAATCGAGAAGCGTAAGTCTTCAAAATAAATATTATTGCAATAGAAAACTTTAAATTTTAAGAAAAAATTTATATTAAAATAATATCTATTTTATTTATCAAAGTTCATTGAATGTACAAAAAAGCCATACGCCTGCGCAGATATACGAAAAACTGAGATACCGGGATACAAACCGACGGATATTTAGGTGAAGGGAAAGTGATATTATGAAGAGTTATTTATATATCATTTTTCCAAAATTAATATCGGTCTAAGAATACGTCTCTGCAGAAGTTAAATCGAATAAAAAATTCTTTAATATTAAAGTGAAATTTCGATGTAACTTTTCTTACGACATAAAACAAAATGTACTCCTTTTAAAACACACGTCTAAAAATATAAAATTGAAGATATTCAGGAATTTATTTAGTAGCGCCAAAGCCTTATATAGTTTAGTATGATGTTAAAGTGATAGACAAAAGAATACAGGAATCGGAATAGTTGGCTTGCAGTGATTTATAAAAAAAAAACAGCTGTCTCACGTTCCTAATTAAATTAAATTAAATTAGATTAGAGAAAGAGAAACAGAATTCCCATAATGCACTAGAAAAAACTGTTTTGGCGGAAAGATTCAGAGTATTTCGCTCGCTGAAAAACAATTTTGGCGGAAAGAGTCAGTATTTTGCTCACTTTCTCTGACCGTCACCTGTTGAAACAGAAAGACATCTTAAATGAGCTCACAAAGAGATGCCTCTTCGTACAGATATACTTAAAACCATTTCTTTATTGCATTAATAAATACAAATCTCTCTCATATTATGATGTGGAGGGAGAATGTTCTTACGCATGGACGGGAGAATAGGCAGAGAAAACAGACGAATGTTAGCGGCAAAGTAGCATTGCATTGTTCAAGCAATAATTAAGCATAAAATTGCTGAATTCAATATGGTTAAACTTGCTAGAGTACAAAGATGCCCTGTGTACCTGCGCCTTCATTGGCTGTGTAATATTGTTACTTACACTACGCTAACACTTGTGTGGTTTTCTCTGCCAAGCCTGTCCTTCCGTCCATGTGTAAGGACGTTCTCCCTCCACATCATAATATTCCTTTAATTTATTCCTTTAAATGTCCCTGTGGTTTGTGCAACATAGGGAGAATGACTCAAAAGCTGGATGTCAGAATAAAGCAACACGTTCCAACGAAAATACGCAATCTTAAGTATACTCCTTCAGATATTCTGACCAATATGTATGTGTTTTCCATAGCAGAATATCTAATAAATAGCCATAATTGTGCTGCTAGTTTCAGTGTAAACTCATTTACCATTCTTAGCAAGTCCTACTCGAATTACCACTTGATAGTGTTGTAGGCCATTTATATTTTATCGTTGAAGCCCTCTCTGTGTACACAGAATGACTTTTTTCTCCAATATATATTGTTATTTTTTTAGTGATAATTCTGTTAAATTTATTAGCCTCGATTTAGTTCTGTTGAGCGTGGTTCGAAACCGGTTAACTAGCCCGTTTTTCATTTTTCCTTTCTATCTATTAAAATTATGAGTGGTAATCAAAATAATTTTTGTCTTTTTAAGGCAGTTATATATATGTGTGTGTGTGTTTGGGAAGTCAACTTTCTTTTAAAAATCTTTGATTAAATACGGCCTGCAAGGAAGATTTCGTTATTTTGTTAAATTTTTTCCAGCATAGTTTTGTAGGAGTAAGATAGTTCAGTATTTTTAGATCATTTTCATTTCTGTAGCCTCTTTCAATAGTGTTTCCTTTGGTGGTGTTAATACTTTTTAATGTTTTCGCTGTTTTAAATAATGGAATTCGAGTGAGTCTCTTTCTTATTTTTAATATTTTCAGAGTAATTTTAACACTACATTTCCACCGTTAAATACTTTCAGGTTGATGATAGAGAAAAACATTTGATGTACAGGGCTGCTCTAATAGCGACATGATTTCGGTAATGGGAGTTATATAGAATTTTAGAGTTTTCGACCATAATTTTTCTTAAGTTTTCTTGTAGATTGTGGGTTGATAGATTTTTTATAGCACTTTTGTCTGATAAGTGATGCGTCTACTCAAGGAGGTGGTAGTATGTCCGATATAAGTAACTGATTTCTGACAAGAGACAGTCACTTACTGGGAAGTGAAAGTCATACTATACTTGTCATCGCTAGTTAAGATTTGATGGGTTTATTTTGATTTTATATATATATATATATAAATAAATAAATAGATATATATAATTTGTGTTCCGGGAATAAAATGAATCTGTTATGTAAGGAATTGTAAACTTAATCAAAAATCAATTATTTCATAAATATGATATCTTGTGGCATGCACACAAAAAAAACTATTCATATTTTATTTCATGTGTTATGTAATTTTGCGCATGACTTTTAATTTAATATATTTTGGATGGATGGTATAATCTCAGATAAAATAATAAAACAAAAACAAAGCCTCATATCATTTTCACTCCCTCAACAAGCTAACTTGTATATATAAACCAACTAAACGAATCATTCAGAATTAAGATATTAAAACTGATAAAGCAAAGAATTATTACATGAACTGAAACAGAACAAGACAATGTTTGGAAGAAGAATATTTTCCAGATTGGACAGGGTTAGAAATTGAAAATGAAATAGGATTGTAAGGACATACAGAACATGCATAGTCAAAGAACGGGGAAACATATAATGGTCTCATTTTTTTTGGATTATAAGAAAAGTTGCACCATATCCTTTCCATAAACGACCAAGCAATAAACCATGACAATACTTGTACTTAAGATACCATATTTAGTATACGGACATTAATCAGCCATCCAAACAATTTGGAAATTTTCTTTCAGGCAGGCGATCTACTTTAAAAACCAAATTCCTAAACCTATCGTGTTAACAAACCTATACAGAAAATTCAGGTTTTAAAGTTCGTATTTCAGTTACGAACCTTTCCCATCTTGACAGTTTTATAATAATGAAAGTATGTTGCACGTAAATAACGTTAGTTTCGCGAATGTAATTGTTCCCTTGCTAATTACATGTAGCTTATTCCTTATTTCCTGTAAGGCTTATTTTTATTCGGAATATATCACACCAACCATAACGGCTTGTATCAAGGTTAATTGAAGATGGTTGTTGAGCGACTAACTCGTCTTGTGTCGTGGCTAGGTATCCAGAGGAATAGATAACTCGCAAATTATTGTATTGCACGCCAGCAGTGTCCTTATTCTGAAACTGTAAAAATATCAGGAATGGGTGCATAGATATTTTATTAAGTTGAATGCTGTCTCCAAGATGTATTAATTATAGCTCTCAGCATCCCAGTGGAGATTCCATCAAGTTTAAGCTGAAGGGTTTTAGTTAATGTCTAAGCAATGCCGCCATACATTAAAACCGACTCTACAGAGGTGCGAAAGAAACTCCATTTGAGGTTGTCTGTTATATAAGATGCACAGGTTCCTCGGTTCAGGTTCATATCTAAGTAGTCTAGATTGGTTTGACTTGAATCCACGTTTATTCTAAGTCCATCATCATTGTCTGTCTATATTTCTGAGATGAGGCATTATGTACAGTATTTACATTAGTCGGACTATTGTCCTCATCTTTGTCGCCATATTTGTCACAACGTTTCGGCCGTTGTACGCCCCACATATGGAGATAGAGAAGGGAGATCACCGTCCCCTGTGGGATCAGGTTGAGATCATAGACAGGGAACACCATTGGAAAATTCGTAAACTTAAGGAATCAGCACATATGCTAGGCCACAAAAATCTCCTGGGTCGGCCAAGCATAGAAATAAATACAATAAGGGAACCAGTAATAAGGAGTGCCAGAAAAGAGCAATGATAACAAAAAAGTTGCAATATGAGATCTGGTAAAAACATGCAATGATATTAGCAAAATTGCAATATGAGTACTGGTAAAAAATGATTGCTGAAAAATTAGGTTTATAATACTCAGAAATTCATACGCAGATGTCCTCAAGGACACATGGCACAGTGGATAAAGGCGTTAGTTAGATCCAGTGACAGACCCAAAGAGTGTGAGTACAATACCCGGTTCAGGCAGTGGAGAACTTTCAGAGGGAAAATTACCAGGAGATAACTGACATCCATCAAACATGGCTCGTGGAACTAGAACAGTCTACCCCAGTGATTGAAATAAAGGGTTCGGTTCGAAATTCCAACCACCTGAAGAAGGCCGGAGCGTATAACGGCCGAAACGTTGTGACAAATATGGCGAGAAAGATGAGGACAATAGTCTGACTAATGTAAATACTGTCCATCATCATTAAAGAAAGATTCTAAATTGTAACGTGATTATCATTAATCGTACCTTTTTAATTTTTACAGTCATAAGTCCATCTTCTCTATGGAGACCAATAGTCGTGTCATTGTAATTATACGACAGCTTCCATAACAAAGATTACTATTAACTTTGATACCTCTACGCCGTCGTAACATCCTATACTCACGTTAAACACTGTCATTTTTGTCCATATTTTGTTTTTGTGTAAGAGGATCGATTTTTAACAATAGGCTCTGCTATTCTTCTCTTCTTTACTTAACCCTATATATCGTGGAGACAATGATATTGCCTTGTTTAGTAAACTTTCTGAGGTAGAGAAGCAAAATTCCATAATATCGAATTGAATGAATCTGTATTTCCTCTTTTTGTTCTATATTATGAAACCAATTAATTGCTACTTCAATGTTTCCCCATCAAGATATATCTAACCTCATTGCACATTCGCTGCAAGAATATCTTAGGTGCCCTTATGATTAATGTAAACATGACGCGATACGAAAAGGAATTTCTCAAAATCTTGTAAAATTAGATGCGTGGGGAGTAACAGATTTAAAACAAACAAGCAAATAAAATGAAAATAAAGAAAATTTTACAATAGTCTCACTCATTTCTGAATAAATCCTGAATGTTTAATTAAAATCTGACAAATATCCGATTTTGCATGAATGTACAAATCAATTTTTAACCGTTAAGAGAAGAATCTCCTGGTCCCCCGGTGACACAAGAGAAAATAAGCAAGATTTCCAAGATTCTGAAACTGATGAATAATTTTCCCATAAAAATTCCTTTTGATATTTCATGTTAATAAGAACTGCAAGGTTTCGAGATATCTATATATATATATATATATATATATATATATATATATATATAGGTAATTATACTCATCTGGAGAAAACTTAGGTGTTTTGTCTTGTAAATGAACAAACCAATACCCAAGGAAAAACACCAAAACGAGTAAAGCAAAAGTATCTATGTAAAGTGCTCAATACACTAAGATCAAATCTAACTATGAACCTAAAGAGCAATGCAAACCTACGTAGGTTTCACTTACGCGGATCGTCAGGGTACGGCATTTGTTGAGTTACTGTAGGCTATATATTCTGTTCCAATTTTACCTCTCCGGCCGGCGTACGATGATGAACCGCGTAGGTGAAACCTAGGTAGTTTTGCCTGGCTCTTTAGCTTCATAGTTACACACACACACACACACGTGTGTGTGTGTGTAAAGCCATCCACAGACAATGTTTCGCTGTATAACAGCTCATTACTGAGGTTAGACATCCGATCGCTTCACATCTAAGTTATCTCTACTCTCTCCATATATATATATATATATATATATATATATATATAGAGAGAGAGAGAGACTATATGTAGTCTCTAGTGTGTGTGTTTTTTTATATATATATATATATGGTGATGGACTCTCCCGTCCTTTTCGAAGTGTGTGTGTCTTTCACTTCAGTCCTGTACCTGTCCAGGTTGCATTAACTCTCCCGCCAGTGGACCTGTTGCTCAAGTGGAATAGCAAAGAAGGAACACAGAATTGAACTGCAGATTATACATACAAAATTTCGAAGTGGTGAGATATATATATATATATGAGTGTGTGTGTATATGTTTAATTTAAACTTGCTATATAAGAAAAGTTTGCTCAGAGCCGGATATATTGTTTATTGTACGAATGATGACAACCAATTCCACGTCTGCCACGCACAAACATATATGCGCACGCGTGTTGTTAGAATTATAAATTACTCTGTGAGCACTAAGTCAGTCCGACGATGAACGCATTTAAAATAATCTTGAATGTTTGGAAACTATACATCAGACTTTACTTGTCTGTCTTGTGATTTTATTGCTATTTTCTATTGCATAATATGTGAATGAAAATTTAAAGTATTGCCCCAAAAAAAGTGATTGTTTCTTTTTGCACACCAAGCTAAACATTGTGTACTGCAGAGAAAATCTTACATGTCAGGAGCATTTTCTCATCGGATTTATTTAGTTAATATATCAAATCCCTCGTTAAAGATATAGAAGTATTGCCAGAATTAACGTTCCTTGGACATAATCCTAACGGCCAGATACGCGAATGGCAATTTGTTAATGGTAAATTTAGAAAGGAAACTGAGAGGCTATTGAATTAAGTAGTAAAGGAAAGAAAAAGGAAGGATTAACTGTTAAGTCTATAAAGAGATAGGCATTGGATGTCAAGGTAATGGCATCTCGTGGTGTGTGCGCGCTCGATGTATTGTGAACATTACTATAAGCAGGTCTGGAATTCAAATTACGTGTAATATAGTGACAGATGACTGAAAAGATGACACAAATCTGAATATGTACATGCATAGAATATGCCTTTCGAAACAGAAAAATGCCGAAATTATTGTGATACATCTATTTTTTTATGTGGCAGTGATAGATGGAAAATATTCTCATAGATGAAAGAGAGAATGGCAGTTGTAGACATGTGGTTTGTTTGTCGAAGTATAAGAAAACTATAAACATAAAATTTGAGCATTGAGTAAAATAAGGAAAATAGGAACTCAAAGGAAACTCATGCTTACAATCGGAAAAATAGGGCTGAAATAACTGTAATAGATAATGAGGAAAGTGTGCCTAGAGAATGTAACTGATAATAACTAGTGAAAATCAAGGAATAACAGGAGGCGACAGTGACTAACCTACTCTTGTGCGAATAAATGACAAAACAGTTAAAGTGTCAGCCTATACTTAGCAGAGAGATAAGAGTGCAGAGACTTGATTGCTTAAGTTGTGAATATACGTGGCAAATAGAGGTTAAAATAAGGTTTCATATATTTGAAAATCTTTTTCTTAACTGGGCTTGAACAACGGCAGATGGCGCGTATATTTCTGAAAACAAAACTAAAACAAGACGATAATGTTGATCAAGTCTATTTGTGAACATTCCTTTGTGTGATTAACGTCTTTTCATGCGAAATATTTCTTTCATGTCATATTTTAATAACTAATGCATTGTTAACGTTCAGAAAGTAGTGTCACCTATGTATTCCCATGCGAACTACGACACATATATGATGAATAATAGACAACATTGCATAAAGAAAAGTACCCGGTAACGTTAACATTATATTTCCATGGAGAAATACCATTGCCTATGCATTATTGCCAGCAATGGTAGATACAACTTTTGGAAAATTTCTTGTCACACGTATGCGACGTAGCTGCTGAAAAAGAATTAATTACATACTAACTCTTTTTATATCCAATGTCTTTTTTTCTGTTAAAACTCGGTAGGTACGATTAATGTAAAAAAATGGAATTTTTCACCATGGATTAATTTAACTGCATAACTCTTTTTTGTAGACATTTTAATTATATCATATCGCCAGTGGTATATGTAACAAAACAAAAAAATGTTTAATTTGAGCAAATGTTCCACATCTACTCCATCTGAAAGTCCCATCTACCTTATAATACTCTGTACGAAGATCTCGTTAATCGGATAGGGAGGTCTAATTAAGAGACGGAAAACTCTTTCCTCAAAACATCATTATCTGCAGCCAAAATATGAAATATAGTGAAGAAGGTTTCTCCAAGAGAAGGAAATATCAAATATAAAAGACTATACAGTAAGATTAGAACATTCAAATTGTAATTCTAATGAAATATCTATTAAATCTGTTTCCATATAAATCCTTCGAAACACTCCCAAAATGGTAGGATATGAGCTTAGAAGTTATTCTTCCATACTGTCTTTGCCATATTAGTTATATAAGCTTAGCCAATGTCAAACTAAAGATTTCCAGACTCTTGTAGTCACCTCTTGAAAATTGTCAGGTGATCCGGATGGCACCCATAAGCATCAAAGTGATATACAGAGTGCGGCAGAAGTGCGTTGCATTTGTACCTCTATTGTAATGACATTAGTGGCAATGGTTTCTTCATCTAATGGGTTACAATTATTTGGAAGATATTTATAGGAAGTATAATACGGCCATTCAAACCTGGGATCTTTGAAGAGGAACATCTCGTTAGTCAGCAATATACTTTAGGCGGGGAAAGTGAAAAAGATGATGACAAACATCCACTCCGACTTTTAGGGGTCAGCATAACAAAATAGAAGCCATTACTTTTGAAACAGTTATGTATTTAATATATTAATAGGTTGTATTGTCCATTTAGAAATAGCCTATTCCTCAACATAATAAAATATACATATTTAATACATAAGTGATTAAATAATTAAACAACATAGTTGATGATGACTTAATCAAATTCAAACCGCCGAACTAAAGCAGATACCGTTAATGATGTCGTGTGCTTCAACACCTTCAATTTTAATGTCTCAAAGAACTCCATACTGACCGATCAAATTCGAATTCCTGCTGTGGCCTTCGTATAAATTGTGAAAAATAAAAATATGTCTAAGTATTGTAGCTTTAAGTGACACAGCTGTGCAAATTAACTGAAACAAAACGAATAATTTCGTTATTTACTTTTTTCGTATTTTTCCAATGAAACATGATCCAGTGCACAGGTTAGTACATCGTAAGTCCATTTCACGAAGCCTTTCCTTGAAGATTGACCACGGAATCTGGATTTGATTTAAATCAGGAAATTTTCCGGAGTAGTCTTGTATTTTGATTCGCTCATTGATAAGGCTTGCCAATGTGTTTGTGCAGCGTTACAATGTTTCATACACTTCCTTGGAGTAACCTCCATCGCCGATAATGGCCGCAAGACAACTCATCGACAATTGGGATAATAGAACTGGGCGTGATAAAGATCTGATGCAATCACGGATGATGCAATATATTTCAAGGCCAAACAAATTTCATCAAACTCCCTGAAAACGGCTTCATATTACTGCACACCACTGCAAATGACCTAATCTGAGAATAAAATAGAATTCAATTCCACCCTCTCACTTCAGTGGGTCTAAAGCTGACTGTATGGTGAAGGAAAGGAGACTAAAGTGGCGGTTTCAATTAATTTCCACAAGGATATAATACTATGGATTAAATCTCAGATTCTTACGACTCTAAATTTTGATTTCCAAACAATACTGTTGTGTCCGCTTTCGACTGAATATATTTTGGAAAATTAGGCATATATTTATTCTCTCCGGGTTATCGTTCATAACAGTAGACATGGCGTTCCAGTCTTCGTTAGCAAATAGTGTCGTAAAAAGATATATCTGAATACTAACTCGCTAGAGCGTGAGGTTAGCGTTTTAACTCCTCCCCGGAAAAGACGACCGGGTTAATAAAGAATATTTTTTACTCTTTCGTTTATTTTTCTTGGAATTCTTTTCGGCCCGTCTCGCTTTCATTGGTTATGATATTCTTTATATTATTTTGAAATGAGCACATAACTGATTCGTTTAGAAATATTGTAACAATATCAGGAGACAGCTGATATCTTGCAAACGATTCTCACAAAGGAAACTGAGTGAAACTAGACCCTGAGTTCTTGATGAATTACTTTTGCGGGGTTAAAATGACAAGGCAAAGAACGATGTTTATAAGACAGTGGCCCCTCGAGGAGAGCCATTGCGTGCGGACAGAGAGGAACAAGAGACCACTCGCGAGCTGCGCGATATGTTAATACGCTCGTCTAAATCGTCAGATTATAACCGAATAATATCTGACTACTGTGATAATCATCTCATAGTTTTATTTCGTGCGTGACGGTATGGCCAAACAGTTCTTTTTTCAAACGCAAAAGTTTTATTGTAGAAGCTGCACCCTGAGAATGTGAGTTGTCTGAGCTGCAAAGCTACAACATAATTTTTTTATTACAAGGGATATTCCAAAGAAACTCAGCTTTATATGCAATTTGTTTTTTCTGATTTTTCTTTCGTATATAATGCGGTTTGAGACTTAACACAGACGTAATAAACTTGTGATAAAAATTAAATTATAAGTAAAGTATACATTTCGAAACACATCTTATACGCATGACTGCTTTTCATAAGATTTTGTACTTTTTCAGAATACGATTATTGTTTAGTTTAATATTTTTCATTTTGTTCATTTACAAGGTGACGTATATAATAGACAACAAAGCACAATATGTTTTTCTCATCTGTATTTCCAAATTTAAACTGTACCAAAGCACTATTCTAATAGCCAGGCTCTCCTATGCCTATACTTATTAAATATATATATATAGGCATAGGAGAGCCTAGTTATGAGAATAGTCCTTTGGGTTTTCTTCTCTTTTTTGTCACGTGGTTTTATGCTTTTAATGGATTTATCAATAAATACTATTCCGGCATTTCCTTTTTTAGGCAGTTTACACTAAACTAGACGTTTAGGTCTGCCTGGCTCTTTAGGATTTATTCTAATATACGCGTGTGTGTGTGTGTATAATTACATATATATTCATTCCATTTGCGAGTAACTTAGTACTTCAAGCTTTTCTGGTTTGATATAATTCTAGTTTATAATAAATGTTTTTATTTGGTCCTGATATGTTTCTAATCATGTCGAAAGCAAATCCATGTGAAAAATATGAAGAAATTTGTGAGACATTAAAAAATTATGTTACTACTTTCTTCATATCATTCCAATTCATGACTCTTTCCTAATCGATTTGTCACTCAGTTATTTTTTAATTCTACAGACTTAATGAAACATGCATTAGAAAAAATATCTCATGAATTTGAAAGATATGAAAAAAGTTTTAAGACGTGTTCTGTCGTTTTTCTCCTTGACTTAAAGTTTACTGTTATATGAATATTATTCTATTCGGAAGACGTATCTAAGATATCATCACTGAGACAAAAATTAATTTAAGCAATTACTCATTTTCACCCTTAATATTTCGTTTACGTTTTTGTAATTACTTTATTTGACGGCATATAAGATGCACCCACATTTCAGCAGGGAAATCAAAGAAAGAATTAGTAAAATTAGAAGTAAATGGTTCAGTCTTTATGATGTATTATTTTGGTTTAACAAGACTTGATTATAGTTAAACGAAAAAATAATAGGAAAATTAACACGAGCCTAAAAATCTTTATTATATCCTTTATATGATCTGTAAAAACCCCGTCGTTTTATTGAAATAATTAAAATAAAAAAATATACCAATGTAACCGAAAGTTTTCAAAAGTAAAATATTAATGAAACAAGTATATTTTACAAAATATATAATTTGAATTTATTGAATATAATTTTAGTGAAACAACATACTAATATTAAACGTGAAAAATTCATATAGTGAATATTATCAATGATAACATTTTAATCTGCATAATAGCCTTTGAAATGATGACGATAGACATATAATAGTGTTACGTCTAAGCTAGTAGGAGTTGAGAGGTAGCGAATTTCGGCCGACTATAGCGAATTTTAAACTTACGTAATGCATATAAGACACAGGGGATTTAAAAAGATATTATAATAAGCAAAAAGTGCGCGTTATATGTCGTTAATTCTGATAATTAATTTTTAGCAAATATTTTTTTCAAATCCAAAGAAAAATATGAAATATTATGATATTATGTTTTTCATCTTTTACTTTTCATATCGGTGATGCTACCAATCATGTATCTGATGTTAAATAGTGCATGCATTTTATTAATAGCTTAGTCTACCTAAACAATATTTAGAATTATTCTTTTTCTCCATCTCTGTTTTAGACACTATATTAAATTATGCAAGACACCCATTTATATGTCTGGCTTTCGATTACATTTGCGAGATACGATTCCTAATTGTTACTTGGCCTCATTTTATTTCATTATTTCCTTATACAGAGAATAACTTTGTTTATTTCGTAATTATTTTTTCAGGCAATTTTTGCCCACTAATCTAATAAGGCTTTATCGACAGGATCTGTTCGTTCTCTTTACATGGTCTTCCATTTCGACATTACATACTCTAGATATTTATCTGTTTCCGAGTCTGTAAAAATGTCCTTTCCTGCTCATTTGATATTTGACAATAAGGCTTCTGATTCATAGATGATTTAAGAAAATTAGAATATGCACACCACACCTGACTCTGTCATTTAAACTTACATTTTTTATCCAACAATTTTCTCTTCCTGTATATGAGAACAAACTACAACCGGCAGCAAGACCTCTGATCAGGATATTTGATGTTTTGAGGGGTAGCCCCTGTGAGAGTCATGGGCATATAGGGACCCCAAAACAAAAATCAAAAGAGCTTTTTATAAAAAAAATTGCCAACTATATATTTTATAGCAAAATGACAATAAAACATATACAAATATATTTATACAGTGAAATTACCAGCAATGCATTACATAATTTACAAAATATATATTAAAAAAAAACATAGCTTTAATATGAAAGTATAAAATGATGTTAAAAATATTTGTTGTAGAAAGCATAAAATTACAGACGAATAATGCTAAAAATTATCTTGTGTTTTCATGTCTATGATAGTATAGTCACCTGCATGATTAAATCACTGTCAGTTGCAACCAAACTTTCAAAATTATAAATATATGATAAAGAATTGCCGAGTAGTTATGTTTAGGTATAAATCTACATGCTTAAATCGAAAATAACAAAGAAATTTCAATAAACTCTGAGGTTTATGAGTTATCAACAATATAATTTCGAACGCATTCTCGTGGCGGCAGCATTTACTAGCGTTATTTGCGGATATTTGCTGCAGAACAGCCTTTTCTATTGTGCACGCAATAAGATCTTAGTTGCGCAGTAATTCAGTCAATTTATAACCAAAAAAGTCCGTTAACAATGTAATCTTCCACGCAAATCTAATCAGCAGTGAATGTATGCAAACAACGCTAGTAATAGCTGCCGTGCCGTAACGCGAATGAGTCAAAAATTTTATTTTCGATAACTCCTAAATGTTAGATTTGATCAAAACGTCTGTGTTATTTTCGAATTATGCATGTAAATTTATACCTAAATAAAACTATTCAACAAATTCTTATTACATATTTAGCGTGGGGCTTAAAACGCAAATTACCCATTTATAACCGTTTACACTAAGCTAGTTAACACCTTGCGAGTCAGAGGTCAATTATGGAATTTGACTTCAAACACTAATTTTATAATAGCCAACATAGGCAATAAATATGTATGAGTTGATTAATGGCATCAACTGAAGTCTTAACATTGTTTTCAGGCTAAAAGCAACACTCTTGTTCAACTCGTTGTTGGCGCCCGGAGATAGAAATATATCAGAATATCTCGTACTCAGTAACACAATAAAATTTGCAATCGACATCTTCTGCTTCCTTGACCTTGATCACAGTCATTACGTTTATCCTTTTCCCAAACACTCTTCTTTACTCTTACTCTCACTCTCTGTAACACCTTGCGTGCTAGTGGAACTCCCGCCTTGCTTGGGGTGATTTGCTTAAAAAAACTGCAACCCATGAGTTATCTCGTGCTTGGTAGACAATGTGTTGATACCTATAAACATGATTATTTGGGATAAGTATTTTATATATAATAACAAAACAAAAGTCATTGAAACAAACCAAGTTCAGTCGACCATTGATGACAATTCCAGAACAACGTAACTATAAACAATTTTTCTATCCTCTGCAAGCCGCTATGTGAGACGGGCCATATTATCATTTAATATTTTCACCTTAACATAATCTGATGCGAGTCGATGCTTATACTGGGGCGCGAAAGAACTAATTCTATCCTTACATTACTGAGAACGCCTATTCCCAACTACTGCTCCCAATGATTTTCGATGCACTCAGCAAAGCTGTATCCTGAAGTCCTCCCTGGAATTCACCTCATCCTCACTGGACAGGGAAGACTTCAGGATACAGCTTAGCTGAGTGCATCGAAAATTACTAGGTTAGTAACGTCATAATTGACCCAGTATCTATCGACGAAACCAAATTCGCCCATGAAAATCAACCAAATTACGCTCGTTTCCTCTTCCCCGCCCCCTATATAAGTTGTGTTCCTGGATGGCATTCCTGGCCCCTATAAGGACTAGGAGAGCCAGATACACCAGGAACAACCCCAAATGACGAATGAACGAACATCGCTTCTTCTAATCTTTTGCCGCATAAATCGACATGGCCGGAAACGAACCTCTTGCCACGCATTATCGGCCACGACCAACTGCTTACGCCGACCTGGACATGATCAATTTTCGCATTCAGGGAACGATTGAACAGCAAAGAAACTCCTATGGCGAATGGCCTCTTGAATAGAGGACAAAGTCATAAGACAGCAAACAAGAATCAATCTCGAATACAATGTCAGTCTCCTGGATTGCGCTCACTTCCAAACTGAAGGACAGAAGATGACGAAGCAGGCGGGTTGTCATGCCTCCGTTCTCTCAAGCTCTTCACATTCAAGCACGCCCACATGATAGTCATTGTTATGTCTAGACACATACTGACAGGAAATCTGTGGTCTTCAGGACCCCGACGGATTGTGCTATCCTGGTGAGTCATTTGGGAGCAAAAATAAAATAGTGATCAATATTAAAAAAAATAGATCATTAGTAACATTAATTTTTATATTTTTTATATGTACAAAATAATTACGAATTTTTCCCGACTCAGCAGTTTCGTGGTAATATATCTATTTTCAACGGGTTAATCCTTATATTAAATATTTCCATTTGTAATGAATCAGTTTTCTTTTTCAATTTTCGTATTTGCGTCTTTCTAAACTCCGTTATGGACGCGTGCATGTTTGTTTTTAGAGGTTTTCACGTGTTCTATCATAAACGCAATTGTTCTTCAATTGTATATTTTGTAAATCATAAATGAAACGGTTTTTCAATTGTATATTTTAGAATTTTTATTTTTCATAGTTTTTCTATGTAGTATGACTTTACTTACTTTTACATGGCTTTGTTGTAATGTATAGTGTTCATTATATTACTTTCTGTTGTATTTATTATATTAGTATATAAGTTGCAAAGTAAATATTTATTAAAATATCTGTATTTACCCATTAATTCATTCTATTTGTTAATAATTGAAATCGATTATTGAAATAGAAAAAACAATTTTCTTCTAAACCGATTCTCTCTCTCTCTCTATATATATATATATATATAGTCTTAAAGTGTGCTATATTTATGGGGTAAAGTGCTCAATATCAGAGATAGAGCGTGCGTAACTTTTATATATATATATATATATTATTATTGTTATATGTGAGTACTTTTTTATGATTTACATTTAATTTTAGTTGGTATATTTTGTTTCTTTTGACTCTATATATATTTTGGTAATATTCTATTTGCGTATCTATTTTAAATGACATATGGTTATTAAATATTTCTTTGAAAATATATCTCATTTGCTCTTATCTAATTTCCTCTACTGTGTTAATGGTATTTGATGCTGTTGATTTATATATTATGTTATTACTTGTGAATTCATTGTTAAGTGGGCAGTTATTTTTATTTTGATAATTACAATTATTATTGCTATTTTGCAAGTTTTTGACATTGTAATTGCTATTATTTTTGTTAATATTTTTAAGTATATTTATTAACTTCTCCATATTATTGATATAACTACAACTGATTTTAATTGTATTTTAGTTAATAATCTTTGATATTTTGCTCATTTTAAGGAAGTTTTTTTTAATTTTAAGATATTTTGGAAACTTTTGTTTGTATTATATTGTTATAAGGTGGATGAAACCAAATGAATTCTTTTTCCTTTTTGTGCATTATTGTTGATTATGTATTCTAATTTATTCGAATAACCAGTTTTTCCTAACGATGATTGAAATATTGTTCATATTGCTAGAATTAGTTGCAATTCTTTTATTAATAAATATAGTAATATGCTTAAATACATTACATGGTTGATTTGAATTTCTTTATATATATATATATATATATATTTTTCCTTTCTTGTATATATTGTTTTCTGATTCATTATTGGTTGTTTTGTATTGGTCTTTTTCGATTAGTTTGTTATATTTCGTAGGTTCAATTTTATAGATTGTTCTTGATTTGTCTGCTTGAATAAATAGTTTACCTGATTTATTTATTGAATCTGTCATTTGTTAATTATTGTTAAATTGACTGTTATTTTTTCTTGTTTCGATTTTATTTACTCATATATATCTCGTATATATGTGTGTGTGTGTGTGACACGCAGGTATACAATATTTACTGTTAACTAAGTCTCAATACATTTTTATGTCTCAGCATATAATTCCTTTAACAATTTCTCTCATTTGAAATTGAAGTGATCTTTGATTCTTAAATCAATTTAAGAATTAATTTTATTTTAGTCAACCAAACTTGACATTTAGTTGGGTATCATTTCGTAAATCGGATTATAAATAAAAAGCTCTTCCTTTCGATATCTTTCAGTAGATATTAGAAAATACTTGTCTATATAATAAGCTTAAAATAGTCTCTCATAATTTATAAATAAGGATAAACGTCAAGCTGATTATTGGATTTCAATTTTAATTAATGCACATACAGAAGTCGCAATACTTTTTTTCTAAATCAATATACGAATACATAAATACACACATATTACTTGCTTATCTATCGTCTGAGATATATACAAGGTGACTAAATTACGCGAAAATGAAAATAACACTGGCATCTCATTTTAACATTTACCAAAATTGCATGGAAATAAATTGAAATACGACATATTAAATTAATTCAATAAAATCGCCATTGCTTTCAACCACGCTCTCCAGACGATTTCGGAATCTCCTGCAACTCTTGTGGACTGTCTCCCGGTTACATTTGGTGAATGCTCTCATAAACCTTGCCTTCAGTTCAACTTTGTTCTTACAAGGAGTTTTGTTGATCTTTCATTCATCTGTGCCTCACACATAATAAACAAGGGGTTTGAAGTCTGGGGAGTTAGTTTGCCAGATGTAAGTAGTGATGTGGTTGTAGAAATTGACAATCCTGCTGCTTGTCTGGCAGTGTGCAGATTCCTCTGCTCAGACATACGTTCTTCCAGCAGCCACCATGCGGACCCAAGACAACACTACTTCCTCGAGGCACTTGACGTAGACCTCCGTGTTGAGGTTGACGCTCTCATTAGACTAACTCTATTATATTGTGCAGACGACAAAATCATAAACAAAGCGCAAGCGCGAAATTAAAAAATATAAAAGGACGGCAATGTACCTATCGCACTCTGTATATACATAAAACTTTCATATACGTTCATATATATATATATATATATATATATAATAGTTTGAAAGTGCCGCCATTTTAACGAAGACCTGTAGATAAATTTTGATGATTAGCGAACGAATTTTCATTAAACTTTAATGAATTAATATTTGATATTATTTTTTTTATATCATATCATTTTAAGTTGTGGCCAATCATGACTCTCCCCAAGTTCCCGCTTTTTAATATTTTTACATTTTCGCCGTTAGATAACTCTTTTCCTGTCCTAAATAAACCCGCTCCGAATATGCAGATTTGAGTTCTAAAATTACTTACATGGGGACCGCTTTCGAACACCCAGGCTTTTATTCAACTACTACAATTCGAAATATTTTAGGGCTTTAAATCAGACTTAAAATAAAATAAACTCCATCCTTTTATCCACTCTTACAAACTATATCAAGTATTTTATTTAATAGTTCCCCTATTCCACTAGTTTTCAATAAATTCGGTCAGTGTTAAATTTCCAAGAGCTCTTTCAGAATTGTCCTTCTGACTGATACATTTTTATTAGTTGTCTGGATATTAATTCCATTCAGTATCATTGATATCGTAGGTCATGGGGTAATTTTCATCAATAAAATATTACATTCTGCAAACAATATGGGTACTTATCAGACAAGATATTACTGAGATTTCTGTAGATTTATCTCCTGTTGGCGCCTTACTTACCAAGATAGCAAATTCAACCATCAGACGATTGCTTTCTATAATAAGAGCATTCGAAATTTCGTCATCCAATTATTTGACCTTGAGTCAAATTAAATTTTGTCAGTGTAATTGTAGCCGTTTCATTGGTGCTTGATTAATTTAAATATCTGACTCTTTAGGAAAACACGTTTTTAAAGTTCATTTGCTGTTACCACTCTTTCCTGTATATATTTGATTTTCCTTCCTAACATTTGAGTTAGTTTTGAATATCAATGTATCGATTATGCCATTATTGTCTCTTCGAGTTACTAGTGCTATCTATTTTAGTTGTTGCTGTTGTTGAAGTCTCCATCTGTGGTTTTTGTTATCTGCTACAATTAGGTGTGTGTGATTCTGTAACGCCAATTACAGCAAATTAATGCAGTCGCCCATGGCCACACCTGATATGAAACCAAGTGAAAAACTGAGATTCATCATTGAAGGAATAGTAAAACAATAAAATAGAAATAATCTTCTTAAATAATGTGAAATAATAAGAAAACAATAATAGGGAAAAGACCTTCAAAACAAGAAAAAACGAATTACCATAGTGTTAAATATGATGAAAAATTGAAAATTTACAAATCAATTTATGAGAGACAAATGAATGTTAAAATATTTCAAGATGCTCATATGAATATATCAGATATTCAAGAGAATTAAAAGGTACATCATTGCTTTAAATATGTATTTCATATGTATTTAGGCGATTTCTTTTCTTATAAACTACACTTATATTTTTAAATTGACTGCTTACATAGAGAAACACAAGTACACATTTTAAATTGTTCTTTATACTTTTGCATGTCGAATTGAAAAATGTTCGGAAAATTATTAATATCTAATTCAGTTATAAGGTCGATTTCTGTTATTTTTCATCTAATCGACTGCAAGGTATTTTGTGGTAAATATCATCTGTTGACGTGTACTTCTAACAGAAATTTAAGTGAAAGATGAAGTGATTAACTCAAGGATTTAATTATCAAATATATTACAAGAAATATGTTAATTATCAAATATATTACAAGAAATATGTTATAAGGAAATCATAAGAAGTGCGAAACTGGTAATTTTTAAATACTAATTAACTTGATTGTATTCCTGCCCGGTTGTACTTTCGATGTTGTCATGCATATATCAATGATTCTAAAGTTCCAAGAGCATTCATTTTTATTTCTTAGACAGAAAACTCGGAAACCAGTTTGGAGTTAAATCGGAAATATTTTGCTTGTTCATTTATTCGACTAGAGTGCTTAACTTTTGTAAGAAAAAGCTCCATGAATTTACAATTAATTAAAATATTTGCTTTCTCTTCATGTCAGACTCAGTAAAAAAAAAAAGAACCTTATTCGACAAAATAATTACCAGAGAAGGAAAAAAGATTACATCCGATAAAGCCAAAGCGAGATAATAATTTTTGTTTTCCTGTGGATCTGTAGACTTTCAACATGAACGAAATTCATGGGAGCTTAATTTTTATTCTCTTCTTTGGCGTTCCAAGTAAAGATCTTATGAATTTCCGAACCTAGACAAATTATTACTGCTCAAACCTAGAGTAATCTACTACCTGGTTTGTGTAATATATAGAAAGGAAAAACGTTCTAGACAATTAACACGGACCCTGGTATTGTCGCATGTATTCGTGCACAAGTGTAAATCGTAACGCGGCAAATAGCCACAGGTAAGAAAGTGTAATTTAAAAAGGAAAAAATTTTTGATCATAGGAGCCGCCAATTCGACTATCATCGATAGTTTTTATTCAGGCTTAATTATTACATGATCATTGATTCTACATATAACAGCATCATCCATAATTCCTCCTAGAAATGATAGAAGCAAATCTATATCGTTCTTTTTTTGATGTGATAGAGATTTTTGTTCGTCTTGTCTGGTTTTCGCACTTTGAGAGTGCCTCTCTCAACTGAGGAAAAATCTGGTGTTATATAGAGATCTCAGTCCCAGATCCACGCTGATTATTGGCTAATACTTTCCCAGTATCGCTCATATGCAAATAGTCAGCGCCACCTACTCTAAGTAGAAGGTTTTCGCTTAAGAGCCTATTGTGGAAAGGGACGCAATTTCTGGTGCTAATAGCACCACATACAACCGAATCGGAATCTTTTATCGGCCTTACCCGATTCTCTGTTACAACGTATTTATTTTACATTTAGCAGAAAATTAAAGAGAAACGGATGTCGCACTGTATTCATATTGTAATGGTGCCATTAATATTATGCGACATAGAAAAAATATTTTGGTATCATATTTTATCATAATACAGTTAAGCAAATACGTATTTACTCATGTTAAAGTGTATAAAAATATATTGGTGTTAGTAAATTGTATCACTCTTATGTAACGAAATAAAAGGTTCGTTTCAAAATTCCAATTATCTGAAGAAGGATGGAGTGTATAACGGCCAAAACCATATGACAATCGTCCGGACAGTGTATATAGTATGAATAGGTACAATAACTCATCTCAGAATATAGAGACAGATAATGTGCATTTGCCTGCTAACGGATCAGAATGCTCGATTTCACGATTTGTCCATACACCATACTTAGATATGCGCAGAATTTGCCTCTTTCTTATTCAAATATATTTATAGTTTATATGTGTGGGTACAATTTTGTTTCATGGGCAACGAAAGTCCTTTACGGCAATTATTTTTCAAAATTTCCCATCGGGCAACATTTTTTTTCTACCTTTCCATTTTGAAATAAAGAGAAATATTATAGTATTTTCTACGATTGTTCTGTTTCTGGATTAACAAGAATGTATCTATAAATACTCTGTGTACTTTGGTAGTTTTGAATATTGTATCACGCGTCAGTTCCGTTCTCTTTATAGACACACACACACACACACACACACACACACACATATATATATATAGTGTAGGGGAGAGGAATACTCATGACATAGAATATCACCAATGCGAGGAGAAATATTCTCTGAAAAGACTCAAGGCGACCTTGAAAAGGACACCAATCTCTTGCTGATACAACCAAAGTCAGTATTAAATATAGGCAGTCAACAGGACGTTATATGGACACAGGATCTATCAAAAAACATATCTCACAGAAATAAATCACAAAAGAAATCACAGAAAACCAACAAAAAAAGAAACAAACACACAATCCCACCGCTTCCGCCATATTCTAATCCTCCGCTGCTGTCGAACAGGGAAATAATTCTTTTAAAACGACAAAAGAATCTCAGCCCTTGCAGCAGTCGTGGAAATCAGTTGCATATATTCATTTTCTAAGCCTAGCTATGAAGACGATTATATATATATATATATATATATATATATATATAGGCGTATTGATCGAAAGTTCTTAACGGCTAGGGACTTTTTCGTATGTGACTGAATTTAGAACATGTTCTTAATTGTAACACTTGTCAGATTCCTTTTCTTCAGGTTCATGTGGATTTTGTGAGTTTGTGTTTGTTAAACGTGAATATGGAGGAACACGAAATACATTTTCATAGATTCATGCTCTATTTCTGGAAATGAAAATAAAACTGTCTTTTTTAATGGTGCTATACCTAAGAAAACTGTTCTTATATAGTTTTCTACTTTAATATATTCAAATTTTAATCTGGAAAATAAAGAATATTTCGGTGGGACAGCAGTATCATATAATGACCAAATTAAAACGCTGATTAAAAATAATCCATATTACATGATATGAGATATCGCAGAGATAACCATGCATCTCCTATGAGCGGTGTAAGGCACATGAAGACAATTTGATACCTGAATGACCGCATTTACGTCTGCGATTATATACTTAACAGTCTGAAAAATTACCTGTTTTTGAAAAGAAAACTCGTAGGTCAGGAAACGCGTGTTTTCTGTAACAATATTGAGCGTATAATGGTTTGAAGAACTTTCCAAAGTCCGGTTTTCCTTCTAAGAATATGTTGATTTGTTGTGTTTGGAAGTGCATTGTGTATTAAGAACTGCTTTCGCAAAATCAGATGTTGGATTCAGAAAGATACGTTTCCTAATTGGAAGGGTTATAAAATACAAATACCCTGCAAGGATCCTGTTTTAATTTTCCAAATTATCTGTGGCCAATCATCAAGCAAAACAAAATTATATACACTGTTTAGCAAATATCTACACACACACACACACACATATCAAACTATTATATATACGTTCAATGGCAAAATTAGTTTCCCTTAGAAATGTTTTCTTTGTCTTTAGTTTTTGTATTTTGTTCCCTACTTTTCCAAAATTACAAATTTCAGATTGATCTGTGACAAACGAGATACTTTATGTTATATTTTTTTTAAATTGCGTCCGTAACATTACAAACTTAGATATTAAAAGTTTTAATTAAAATACTGGAATACGTCTAATAAAAAATAATCAACAGACTGGATGAACTAATGACTGATTAGTTTATATCATGTAAGGACAACACAGAATACTTTTTACCTATACTGAGAAAGGATTTGTCAGATCTGATAATAATTAGATACTTCTAGTGGATATTTAGGTCATAAGTTTTCTCTAATAAACGGTGTTTCATAGACCAATGGAAATGCCTTTAACAAACAAGTAGTTGTTTTATCAAGTTGTTTGAGGTATTGTCTTTAACCATCATTCATTCTCATTCTGATCTTAGGGAAGACAAAATATATCCAGCTTATTTCTGTCGTCATTGACACTTTTTGAAAAAAACCGTTCTGAGAAAAACATTTGGGATGTTGAAATATAACAATATTAAACGTTTATTTAATAAAACTTAAAATGTGGTTCTAAAAGCTTGAACTTTATATTCTCAGGGCTAAAGTGTTTTAACTAAAGAAATTAGGTTTCTGAATCGATAATTAATGTTTGGTTTAGGTTTGGATATGTGTATCTATTTCCGTGAACTAGGGAAGTCCTGAACATTCAAATTTATTAATTAGACATGGGGATTTTCGAAAGTAGCAAATGAAATAGAAAGGAAAATTAAGGAGGAATTGAAGGATTATAATCTTACAGGGTAATTCAGCTTTAATATAATCTAGATTACGTA
This sequence comes from Acanthosepion esculentum, assembly GCA_964036315.1. Taxonomy (NCBI): domain Eukaryota; kingdom Metazoa; phylum Mollusca; class Cephalopoda; order Sepiida; family Sepiidae; genus Acanthosepion; species Acanthosepion esculentum. The sequence continues at coordinate 60,940,599 of OZ038486.1, read as the reverse complement.
TTCATCGCTTTGTATCTTAATGAAGAATGGAATTGTACAATAAAACATCAAATTTCATAATAGGTAATAAGAGATGCAATTGGAAATTGAACTCCATCCAACAGAAACCAAAACAAAATCTGATCGTACAGATTTATTTCTTCAACTTTTATTCTTAATGAAATTTAACATTCCTAAACTGGAATTATTTGTCATGTAATGCTTTCGATTAAGGACAAGGAATTTTCTTTTGGGGGGGGGGGTATTGTAAGAAATCATCTGGTACAAGCATATTTGTTTTGACTACAATAGCGGATCGGTTTGCGGGTACGTTTATATAGCAAACGGAACCACTTAATAACTATTATAAAACAATATACACACGTATATAAAATGGTATCAAGTATTGATAAAATATGATTAAATTAAAATTTGAAAAACGTTCATATGATTATGTTTCGAAAAAATATCAGCTATCACATTATGGGCTCATCAGATCGAAGACGAAAAAGTGAATATATTTTTTCCAAAACTAGGGTTGCTCGTGATTAAAAAAGAAACAAAATGAGTGACTTTAAAAAAAGTGGTTTAACATTTTACGTTCATTGCTTTAATCCCCGAGTTTAGAGACATAAAATCCATCAAAATGGGTATAAAATACATGAAAATTATGCATGGTATTCATGCGTTGTACATGTCGACAGTATGTTAAGAATTTGGGTAAATGATCCTGACAGAGTTATGCATTAAAGATGGTCAACATGGAGGAAAAAAAACCCACATATTTCATTTATTTTCTACCTATTATGATGAATTTGTATCTCTATACTCGGAGATTTAAAATAAAATAAAATGTTCAACGGTTTTTCTGGTATCTGTCTATATATTAAACATGGCACGTGGAACTAGAACAGTCTACCCTAGTGAGCGAAATAAAGGGTTCAGTTCGACATTCCAACCACCTGAAGAAGGCCGGCGCGTACAACGGCCGAAAAGTTGTAATAAATATGGCAACAATGATGAGAACAATAGTCCGAATAATGTAAATAATGATTTTTCTGGTATTTCTAGTTCTTTTATTTGTTTCTTTATTGTTCACGCAGACCTAAGTTACTGACAAGGAGTGTTCGTGTATATAATTAATGTGTGTATGTATATCATAATTCTAATTTGCTTACACCTTTATGCAAATTGAAACAAAACGAATAATTCCATTATTATTTTCTTTTCCAATGAAACATCACCAGGTGCACATATTAGTACTTAGTATGTCCATTCTACGAAGTCGTTCCTTGAAAACTTACCAGAGATTCTCGATTGGATTTAAATCAGGAGATTTTCCGGGACACCCTATAGTATTTTAATTTGCTCATGGCAAGGCTTGCCAGTGAGTTCGTGTAGCATCACAATTTTCGGACACCTCCTTGGTGTAGCCCCCATCGCATACAATGGCCGTAAGACAACTAATCGACAGTCGAGACAATAGTGTCTGGGTGTGATGAAAATCTGATACAATCACGGATGATGCAATATTTTCAAGGCTAATATAATTTCATCATACACTCAGACAATAGATTCTTAACACTGCACGCCACTGTACTAATCTGAGGATTAAATAGAAATCGGTTACACCCTGTCAGTTCAATGGGTCTAAAACTGACCGTATTTTGAAAGAAAGGAAACTAAACTGGTTGTTTTAATTGTTTTACACAAGGGTGTATGTGAGGTTCTGGTTACCACGCATTGTGCGTGATGGCACAAGGGCGCCTAGTAGGCATTTTGTCCATGTTTAGTGGTGGTCAGCAAATTGATGTAGTAGATGTTTTCTGTTATTTAATAATAATGTAAGTGTCAGTGGTTGTGGTAGCAGTTAGACATATCCTAGATTCAGTAAATATGTAATGTTATAAAAGTTACTGATATAACAGTGTGTTTGACGTGTGTCTATAGACAGTAAAAAAAAAGAAGTATTCACTGGAATTAATTGATGTGTATTTTTTTCTAATTATGTTTTCAGTTTTATAAATGTCTATAGCATTTTTCAGTAATCTCACAGTGGGGGAAAATTATTTAGGAAAAATGATAAAATTAAAATTCAATATAATGATAAAAATAGGGTAGAATCACCAAAAATTATTCTTAAAAAAAACAAATTTCATAATCAATATGTTTGGAAAATGGAAAAATATTATACAAGAAAATTCTTCCTAATGATATTTTAATTGAGTTTTGCTGTTCAAAATAATTCAGCAATAACATAAAAATATATTTTCTTCACTTTCATGTGTGTGATATATTTTAAAGGACAGTTGAAAAACTATTAAAATAAATTTACTGAATTTAATTATATTAACCTTCTGAGATAATTCTCTTAACTGTATTAATTTTAGAGTGCGAAAATCTGTAGTTTTTTTCTTTTATTTACGCTTAATATTAAAATCAACATTTTAAAAGAAAAAAACGAATTATGAATAGAAATTTAATTTTATAAATAATATGATCATGAATATGAATGACACTATCATAGAGAAAATATTTAATTAATTAGCAAATTTTTAATGATTTATTTTGTTAATTCTGCATCCAAGAAAAACTTTGTTGTTTTACCGCAAGGTAAAATAATGAAGCTTCAATGAAAAAATATGAAACTTATAGCTCACTATCATAAATAATACATTAAGTCAATTCAAGTGTAAGTGAGCATGTTCTTTTAAAAATACTAAATGCTTAAGTCTATATTCAAGCAACGAACTCTCGAATAACTTCGTCGGTCGAATCGTTGATTGCACGTTTGTTTGGCCTCTTTTCTGATTTGTCTTAAATACACTCATATACAGGGGATATTCAAATTACGACATGTCCTTTGTTTCGACGCGTAGTAAAGCGAATTTCCCTGAATAAGTACTTATATCTATCATCTATGCTAACGCAGTAATAATGAAATAATCTAGGACATAACACATTTCAATGACATTTTAACATAATTAAGATTATTATAATACATATGACGTATTGCGTATGTACGAGTCAAAAGACATGTTGAAATAAGATTAATGAAAATTGCGTCGTAATCACAAATCCTCACGAGTCAGGACTATCAATCCGGGAATTTATACACACACACTATATATATATATATATATATATATATATATATATATATATATATATATATATATTATAGATAGAGAGAGAGGTCGCTAACTTTAATCTGTTTTACCCTTAAAATCTTCTGGACTGGCGATTGCGTTCAAGGATGAAGCAGTTTCTAACCACTCCGTTGACCTTATTTTCCTTTTTTTATTTATTTACACAAATTTTATCCCTGATATAAAGCACTTTTACCCATAAATATAGCACGTGTTTTTATCACGCACACAAACATATATATATATATATATATATATATATATATGAGATGGAGAAATAGAAATGTTGGTAGAAGGCGGAAATTTAGAAGGTCCTATACAACATTATGTATAGACAAATGGAATTGCAATGCAATTTCATTCGATTAGTCTGTTAAAATTTTGCGCAGATGCTGATTTATTCGGTGCCAAACACCAGTATATTATGAATGTTATATATTTGTTCATTTTCTTTTTTAATATTAGCATAGGTCCAGGTGTGATTATATTATTCCATTATCCGGGGGAGGGTGCAAACGTGTATTATGCCTTTAAAAACACACATCTTAAAATGTGTGCGATTAATATATATATATATATATATATATATATATATATATATATATATATATATATATATATGTGTGTGTGTGTTATTCGCAGACAGTACTGTTTGGCTGTATCACAGCTCCACAGTGCGACTAGACGTCCGAAAGCCTCAAGCCAGGATCGAAACCAGACAGATTTGTGTCAGTCAGATTTTCTTCCGTTAAGTCATCAGCGCTCAGCTGGGAGCAACTACTAATTCTAGCATATTTTTTTTACGAATATAAACAAACGCCAGTCAGTCAGAGTGCTCGTATTCATTTTACCGAAGTGCTCATATATATATATATATATATATATATACTCAGGAAAAGGGGAAGAATACAGTAGAAATAAAAATATTACTCAACATAATGTGGTGAATTGAAAATATAACGAATATTAAAAAGCATAAAATCGCCTGACACTCAGAATATATATGTGAACAACGACAAAAAATGTGAGAGACAAATTTTATGCGATAATCAGCGATATAAATCGCATGGAAGTTGTATGAAATTCCATTAATAATTCCCCACTGCTTCTAGAGGGATAGGTACTTAGATTTAATGTAGAGGTTCTCAATCAATTTCAAATGTTAATTTGAATGTGTTCTACTGATAAATGTGTGATATAATCTGTTAAAAGTCTAGGCACGTGTCGAGTTGCAGAACCGGGTGTGTTAAATATATTGTGCGTATTTTCTTAATATTATCTCGCGACTTTTACTGATACATACTGAGCAAATCTTGCCTCTAACAACTGATTAGATCTACCAACGTGTTCAGCATCGAGTTGATATTTAATATCATAAATCACCGAACTGACATTTTTTTTTTATGAATTTGATGTGAATATTGGTTGAATCGTAGAGCAACAGACAACTCTCATACGAAGGGACTGGATATATTTCTTTAATACTGTCCATTATCAAAAATGTTCGTTCAACAGATCAGCCCGTTGTACGGAATCACAAAAATTAGTAAAATGAATTATGAATAACAAGAATGATGAGGACAAGCATATAAAGTTAAAATGATTTCGGTAAATTCATTTTGATTTTGATTAAATATCTGTTAATATCAGCGACTCTGTTATGGAACTTTAATGATAAAACCATATAATGTTTTTCTTCAACCCATAAATTTTGTTATATGTTTTTTTCTTTTAATCATTTCGCTCCAAGCAAGTCGATGCCACTAAGAAACAACAGTATACTGAGTGGAAAATAGAGGGAAAATACATTAGAAGGATCCGGAAAACTGCCCATATAAAAGAAGGATCAAATCTTGTTTGCAACAGCGAGAAGAAGGATGAAATGGGTGATGGGCGAATCTATCTACTCTATGGAAGGAAAAAAAATACATAAAATAAAAAATAAGAAATACTCCCGAACTGAGCTGTCGCCGTCTGTAGTTTACAGTTGAAGATGACTTTAGAAGGAACTGGAAACCCAATACTAAAGACAGTCTTGGGTATGGCGATAAACTATATCCGCGTCCATGGTAAGACGATAAACTACGTCCAACAGCAAAGCTTCTGATTAGGAGGCTTTGAGGAGCGCTGGAACCGCCTTTTAATTGCTAGTGTTCCCAGATAAACCTGATCTGGGGTAGTAGCACCTGTTAGGTTTCCAGCTATGAGCAAATAGTTAACTCCGAAACGCTGTTAAAAATCATTATGAAAGTGTCAAACTAAGTTTTTATACCGGAAATACTTTGTAAAAATTATAAGATAGTACATAGTGTATATATTATTTTGTTTAGGAAACAAAATAGCTTCAAATTATGCCCATGTTTGAGGAAAGACAGAAGAATCAAAATTAAATATTTTACGTGAGTTTGTAACAAAATGTATCATTAAGTGGCCTGTCAGTAATTTCGATTGACACCAGATGATATTGATTGAATTATGTTCCTTTACGGTTTATCAACCCTTTCTAACTTCTTTAAAGCCGCGACACATTTCGGATTGTAGGAAATTACTTGCAATACCTGCTGTTCCCAAACTTTCCTGCATCTATGTACTTATCGGCCTCGACAATGCTTAACGTAACACATTGCAGAATTCCGAAGATTATCAACCGACGATTGATTTACAGTAATCGGTTTTCGATTATTTTTAAGAATTATATGGCATCAATAGGTAAAATTTCACAAAGTAATTTTTTTAATTAGTAATATGTTGACAGAATTTAATACAGCCGCTAATACTCATTCATCATTTTATAACGGAAAGCTGTGCAGGATTCTCATTGGCTAATCGATTTCCATAGCCCTTCACAATTAACTCAATGTCGTAAATATTCAAAGGAATAACATCTCTTTTAAATTCTCTCTGAATTTCGGGAATGAGAAGTTACCATTCTTTAAATTATTTACATCCGGACTATAGACCTCATCTTTCCGTCCTGGGTATAAACTAATTCCGGCAGCAAGGCATCTGGTGGTTTTGCGGAGCTTGGATCCAACTCTGCATTGCTGTTGTTCGAAGGTCGATACTGACCCGAGATTGTAGCACCTGTTAGGGTCCCAGGTGTGTGCAAATAGTTAGCACCTAATCAGGAGTCACAAAACTATGAAATTAAAAAAAAAATAGTAAAAATGCCAGCAATGCATTATGATACTAAATCACATTATCAGCAATACATTTCTCAAATAAGTTATTATTACTCTAACGGAAATTATATTTAGGCATTAAAAGAGCCATGAAGAGTTAATATGCCGCTAAACAATCAAGTCCTCGTCTTCGTTTTTGTTATAAAAACATTTACGCCGTTGCGCACTACGCGTTTCTTCAGATATATATCGATCCCTTGTAATCTGCATGGAATTCCGAACTGAAATCTTTATTTAATCTTATTTATTTATTGTTCTCGTTCCACTGCTCATGTCTAAGGATATCCCGTCTAGTTATGATTACTAATCATTTATTGTTCACCCCGTTTCCAGTGAGTCCAAGTAAACACTGCTAGGACCATGAACTTAACTCGCAATTTCTATGCCTCCAAATTCAACCAACCTATGCTTTAATCTCTGAGGTTATTGTTCCATGCTTATCCGCATCAATATAGACCTGAGAAAGGTTGGGGTGCCGGACGACTGAAACGTTATAAGAGATCTAGACAATAATTCCCGTGCAAATAATGTACCTTTTATTTCTACTGATTCTATTTCTAACGACGAAGTTAGCCTGGACTTAGTGGACTCAAATTATCATTTTATAAAGAACAATCAATATAATCTAGTATTTTCCAAACAACTTATGATTCTATGCCTTTTGCCATTAAATGGGAGAATACTAACTTTCAGAATTGAATTGTCACTTTCAATTTGAGAATATTAACTTCCAATTTGAAAATAATAACTTTCAAAATGGAATGATTTGTTTTGAGTAAAAAATGGAAATTTAACCAATCAAATTTTTATTTTTTATATATTTAAATTTCAAAGTTAAAATTGCTTTACCCAACATTTTATGAATTTAAATTAGTATGAACTGAAAACGAAAGTAAAATTTAATCTATTTTTTTTTTTAATAATATATAAAGGTTGAAAAATATATTCTGCTGACTAAATTGTTTCTTAAAATTCAATACGATGTCTAGATCATAGAACAAGTTTGAAAATGAAAAGAGAAAACTCAATTTCTGGCTATCTAAAAATTAGATGTAGATCGGAGGTTGACAAACTGCAGTCACTAAGGCAACTTCTTAAGGTGGGTATCCCAAAACGAAAAGAAAGACTCAAAATGGGACAAAGGTTCAGAGACGTGTCAAATAAGCGTAAATATATTATGCGGAACAAAAACCCAGAATAGCGATTAATGAGCTAACTGACGTCATTTACAATAAATTCAATTTAAAATTGTCCAAGCAGACTTTACGTCGCCTCCTGAACATGCTTTTATACACTATGAAAAGTCTCGGATTCGAGCCAGAAACAGCAATCGCGTTAGAGAATAAAAAATAGAAGTAAAATGTTTTGGAGGATCATCCTTAAATTTAAAGTTCAGAACCTGCCTGTCCTCTACCTGGACGAAACAAACCTCCGTATCAATATTTCAAGTTGCGAAGGGTGATCGAGAAAAGCTAGAATGTGCGGCACAATTGCAGCAACATCAAAAGATGCCAAGGTGCATGTAACAGGCTGTATCTTCAACTTGGGTCTAATTTACAACGAAGTCAGGCGGGAATCGTACACAAGTAACTTGGCGTGTGATTTCGTTAAAAAAGCACTTCGTGTAGCCAAGGAAAAGTACGGTCGATCTGTTAAACTTGTCATTGACAATGAACCTTGTCACTCAAAAGTCGAATCAGTTCATGATGAGGAGGGATTTTCCGATAGTCCAATTTTGAGGCTAGGACCTTACAGCCCCATGCTCATTCCGATTGAGAATGTATGGTCAATTTTCAAAAATGAAGTAAAGAGGAAATTGACTGAAAAAATAAGAAGAAATTCTAATGAGAGTAGGTTTAATCTTGAACATCGAAGGGCATAGATTCCAAATCCTACAAACTTATATAAATGCTGTCCTTGCAATGGTGACACAGGCAATATTTTCAACTTTCACTGCAGGCATCCAATGCAAAATCACGAAATCCTTAAATCTGGAAGACATGTCATTTTAATTAACAGGCTTTATTTATAATGAAAATTCAGACATTTTCTTCTATAGAATTATTTTTATATTTTGAATTTGTTTGGTTCATGTGTTATTATTTTCAAATTTAAAGTTAGTGTTCCATTTTTAAAGTTACTATTCTCAAATTGAATGTGACTATTCCATTTTGAGAGTAACTATTCTAAAATTGAAAGTTACTATTCTCAAAATGAAAGTGCCTTATGCTATTTGGAGTTTTCTATTCTCAGATTGGGAGTGACTATTTTATTTTGCATGTTACTATTCTTAAATCGAAATTGAAAAGGTATAGAATAATTTTACTTTCTTTAGTAATATTATATGAAAATAAAATTAACCTGCATTTGATTCATAATCGCATGCTGGTTCATAACCAACGACCTATGGAAAAGAAGCATGAGATTTTTGTTGTAGTTCCACTTAGAAAAAGGTTACTACCAATAAAAAAAAAAACTTAAATGGTCAATTCTCTCCAGAATATGGGCTTTAATTGTGAGAACTGTTTTTTGTATTTTCTGGAGAGATGCATCACCAGGTATTTTGTTGATTTGTTCTCGAGTTCTTTTCATTATCCAATCCAAAGCTACAACCACAAATGGAACAGTTTTAGTTAAGTGCGACGATTTATTTTCTGTTTTCATCTCTATGTCTTCGTATCTGCGTAAACGTGTTTTTTTTTTCCAATTTTTCACAGATATTTTTGTCACTTGGTATGCTTACTTTGATCAGTGCGAAAACTGTCTTTGTCTAGTTGAATTACTAGTTTATTATATTCCATTTGTTTTGATTTTCAATATGATACATTCGTTTGCCTGTGATTTGATGTCAACGCTGCTATTGCGGAGAGATATAATGAGAATTTCAAGACTATTTGGTGTGAGTGATTTTCATGAGCCCAATCGTTTGTTTCTAAGCGGTCTCTAGGAATGTTCTTAAAAAGTTTATAAGTATTCTGTTTGGTCAGTTTTGTTATTATCGATCCTTATATTTTGTATTTTTTAAAAATTATTTTTCTGGCATGTTTTTAAGCTGTGTGTTCTCGTGTAATGGATACTGCCTCATAATGAGAAATCGGAGTGTCCAGTTAGTATTCTACTCTGGTCCGTTATATTTACTTACGCGCATATATATATATATATATATATATATATATATAAAAAGAAAGAACAGTAAGTTATATAATCCTGTGTTCTTATAGATATTTTTATTTTTACAAAATAGTGCTCAATGTAAATTTACAGAGCATTAATATTATAAATCAACTGACTTAAAATATTTTTTCGCTCCACAATAATAACCACGTTTCAAAAATGGAAGCTAAAAGCTTCGAATTTAAATTCGTCATTAAATTAAAAACATTAGTTCCATTTCATCCTCAAACGAATTTTGGAGTAACTTATTTTTACATTTACTGAGTTTTAAAGGCACGGCAAAAATTCATAATTCATTGTTTCCAAGGATACAGAGAAATCCAATCATCTAGACAAGGGGTGGTAGTGTGTTCATTTGCATTTTCTCATTGTACCCTTGGAAACGGTGAATTATGAATTTTTGTCGTGTCTTTAAAACTCAGTAAATTTTAAAATAAGTTACTCCAAAATTCGCTTGAGGATGAAATGGAACTAATGTTTTTTATTTAATGACAAAATTAAATTCGGAGCTTTTAGCTTCCATTTTTGAAACATGATTATTACTGTGTACTGTGTAGCGAAAAAACATATTTTAATCAGTTAATTTATAATATATAAAGTTTCATTGTTTTTGTAAAAATATATTATCATCGCAACACGGAAATTCCCACATTTCTAAACTGAATCTTCAATTCAAATTAAATCATAAAAATTAAATTTAAAATATAAATTTCCGTTCAAATATCAAGCGATGCTAAGAATAACCTTTTAGAAATTGATTTAGTTAATTTATAATCCAGGTAAATTTGATATTTTGAGATGTTGAATATTCAATCTTTTTACTTTAAGGGTGTTAAGATTTAAGTTATTTAGAAAACTCAATTCGGTCAAGTCAGGTTGGGCGCTGGGGTATCTGTCTAATGACAAAAACTTCATTTTTTTCAAATAGACATTTGTGTTCCAATACATCGTCCGGGTTTCAATAGCAGTACATTTGGAATGTTTATTTTTATATAAATTTCATTTACGATTATTTCAAAAGAGGCATTCAAATATAATTTAGTCACATTTTTAATACTTATATTTGTGTCGACTTACGATATATTTAATTTATTTACTAATTGAGTACATATATGGTAATGTTAAAAATTAATATATTAGAATATAACTATGTATTTATAAACGATTTTATTTATGATCAAATATAAATATGTTAGTTTCATTTTATAAAATTAGCTATAACATAAGGAATAATATTATGCTCTAATGTTGTATCGAACTTCGATTTTCAAAAATAAAACTCTGAATTATAAATCACATTGTTCTTTCCTATTATTGTAATATATATATATATATATATATATATATACACACAAGGGTCAGTCAATAAATAAGTTGAATTTTTCGGTATAAGGACTTCTAATATAGATAGAAGCTTACTTTTTGTTTTCAACGTAGTCTCCCAGCACTGTCACACACTTTTCCCATTTGTGAACAAGCTTCCTTATTCCCTCAGCGTAGAAATCTTTGGACTGATGTCTCAGCCAGTCGCTCACAACACTTTTGACTTCATCGTCACTTTTAAATTTCGTGCCTCTCGTGAACCCTTTCAAGAGACCAAACAGGTTAAAGTCTGAAGAGGCAAGGTCTGGGCTGTAAGCGGGATGATGGAGCAATTCCTAGCCCATCTCGTTGATGGTCTGCACCGTTTGGGCTGCTGTGTGAGGCCTTGCGTTGTCATGATGCAAGATGATTCCTTGTGACTGATGACGCCTGCGTTTGTTCTTTATGTCTTTCAAAGTCCGTGCAATGTCATTCACTGTCACCCTTCTGTCAGACTGAATGAGGTCATTGACTGATTCGATCACCTCAGGAGACCTCACTTCTGTAGGCCTCCCAGGCCTGTCTTCATCCTCAACACTGCTCCGTCCTTCTTTAAACAATTTAGCCTACTTGTAGATATTTCTTTGGCTGAAACATGTGGCACCATACACAGTTGACATTCTCTTAAGAATTTCAACTGGTTTGCACCCTTCAGCAACCAAAAACTTGATAACTGACCGCTGTTCAATCCTGGAGCATGCTTCTTGGTCGGCCATGTTTGTTAATCGCCAAAACTCTCAAAGTTTGTTTTTTTTAATCTGAAAAAGAAATTAAATCCATGTGAAAAAGAAGTAAAATAAAAAAAAGAGTAAGCTTCTATCTGTATTAGAAGTCGTTATACCGAAAAGTTCACCTTATTTATTGAATGACCCTCATATATATATATAATATATATATATATATATAAACTTGGTAAAGTTATGATTACATCTCACCCCCACGGTAGCTATGAGTTGAACAGCAGGACAGTCTATAGCCTTTTTTGACAAAATGTCTACCTTAGAAACTTCTACTGTGTGAAAAGTCTGTCTAGTCACTCGTGAATCTAAAGTGATGATCGCCCAAGCGAGTATCACATATGACGCTTACCTCACTATTATATTTTATGCGACGTCTTCTATAATTCGGTCGGTATGTAAGTGAAGTCACAGATCACAGTATTATTTTCATCTGTTGTCACTGAGTGTGATTTGCGTTCCTACATTTCCCTCTGCATCGTTATAATGTTCATGTATCTTCTGATGTAACTATTATACCACACTGCAGTATCATTTTTACATGAAAGTTCATTTGAAGCGATGGTAGGTACGTCATTAATTATATGGCTAATAGGTTCTTCAGCATTTGCGGGAAAAATATTCAGATTTGTCAATTTCATTAATATATGCGCCTGGTGGAATGTTTTGACATTTTTGTATATCTGTGTTTATAGTTGGCATCCGTTTATCTTGCTAGATAAAGACAGTACCTTCTACGGTCAGAATTTAGTACTTTGGCGTTGAAACTGTAGCGAGCTCTTGAGAGTGCAGACCTAGTCTATCCTATGTGGAGGACGCGCAAGACTACATGGACCATTCTCGTCTATACCGAAGAAGGTCGAAAAGATTTCTGTCTGGATTTACTTCATTGCCTTTGTCGTGTTTGGATATGCCGGCAAGGCAGCAGAGGTTTAAAACTGGATTTATTCCTTCCACTAGATAGGTTACGAAAGTACAGAAAAACACTCCATCTAACCGAAACAGCTGCTTATGTGGCGCCAGTACTCTGCCTTCGCCCATTTTTCCGGCCTTGAGCGCTGAACTTAGTTTATAAAATCCGATCATTTCCCGCGTAATACAAATATTATTTGCACAAATGTTGATGTTTTTTTTAATACTTAGTATGTATTGTGTTTATATATTATTGATAATATTCTAAGGTTAGGCGTTTTATTTCCCACATGTCCGCATAAGCCATACTCCTTACTCTTATGGCTTTCACAAGAACAGCTTTCAGTAACCTTTTACTTTGAGTGGCTCTTAGATGTTGTATAGTGTGACAATAAATACTAATCTCCTACATTCATGAGTATTTTGATGGTTCTAGTTATTAAATCTCTTTTAATCAGTGATTTCTAGGGATTTGTTAGCAATTTTTCTTTAGCATTTTTCGTTGTTCCTTGACTCCAATTATTATAAGTATAACATTAATTTTAAAATTGGTATATTTAATTAAATTAGTATTTCATGATATATATCTTTATTTTCTTTGTCATATCCTCTTAACAGGTATTTTCGTCTGCAGGTTATTTGTATTAACGAAGAGCCTGTGAGCATTTTTATATCCTTAGCAAATACATATGCATTTTATACCACGTTGAATGGGTGCATTTTCTAATATCTGGATGACCGAAGTCTCTGGACTGTAAAAGCTCAATGGAGCAATGACTGACTTGTATCATTCACTACATTCAAATCAAAGCTAATAAAGTTATATCACCACTGAACAGACCGTATCTTTGCTCCAATACTTACAAATGGTCATAAACTCAGTCTCCTTGTATCGAATGCTTAATGAATATAACACTCACAATGAATAAGCGAATCTTTTTTATAACACCCGCCTCAGCAGCAAATATCTAACTCTTTCTGCCATAACACTTTCTTAAAGGAAGATCTGTTTTGGTTCTGCCCAGACTTCAGTGCTTAGTCTTGATAGAATTCCAAAGCAAAATTTTGTATGCTTACTTTTTTGCTTTAAACACACACACAGCAACTTCAATGGTGATTTTTCTACTAAGTTTCACTATTATTCCTTTTAGGACTTGTGCCATCAACGATTTCCACAATGTCATATCATTTGTTTTCGAAGTAACTTTTCATACTTTACTCTTCCTCTGTGTCTTCTTCTGACATTCATTCACAGAGATTAGTTTAGTCGATTACCTGAAGTTAGCATCTACTCTTGCTTTCGACTTTCCAGTAATCTTTGAATTCTGTAGGCAGACTTACCTTATGTTTATCAGAAATGTCCGTTGTTTCTTTATCATTGTAAGAATCTATTTCCTCTTCGTTACGTTTCTTACAAGACTCGTGTTCATCACATATTATGACCACTGTATTTTTACAATTACACCGTATAATTTTCATATATCATATCCTAAGTCATTTCTTTCTCTGGAGGTATATATTTACAAAATTTACTGCCATATAGTATATCATATAAGCAGCTAAGTATTATTTTGTGTGTTTCTCCTTATGTGTTACTCTACATTAAAATTTATTAGTTTCTGAATGTCATCTCATATTTTCTCTATTGACATTTGCATTTTTGTCCAGAGTTTTGCATCGCTATTTGCTACATTACAGTTACATGTTTGCATTGTTACGTTTGAGGCTGTCTCTGACGACCATACATTTAATACTCTTACAGTTAAGTTATTAATTAATTCTCTCTTTATATTATTACCTTGTCTAACATTTCTTTTAGTTTCCTTACTGATACATTCATCTACACAGTATCATCAGCGTAATATATGTTAAGATTATCCCAGGTGCGAACATAGATAGCTTAGATTCCATTTTATCGGAAAATATTATCAGTACATGTAAATTATTTTTTTGTATTTGTTACTGAAGCTAATATAGAACACCTACTGGTAATAATAATAATAAAAATATAATTAAATCAAAAATTACTAGTTATTCCTTCATATAGGATGCCCTATATAAATATATATAAATCGTCAGCTCTTAGAGAAATAACTATCAATATCTACACACTAGATGAGTTAAAGACATTTAACTACCTTGGTTCCACCAATACTGTCCTAAGTAGCCGAAACTGTAATGTGGTTACTAACTTTAGAAATGTCACGGCGAGATAGATTGGTGTAGCTCACACGTTCGATGCCTCTTCCGGATGTCTCAGTTACTTCCCTTTAACTCGAATCTCCAGGTTTTTTTGGTCCACTACTGTTGTAGCCTGGTATTGAACTCACAAAACATTGGGTCTTTATCCATAGTCCAGGGTTCGGTTCGAAGTCCCAATCACCTGAATATTAATATGGCAATCAAGATCAGCATAACAGTGTGAATAATATAAATAATGGTAATACTTCATCTCAAAGATATAGACAGATTCACAGCGAAAGTCGAATAAATGCAATCTTTCAGTCCGTACACAAAAACAACCGTAAGTGTCATGATGACACTCTCGTATGGCTGTTGTGCAAGAATCGCGTATGGATATTAACAGCGAAGAGTGAATAGCTGTCACCTGCGCTGACTGAGATGCGTTCTGTGCATTATATTCATTTTAGTTCTTGAAAGACCCCAGCGTTCATTTTCTTCAGAGAGAGAGAGAGACAGCGGTGTCTCTGGTTGTTAGGCCGTGCCCGGTAAATGAATGAAGGGTGGAACACAAAGGACATTATTTTAAATGCAGAAATTTCACACGGAACGAGAAACACCGGACATCAACCAGTTCGGTTTAGGGACATTTGTAAACAAAACGATCCATAACTTCAATGTGAGACCATTTTCACTTGTCACTTGAGAGGCCAAGAGAACAAGGAGGAAGTACAAAGAATGAGTGTTTTTCACACACACCACCCGCATCATGAGGAACATGTCGGTAGATGCAACATATGTGTTTGTATCTGCCTCTCACACAGGGGAAATTAGAGACGGGCACGTGTATCTGACTCTCGAGAAAGGGAAATTGACTTCAAAGACGGCGGTCCTGACGACGATGATATTAACGTTAATCTCTTCAGTCATAGTGCCAAATAGTCGGTTGAATGTCTGTCGAAAGAAATTCGACTGACTTATTTCAATAACTTCACTGGGACATAAAAACCAGGTCGATCTTCCAGAGACATCAAGTTATATGAATGAAAAATCTAGAGGAACAACCTATATCATTTCTCCATGTCATTAACTACAGCTAAACATAATTGAGGAGGAAAATCCGGCTGAGAGAAAGCAAGATCTAAAGGTTAAATACTTCGTGGACTGATTAAGGATATGCAATGGTCGATTACCACAAACATACGTTATAATAATTTACCGCAGAGTTTATAAGGAAAATATAGTGCTATAATTTACATCAGTAGATATATATTCACCCTTTTTTATGAAACAAGTCTTTTGCATTAGCAATATCATCATCGTCATTAAAAGATCCTTGTCTGATTAATATTAGACATATTGGAAAATAATGATCAAATTCCAAGCTGATGTCTGCCACGATTAATATTCCTAAATATTTAAGTTGGTAAAACAACATACATATAGGCAAACGCATATTTAAAGCAAATTCCGGTATATGTATAACCAAATTAACAAAGGTGTGACAGAAAAAAAAACTGATAGAACATAAAGAAATTTGATTTCTAGTTGGAATGAGAGATGTGAAATGTCCTTAAAGTTCGGATCTGGAGTAATTGGGCATGGTTAAGGGAAACTGACAACATTCTCAGAAAGAGGAATTGAAAAGATTATCTGGAAAACAATAAGAAAACGAAGAAGAAAATAATATTTAAATAATTCTTTGTAAACAATATACACCCAAGTCAAAAATATAGTGAAAGAAACAGAAATAAGGCAACAATTTCACAAAGTACGAAATCTGTTGAAATGACAAAGGCGTACAGCTATGTTGCGATAGCGTTGGCTTCCAGACAGGAAAGACCAACAAATAGTCAATTCTCGGTCTCCTATCCCATCTTCTTGTTCTGTTTTTGTTTCTAAGTCAGAACGCTATAACCAATCGAATGTATCCCATTTGTGTGTGAACATTTTGCCTTCTTACATTATTTTCACTTTCATATGAAGCAACTTATACTGAGAGGAGAACATTACTGTTCATTTGATTTGAATCCGAATAGCGTTGGTGCTACATGGACAGAAAATTGAAAAACCAACATTTATAGATATGTCAAATTGGGCTTAGGTTGGTGCGAGGTCGAATTGTTGGAGAATTCAGTGAGCATCTAACTTGCTACGCATATTTATTAGGATCGATATCTTTCTCCAGAAATTGACGGTATCTGGTAGAAATACACACACGAATGTTCATTTGATAATAAAAACATAACTTTCCAATAATTATTATCATAGGTGAGCATGACAATCCTTGTCTTGTCAACCTCTTTCGGGTATGTACCGTATTTGCAAGCAAAAGAAAGATGTATTGACGTATTAGACACACGCCGTTTAAGCAGTGAATATGAAGAAGAAATTTTGAAAATTTAAGCATGTCAATTTCTGAGAATACTCTCAGTACATAACAAAATATTTCAAAAGCGCCTTAGGTGTTGCAGAGAACATTACTGCGTATATGGAATCAGTAAAGAAACCACAGTGTAAAAATACCTAAAAATTCTCCGCTTTACCCGACATATATATTTCTAAGAAGTTTTCCCGGGTGGGTGTTTCACTATTACCGCTATTACATTTTAGTTTCATGTTTCATTCTGTATTTCCCAGACGTTTTATAATAGTGTTAAAGCTAATTTACGTATGAAGAATCGGCTAGTAACGAATTAATTCCCTGTTCATTTTGGCATGCTTTCGGTTCGAGTATCTATACTACTACTTTATCGTTTTAGAAAAAATTATGAAGAAGCTATTATATATACATTCATGCATATATATATATATATATATATATATATATATATATATATATATATATTTAAAATCATTCATGCATATATATATATATATATATATACACACACACAATCATGCACATATATATACATACATATGTACAAGTATATAGATGTATAAACAATCATGCATATATATATATATATCATATATATATATACATATATATCATATACATACATATCATATACATATATATGTACATATATATAGATATATAAACAATCATGCATATATATCATATACATACATACATATATATCATATATATATACATATCATATACATACATATATATCATATATATATACATATCATATACATACATATATATCATATATATATATATACATATCATATACATACATATATATCATATATATATATATATATATACACACATATATCATATACGTATATCTATCTATCTATCTATCTATCTATCTATATATATATATATATATATATATATATATATATATATATATATATATATATATATATTAAAGAAATGAAAGTGTGTATCTTAATATTACATGAGATTTTTAAAAGCGAATAACCGGTTTCGCTCCCGCTCTTCAGTCCTCTACGGGAGATTTAACTTAGATTAAAATATCAGGAAAATGTGTAATGAAGAGAGAAAAACATAAATAACACCTAGCCCCAGCAAACATTCACGCTTTTTACACAGGGAAGATTTTCGGGATCCGATATAAAGTGCCTCCAGCACCTTGAGATGTAATAGTGTGCTACCGGGACACAACAGTGAACCAGTCAGCGAGATTTATTGTTTAAACATGCAATTCTGTCACATGGCCGAGAAAGAGGTGTTGTTGAGGCTGGTCTTCACTAACGATCTTATACCTAGCTAATCCGATTCACGACCTATTTACACATTACAAGTTGACCATTCACCACAAAAACAATCAATCCTCAATACACCATAATACCGCATACTCTCAAGGGGGACCTAAAAAACGCGCCACCTGCCATAAAAATTTAATGATAATGCATAATTATATTTAAAATTGTATGATTAAATATAAGAGGGGAGGGAATGAACACCAAAACAAACTAAACATAGACACAAAGTGAACTTAAAAATAACTGATGTTAGTAGGGCCTGTCAAACCCTCAAAATGAGAGGCCGCTCTATTCTGCCCATTGGACGTAATTAAGAAGCTCTGTTGCTAAGGGAGTGGGAAAAGTGAAAATATAGACGGACATGGGAAATAAAAAGCTGACCCAGTCGAGATGAAAAGGGGCCAAAACAAACTGGGGAGGTTGTGAATTTCAACTTGGATCATAACCAAAGATGTGACCGGGAAAAGACCAGGAACAACACTTACTCACATAACTAGGTTGTCTAATCTAACCAAACTGAGGTCTCCACAATAAACCACCCCAATGTGACGTAGGTTGAACTAAAAAAGGAAATCAAAGCTAGTCCCGTTCAAATGAACCAAGCTCGTCTCAATCATCCACTTTTCGCTAAAGACTGTCGAATGCAAGCGTTTTCTAATCTTTATGTTGAGCTGATGCTCAAAGAATCGGATTATATACTGATGAGAAAGACGTGTGCCTCGCAAAACTTCCTCCTGTTGCGTCGTCCAAATCAACATTCGGGCAATGGTTAGCAGCGTCAGAAACACCATTCGTTTCACCACGGAATACGGGGGCGACACATTGTCATGCGCGATCAATGAGCACGAGCTTTTCGGGAGCGAGACGAGCCATCAACTCGCCGACATTGTCACATAAGGTGCGGACCCGGGGACAATGGTAGAAAGTGTGCGAAGCCGTTTCCTCTAAACGAAGGGCACGCCGTATACAGTCTGGCAAATCCGCAAAGCCCCATATAAAGACCTTGTCACTGAGAGGTAGCCGATTCCGAGCCAATCGCCAGGTATGCGAAAACTCAGGGTTATTGAGATAATCCGCCGTTGGCGCCCAAAACCAGAAAGAGCGAAACTCATCCTGCGATAAGTTGAGCCGCTCACGTAGAGAATCTTTCGCGACCCTCTCCACTAGAAAACGATAGAAGACCCTCGTAAGCCGTGAAAGATCACTGGGCCGAAGAATGATCGTCAAAGCGTACCGACACTCGTGAAGGAAATCCGATTAATCCCGGAATCTACGACGGCGCTCGATCCGCGAGATGGGGGGACTGATAGTAAAGCAAGGGAACGCGTCCCTAACAATCCCCGCCATAATCGAATCTCCTGTCAATGCGCGGCGTAGGTAAGCCAACCTCGAGGCGAGTTTGTGGCTCACCAAGTGTGGCATTCCCAGCTCTCCATGAAACGGACGTTGTGAACAGGCTCGTCTGTCGACACGATTCCCGCGTGCCCTCCATAAAATGGAGGATATTGAGCGCTCGAGTGGCTTCCTATGGTCGTCACAGAGAGGAAGTACGGACAATCGATAAAGGACAATCGGGAAAACGTAAGTGGCACACGCCTCCACCCTGCCCTTCACGGACAACCTCCGTCGACGCCAAATCTGACCGACCGCGTCGACTTTTGCTCGTACTTTAGATCAATTTTTCTCCAGTTGGAGGTCGGGTCCAAACCACACTCCAAGAATGAGGAAAGGACCGTCCGTCCAACCGAATCTCCCCGGAAGATCGACTCCCTTCCTAGAACCTAACCGCAAGCCGGACTCCTTGTCGCGGTTACTCTTGGCCACCTTTTCGTACCGATCAAGCGCCGTC
The DNA here is from genome assembly GCA_964036315.1 of Acanthosepion esculentum. NCBI lineage: Eukaryota > Metazoa > Mollusca > Cephalopoda > Sepiida > Sepiidae > Acanthosepion > Acanthosepion esculentum. The sequence continues at coordinate 60,920,384 of OZ038486.1, read as the reverse complement.
AGTACCGCCTCAATGCCGCTGCAGGACGACACAAAAACACATAGGAAGCCCCTCTAGGAACGTCAATTACGCGTAGGACCGGACTGCACGCCCTGTCACTCAGCCGGCGAAGGAGAGGCTCCAACGCCAAAGCATAAAATAGGGGCGACAGTGGACAACTCCGAATAACCGACCGAGACAGCGCAAAATCGCGCGACAGCTTCCCGGCCACCTGTACCACAGCACTGGGGGATGTATACAGGAAGCTTATCCAGCGGCAGAAGTCGGGTGCAAATCCGGCGGCCTGCAGGACAGCCGCAAGCTAGCGATGTTCAACCCAATCAAATGCCTTGGACTGATCAAAATTGATCAGCGCGGCCTCATCGTCGTCTTTTACACTCACTGTGATTGTACGGATCAGATGCAAGTTGATCTGAATTGTTCGGCTCCTCACAGAACAAGTCTGCTCAAGACCCAACAGATACTCGGCAACTCACTGCAAACGCTCCTGCAGGATTTTGTCCAAAATCTTTAACTCCTTGTTTAGCAGAGTTATGAGCCTATAATCATTTAAATCCCACTCAACACCCTTCCTCTTATACAACAGCGTGATCACACCCCTGGAAACCCGGTTAGGGATGAACCACGACCGGAACCAGTTATTGAACGTCACAGTTAAACTCGGCACAAAGATGTGCGACTGCAATTCATAGGGCAAACTATCCAGACCGGGCGACTTGCCTCTGCCGACCTTCAATGCCGCGTAGACTTCGCCCTCTGTGATCTATCCGCTTCAGTCAAATAGCTACGAAATTCCTCATCACGGAGACCAGGTTCCTTGCTAAACCGTCTCTCGAAATTCTGCCGTAACGCCTCGCACATGTCGTCAGTGGCCCGAAGAGTATGCCCCTCCGGGGAATTGACCTCACGAATGTAACCATCGGAACCTCGACGAATCTCTTCCTTGCGCAAATTCACAGCTCCACGGCCTCCCTAGCTAGAGTTATCTCTAGTGGATCCCCCCAGGCACCGCCCAGGAAAGACTAGTCTTATGCGTCTTCAACTTATCAGCTCTCTCTAGGGCGAGCCGTTTGCTGAAATCCGTGGTGAAAGACCTAATCATACACTTAAGTCTATCCCCCAACTTATTCCCGATAACTGCCCGCACTAGCTCCCGTCGCACTAAGCTAGTTAGCTGCTCCTGGAAGTCCCGCTTGTCCAGTAAAGACAGATTGAACTTCCAGTAACCAGCCATTCTAGGCCTACGATCTAACGCCATCCCGGCACAAACGAGTTTGTGGTCTGAATAGCCTACCCAGTGGAATTTGGGACAATCTTACAATTCTACGTCGGCTCCTCTAACATTCCGTCAAAGTAGCTAACCACCTTGTCACAAGGACAACTAAGAGCCCACGTACACCCCCCCCGGGTGATCACCCGGTATCTATCAACGAGACCAAATTCGTTGATCAGATCAACCAAGTTACGATCGCCACCTCTACCGCTAGCACCCGGCCCCCGGTCTAACTTGGGGTCCAGAAAGGCAAACCAGTTCCCCATTAAGACTAAGAGCGTTGAATCCACCAGGAACGCCCCCAACTACCGAAAAAACGAGACCCGCTCCTCCTGGTCGTTGAGCGCATAAACCGCAACGACCAGGAACGAAGCACTTTTCAAGGAAATATCGGACACGTTCAACCGGCCCTCGCCATCGGTATGCACAAGGTTAACCTTCGCATGAAGAGTACGCTTCACCACCAAAGAAACTCCTCTGGCCAGTTGATCCCCATATGCTGAATAAACGACAAAGTCGCTAGACAGCACACACGCATCGACGTTGCAAATAAAGCGAGTCTCTTGGATCGCGACGACATCCACGCCGAACGACAACAGATCACGGAGCAGGCGGGTAGCCTTACCCCGATCCCTCAAGCCATTCGCATTCAGACTGGCTAACTTGATTGAGATCTTTTAAGCCTGAAAGTAGAAAAGTAAGAATTAACCTACTCACATACCGGGCGGAAATCTGCGTCAGTAAGGACCACGGCGGATTGTCCTAGGCTCCATGTGCCCAACACCGACATCATCCCTCCTTCCAGGACAATTCCGCCAACGTCCATGGGATAAGTTAATTTAACAGCTCGATATAAGGGGGGAAGGGGTTTGACGGGGATCCTCCCAAAACAAAAATGCCTGAGCCTTTTTTTTAAAATATGGTGAATCCACCACTAAAACCTTCATCTTGGGAAATTCGTCCTTGGCCTCATATAGGTGGCTCCACACCTTGAGGTAGCTCCACGTGTCTCTTATGAATGCAATTATCCCAGGGGCATTCAGGAAAATACGGGGATTCGCTATACATTTGCCATCTACCGAGGTCATCTTAAATAATAGACCTAGCAAGGATTTCTTATGCTTCGGTAGACCCTTTTCTCATTCTTTTTATCTACCCTACAGATTTCCTCTGGGCCAGGGAAATTTTTTTTTTAACCTTCTTAACGTAAGTGGACGCATGGAGTGGGGTTTGGAATCTGAACTAAGGGAAAATGTAGAGGGGGATGGAGAACGGGAATGGGAAGAAGGGGGATCCTAACTTTGGGGAATATAACAGTTTATTTAGGGGAAGAATGGACGGATAGTGACATGGTTTTATCTGTTGTCTTGTCCGCTCTGCTTATACCTGAGTGTCTTTGTTTTTGGACATCATCATCTTCTTCCTCCTCACTGCTCCTCTTTAAAGATGGATGCATTTCCTCCATCTCCACCTCTGTGTTTGTTTGCTCGTTCTGTTCTTTTGGGGTTGTTTCTGTTGTTGTTGCTTTGGGAGCTGTTCTGACTTTTGGACTTCCTTTTTTCGGCTGCATGTTCTGCTTCGCGGAACTACGTTGTGCCTCTTTCAGCTGCTCCTGCGGTTGTTTTTCCGGTTTCCTGGGGCTGCGTTGCATCTCCTGCTGCTGCCCGTCTTTTACCGCTCCTGCTATGGCTACTGCTGTTTGGGGGACTGTACATCGCGTTTTGGGGGAGAAGGTGTGTTTTTTCTCACTTTAACTTGTTTCTACTCCCCAACAGGAGCCTTCTCTGATGAGAATACTGCTGTGAATACTGCTACTGCTGTTGATGTTGTTGTCGTTGTTGGACGGGGTGGAGGTTGCAAATTTTTTCCTGGGCACGCCTTGGACATGTGCCCAGAAGCTTCACAAGACCAACAATATGACCTACGTCCCTCAAGTACAACGAGCATCCGCCTTTCCCGGCATAATAAGATATTGAATATTTCCCCAAATGCCTGTCTGGTCAGTGTCAATTGCTGCACCATGTCTCCGGTGGCAATCCCAGATTTACTTATTATAGAAGATACTTATTCTACTGGCCCATACTTAGAGAAGAACGGTCCTATGCGATATTGACAGATGTTCACGGGCACCCCATGAACTGTGCCCATGTACTCTGTCTGGAGTCGTACAGCTGCTGTTGCCAGGTCACTCCTGGTCAGTTGTTTTGCTTCCTGTTCGGTAGCTAGGATGATATCCCAAATAGTATTTTAGCTAGGATGATATCCCAAATAGTATTTTAGCTAGGATGATATCCCAAATAGTATTTTAGCTAGGATGATATCCCAAATAGTATTTTAGCTAGGATGATATCCCAAATAGTATTTTAGCTAGGATGATATCCCAAATAGTATTTTAGCTAGGATGATATCCCAAATAGTATTTTAGCTAGGATGATATCCCAAATAGTATTTTAGCTAGGATGATATCCCAAATAGTATTTTAGCTAGGATGATATCCCAAATAGTATTTTAGCTAGGATGATATCCCAAATAGTATTTTAGCTAGGATGATATCCCAAATAGTATTTTAGCTAGGATGATATCCCAAATAGTATTTTAGCTAGGATGATATCCCAAATAGTATTTTAGCTAGGATGATATCCCAAATAGTATTTTACCTTTCGGTGCTATATTGAAACTTTTTAAGGTCTCTTCCATGGTCTCCCTACTGACCCCAATTAATGTTCGACTCTTTACGTCTAGAGCCTCTGGAAAGGTCAGAAACTTGTTCCCATTTATGTACTTTGCATATCATGAGCAACAAAGTAGAAATTACGAAGAATCTTTTTTGGTCCTATTTTCCGCCCAGGTCGTTGTTTTTGCCGGTGACAAATTCTCCGTTTGCACCGTTTCCGGCGGTGAAAGTTTTAAATTTTCGGCCATGGTGATTTCACCCCACGACAGCTGAATAAATAAAAGTTCGCCTTCTTCGTATATTTTTGTACACAATAAATTAAACAAGAAACAAATCAAACAAGAGAGAAAACAAGAAGGTGGAAAATAAAAACTAAAAATACGTAAAAACTAAAACTAAAATAAAAACAACAATTCTAACGAAAACTATACTAAAAACGGAGGAGGTTAAAAATACAAGAAATAAATAAACAAAAAGGAATGCGGAAATAAAGCCAAATACGTACAAAGAAAGCGGAGGGGATAAAAAAAGGAAAACTGTGCAAACAAATGAAAAACCTTACCGTTCGTGTTCAAAGGCTTGACGTACGATTCAAAGAAAAAACAGTGAAGCAGTCAGCACAAAATTAGCAGCACACCCTCTGTTATTTAAAATGTGTTCACATATGGCGGAACCATAAGTATTTGGAACAAGTTCATTCAAAGATAAGGTGTGATTCCTGATCTTAGTGGGAACATGTTGTTTGATTCTCATGTCCAGGCGTTGAGTAGTTCTACTTATGAAGTCAGCACCGCAACTACAATTATATTTATAAACAAAAGAATTCATTAGATGGGGATAGAGAGCATCCTTGCCCCCCAGAAGGAAACATAGGCCAGATTTGGAAAAATATACGGACCTCGACCGAGAAAAAATAACCACGAACATTAACTGAAATCTGCCTAGTTATGCTTTCACACTTGCATCCAATCCAGGGAAGTTAAACAGGGCACCATTTAACTGTAACAAGTTTATACATTCTGAACTCCACAATCTTGTTCCACATTAACCTACTGAACAGTATGGGAGGATACACTAAACCACATAAGGTTTCCTTCACAAAATTAATTTCATCATCCAAGAAAGTCTCCGAACATAACATTAATGTCGTATGAACTAGGGTTCTAATTATGTTTATGTTCCATTTTCTAGTATAAAACGAATCCCAATGCTTATATAAACCGGCAAAAGTTGGTTTCCTATAAACTGAGATGAGAAAAGTTGTCGGTGTCCGATGTACTAGGACAACCAAGAATGCTAGTTGAAAATTAAGTTCCTTCTCGACCGTAAACTTCAGCGATGGATGAATACCATTAAGAAAAGAGATAAACTGATCACTCTCGACTACATTATAAAATAAACAAAGATTTATCGTCAACATATCGACAATACATTTGAGGACGAAATAAACTACTACGTAATATCTCCTCGTCAAAGCCAACACAAACATTTGCAATTGCCGGACACAAAGCGGGGCCCATAGCGATCCCGTCAATCTGTCTATATATAACATTATTAAAACTTACACAACAGTGAACCAGTCAGCACTAAATTAGCAGCATACCCACTGTTATTTAAAAGGTGCTCACATGTGGCGAAACCGTAAGTATTTGGACGAAGTTCATTCAAAGATACGGTGTTATATATATATATATATATATATATTTAAAGACATTTATATTATGTTTAACGTTCTTTTTATAGATACAAGTATTTAAGCAAATGCTCTGTCTTATAATAAACAGTATTTAATAACATTTACCGACCTGAATGTCCGAGAAATTTTCATAGAAAATTTTCGCTCTCCGACGTCATTTGTTTACATTTGATAAGCTAGAGTAGATATGAATAGAAGAGATTCATGGAAGATTTTAGTTGAAAGATAGAAAAATCGAACTTGCTAACCAGACGCTCGTCTGTGGCCGAATGGCTAAGGCACATCACGCGAAATGATGGTTCCGTATACGATACAGGTTCGATTTCTGTCGGAGAGCGAAAATTTTCTATGAAAATTTCTCGGACATTCAGGCCGGTAAATGTTATTTAATACTGTTTATTATAAAACAGAGCATTTGATTAAATACTTTTATCTATAAAAAGAACGTTAAACATAATATAAATGTCTTTAAATAAATTGTCGCACTATGTCCAATTCATATATATATATATATATATATATAGAGAGAGAGAGATTCAGAATTGAACCGTCATAACATAGAAATGATTGATATAACTTACTGTAATTCTCCGAGTTTATTATAACACATTTAAACTCTATTTTGAGCAGTTAGAATGTATAATTCTTTTCCAAGCTTAACAGAAGAATTGCGATGAAATAAATTATAAATTAAACTGACATGTTCATCATTAATTAATCATAACTAAGTGTCGGAAGCGCAGCAAACATTTCTGTTAAGTTTATATATATATATATATAAAGAAAAAGAAAGAACAGTAAGATATATACTCCGGTGTTTTACTGATATTTTTACTTTTGTTATTTTTACAAAACAGTGTTCAATGTAAATTTACAGAGCATAAATATGTAAGATTTTTCGATGAACGTATTAATTTCTATAATAAAGCTCTAAAAGATACTGGCTACAAATACCCAAAACTAACTCAAATAAAAAAGGAAAGCATAGAAAAACAGAAGTAGAAAAATAATATGGTATACAACCAAATGGTATACACCAAATTAGGAGAACCATTCCTTGCATTAATAGTTAAGCACTTTCATATCGAAAGTAAACTAAGTATTATTTTCAATAAACATACACTAAATTTAAGTTACAGCTATACTGAAAACTTAGCATTGTTTCTTAATAATTTTTTTCTATCTTAAATAAACACTTAGACAAAAACCAAACAAATTTAGACAATAGAAAAATAAATAGATGAAGATAAACAAAATTTATATAACTGTAGAAACGCCCATAACTATCCTCTACAAAATAAATGTCGCACGGAATCATTAGTATAAAAATGCAATATCTCTTCTATTGAGAATCTCTAAAACAAAGAAAATCTATATAGGTTGCACAAGCCATGAGTTCAACAACGATTCAATCAACATCAAATTTCATTTTGGATAAATACATACAGAAATCAGACATCTCTTTCAAAGTACTTCTGGCACTTAAATGGATCCAATAAAACACCTAAAGTAAAATGGAAAATAATAAGAAAGGCTAGAATATGTCGGTCAATAAATCTCCCATATACTTTTTGCATACATGAGAAACTATATATTACTAAGTTTATGAAAAATGAAAATTTACTGAATCCATAAAATGAAATAGCTGTTTTTTGGCGTCATTGTCAAAACTTTTCCTTAAATAATATTTAAAAATATAATTAAAAAATGCGAGCTGGTAATATACATACTTACATTTGATATGAAAAATTAATTTTAAATAATTTAAGTAATTCTATTACATTTACTTGTTTTAAAAAGAAATATAGTCTATTAGTAATTAAGTGTGAAAATATTTTAAAATTGTAGTTAAATAAAACCTATTCTAACCTAAACATCCCTCCCAAAAAATCTTTAAGTATACAAGTAGGAAAAAATGCCGAAATACTTTTTGCCGTTAAAACAAAAAAAAAAAACCTCAGACGACATGCATTTAAAGGATTGTCAGAATTCTTTGAATAATTACGCCCCTACCCTCCCTAAACTTAGCCTCTTCTCGAACGTATGTCATAATTGATGCAACAATAGTTAATAAAAATGAACACGCTACCGCTTCTGTATGAATGATTGGATTTCTCTGAATCCTTCGAAAAAGCGAATTATGTATTTATGTGTGCGTTTAAAATTCAGTAAATTTAAAAATAAGTTATTCCATTATTTGCTTGAAGAAGAAATGGAACCAATGCTTTTAATTATAACTGGTTATTACTGTGTAGCGAAAAAACATTTTAAATCATTTAACTTTTATATATATATATATATATATATAGTATTCCAGAAACATTGTCTAACTTATTCAAAATGATCTTCGCCCTCTCTCACGTGCTATTTCATTTTCAGTTCTTTTTTTTACTGCTCTTTGAACTATCATAGCTGAAACTCTTCTCTCAAATTCCAAAAGTCTTATGAATTGAGTTGGATCTTTTTTAATTAATCTCTTTAGTTCTAAGCTGGAATGATGACCCACAACACTTCCTGTTGTGACCTCCTGATCCAAATTTCCTCTCTGCTGTTCCTTCTTATTAGAAAATATTCACCGTTCTCTTGATGTTTCTTGAATGGATTTGAAAATGCAAATTTTGAATTTTGGTACCAATACTGAAGGCCTGAATGATATTTTCCCTCTCACAAAAGCTCATTTTGGAAGAGGGTTGTGTTGGCGCAAAACGATTTTAACCTGTTCTCTTTCTACCTGAATAACTCAAACAGTTTTCCTAGATGTCTCTCCAATTTCAAATTCCAAGCCAATGTCCAGTACATCACACGTGCATCCAAGTTAAAACCACGTTTTGTTGCCATGTCCATGCTCTGTGTGTTTGTAGACGTTTTGTTGAACATGTGCCAATATAAATAGAATGTATGTACATATACAAAATACACGTATCTGGAATTTATATCCAAAAGTTGATTTTATATGAATAGAAATTATTTTATTCCAAGGCAATCTTGTGTAAAAATAAAATCAGAAATAACGTTTTTTTTAATCTTTATCATACTTAGATAATAAAACAATAGCACACATGCTTAGTGATTAAATTTGTTTCCCGCCTGAAGCCATCGTTATTTTCAACGCTGGTAATAATATACATTTCTGCAAAACAAATTAATCGTTATAATTTTAGTGAAAAACAGAAATATTTAAGATTTGGTAAAAAGAAAACAATGTCTAAAATTGATTTTTACAAATGCCACCCGAATTAAAAAAGAACAATTATTTTAAAAAAAATGTTCAGAAACTATTGATAATAATATTATTAAATTTAAACAGACATCAACAACATATTACACCATTAACCTTTATTGAATCTATTCTTTAAAAAAAATAATCTAAAACAAACGTTTTGTACTTAGAAAACGTTCCTAAATCAACATGACAAAATAGATTATTATAAACTTTAATGCGTCAAGCAATATTTACGGTTTAACGTTTTGGCATGGAATTGGTAATGTTCTTGGAACTGCGACGAGGCGCGTCGTCTCTTCTTTAATTCTTAACGCCATCACATATACTAACGTTTTTTTAATAAGTCGAATGCACATGAAACAGATACCGAGAAGAAGAAAAAAACGAAATTCGGGTATATTTTAATTTTGTGTTGTTTGATTTTCATTGTTTAACCCTGTTTCATGTGCATTCGACTTATTAAAAAAACGTTAGTATATGTGATGGCGTTAAGAATTAAAGAAGAGCCGACGCGACATTCTCGCCTGATTTTTGCAATGTCTATATGCGAATTTAATGTTCTTGAAACCCGTTTTTGATTGTCATTTAGTCGGTTGTTTGAACCAGTAAGCCCATTTTTTCTGGGTTCCTTACGGATCCTCGTTCGTACTTTTTCGACTATTTTACCTTCTCGTTCATTTCCGACGCTAGCATTTATGTTTCTCTGACAATGACATTTTATTGCTATTTGCATTCAGACAGAGTTATCCAGCGTCCTAAAGACCTTTGTTTCCTCTACATTTTGTACCCTTGGCGCGTATAATGAAATAATGCTCATATTGAATGCTTTCTCTTCCGTCTCATCTAGAAGAATACTGTCTAAGAATTGGCAATAACCCATAATACATGTCTTTATACCTTAGTCTATTCCTAGTCACACGATTTTATATTCCGTTTGTGTCGGTGAATGCAAAAGATGCGTGATAAAAATTGGAAACCTCTAAAATTAAGCAATTTCAGAAATAAGAAGTAATAACGGACGATAGAAAATATCTCTCAAAAGAACAGAAGATACATTGGAATCGGGAAAATTGCCTTCCAGGAACTAAACGAAATCCTAAGAAACAGGAAAATAACTTTGGAAACAAACATAAGTATTCTCAGCTGTCATGTAATATTTCTCCTCTTATAATGGCAGTGATTACCTGACAATTCATTTACAGATGGAAAGGATATTGGAGGCAAGGGAAATGTGATTCTGCTAAAAAATACTGATGATATCATGGGCGGAACACGTGAGCAATTAGGAAGTTTTAAGGAAAATAACAGCAAAAAAGTCAACTTCTACTGAAGAACAGACGGAAACGTGCAGACCTTCTACGATGCACAGAGTGGAAAGTGGGCTTGAAAGAACTGTCATACGCGCGATATATTAAGGGGCAGACAGAAACAGCGGGTTACACAGGTAACGTGATTGGATAATTAAGCAGGGAGGGATAGTAAGTTGTCAAATAATTCTTATTTCTACAATGGAGAGCCATGCTCGTCTATTCCTAAAGAGACAAAGCAGAAGAGTAGTCATAAACTCATTTTTGTTCTAAGGAAAAGGATTATGAGAATTTATGCTTGTTTAATTCACATGTTGTACAAATTTGCGAACATAAATTTCACTTGTATGTTCATGTTCGGTTTGTTCATTTTACTGTCGATATTGCAAATGGAAATCTGGCTCGCTTTATTGACATTTATATTTTGTCCCTGGGTATCAATGAAAAACTCTATCGTAAATGTGAAATATATGAATACTAAACGAAGGAGAACGAAACCGCAACCAAAAGAGGTTTATATTTGTTAGTGTGAATTGTTGATAACCGCAATGTTCTTGTGCGTATTCATACATCAGTTGTGTGAAATGCGTATTATTGATTAGTTAAAAGCCTATTCAAATCAGTGAACATATAATTTCCGTCGTGCTTTTATATCCACATCACTAATCAGTTTTAAGCATAGAAAAACCGGAAAAATATTAAGGTGAATTTATGAGACATACAATCATAAAACCTACAACTTATTAAACATTAAGAATATAGACATGAACACGGAAACCTACTCTGTGCACTCTCATATATACAGTGTATGTATGTACACACACACACACACACATATATATATATATATATATATATATATATATATATATATATATATAAAATTTGAAATTATTAGGAAAAATTGATAATCATATTTTAATGATTCATCGAGTCAGAAACCTCTACAGAATGCAGAAAGCACTGGACGGCCGTGTCGTCCTATATTTGGGACTCATCAGCAGTGCGCATCCACTACCGAGAATTGAAACCCTGACAGTTAGGTTGTGAAGCAAACACTATACCAACTGTTCCAAGATATATAAAATTAATCCTATGGAGCCAGGAAAACCTACCTTCATAGTGAAGCTGGCTTTAACCTGAAGATCTGTTTAGGTCAAACCTAGGTAAGTTTGCCTGGCTCCTTAAGATTATTTTAGTATATCGCACTACTTAGTGTAATGTTCGCTATAAGTTTTTGTCTTTTTACTCGTTTATTTTTTCTTTGGTCTTGGAACTTATGCACTCGACGATTGGTTTCGTCTTGTTTTAATGTTATTGATTTTTTTCTCTTTTTATTTCCATTTTTTTTATTTGGTACCGATTTGTTCGACTGCAAGTTGAGCGATCCGAAGTTTTCCAAACGAGTACTACCATTTATATATATATATATATATATATATATATATATATATAAAATGGATTTTTATTTATTAATCCGACAATTGTATAAATTTAAATGCTATTTTTATAGGATACGCATATTGAAGTAGACACGCCTTTTATTTAAAACAGTTTATTTATTTTCGTCTCCCAGAATCAGTACTTGGGAAATCTTATTAAAGAAAATTATGCGCTGAGCGACAGGGTTCGTGCATTCACCTATTGTTCAAGAACCTACGACCTTTAAACTTATTCGGCCACGAAGGTCGTCGCCGATGAAGCAGGGCTTAATAGCCGGGCGTATATTTTCTCGAATATTCAGCCTGGTAATCGAAAATAATTATACAGATTTAAATAAACGGAGCGTCTACACAAATGTGCGCATCCACTAAAAATATCTCCTGTCACACACACACACTATATATATATATATATATATATATATATATATAATGGTCAGAATGGAATCTGACCAGAAAAGAATAGTAGAAAAATGTGTTCAGTACATATGTGAAAAAATAAAATAAACGTAAAAATAACATGTTGAGCTTTTAATTTTAAAAGTCACGTGATCAGTTGAATCCGCTACATTGGCTGCAACCATATGGTGTCCTCAGGTGATTTTTACCAAATGACCTTTTAACGCTTTTTTATTTTTATTTTAAATAAAGAATGCTACAGTATTATTTTAAAAAATAAACATACCTACCCACGACGAGGGTTTGTAGTAGAAGGGGAGGAGGATGTTAAGGAGGAAGAAGAGAAAAATAGCAAGCGTATATAAATGTATTGATTACTTTTTTTTATATTGCCTCAGATATGCTTAATAAAAATTTTCTAATATATAAGCAAGGACATAAGACCTCAGATTTCGGATTTAAAAGGTTTTTGGGATCCGGAAATGTCATAATGGATAACTTTTTTCTGTTAGCAGAGGTTATAAACATTGTGATTGTTGTAAGGCTTTGCCTTTTTTTTTATAATTTTCCACTTTGCAATCGGATCCCTGTTGTTTGTTTTCTTTTAAATTTCACACATGTTTAGCGAGGTTGGTAGAATACCTAAGATTTACTAGCTTAAAAAGCCGACTTATGATTGTACCATCTCCGTTTGAAAGTACCTTCCGTACATCCTATGTACATTTTATTTTGGCCATTAATATCTGTTACTTCTTCGATACACGCATGCACCCCTCGGATCATTGATGGTGAGACCGTTTTAAATATTTTCAAACGGGTTTCGAATGCCTCCATGACACGCTGATGAAGCGTCTCTACATTTTTAATATTGCTACATAAACCAATTGTTTTAGGTCGCTCCACAGACACAAATTTAAAGCATTGATATCGGAGGAACGTACAGGCCATCGAATCGGTCCTACCATACCTATGCGTTTTCGTTGTATATGTCAGCCAGTGCATCGCGAACAATGGGACTGAAATGTGCTGGAGCCCTTCGTATTGGAAAGGTTACATACTGTAGCAGTTTTAAAAGTGTGTTTGCAATAAAGTCCCTGTAGACAGCTGTTGTAAGACGTGCTTGGAGAACATATGGAAATACCAGACTGTCAAATGAAATTCCAGCCTACACATTACACGTAAAATGCTGGAATGAAGCCTGTATTTTACTATGGGAATTCCGATCCACCTACAAATGATGGTTGTATAAATTTGTTATTTCATCTCTTCCAAATTCTGCTTCATCCATAAAGTAGATTAAAGAGAAAAACAACGGATCGGCAGTTGTTGCAATAAACCATCGGCGAAAGTTCTCTCTTGGTGGGGGATCAGACGGCGCAAGGACCTGTAAAAGTTGGAAATGATACGGACACAGGAGCTGGTCGTGTCAACTGATGTGCTGATACCTGGATCGTCACCGTCAGCTTTTAAATTGGATTCTTCGTGGTCAGGCGTACGACCGGATCTCTGTCTTCCTCGATCTATAGATTGTGGTGCCATGAAACCTGCCTCGGAAATGCGATGATAAACAGCAGCAAAGATTGGCTGACTCGACTGACTTCGATCTGGAAACATCATATCTGCCTGCTCACGATATGAATATCCTGTCATTGTTAAACGAAACACTTCTTAGTTAACTCATTATTGCACATGTTAAATGTTGTAGACAGACTAGCCACAAATGTTAACAAACGACATATGTAAACTAGTTTGCATGGCAGCGCAGCGCCATCTACCCTAAGCTTTCTTTGAGCTACATAACTCAAAAGTGAAGGGTGTGCAGACATGTTTATGCAAACCTTTGCTCTTGATTTGGTGTGCAGGACAAAGTTCAAATTTTTTTTTATACAGCCTGTATGTATACACACACACGTGTGTATATGTATATATGTTAAGAGATGTTTTGTCCAATATAATATTACTTATATCAAACTAGCCATGACTTTAAATATTACGTTAGTAAACATGGAGGAACATCCTTAACAATAATTCAGTAAATTTACATATATGCAATATTCAACAAATTGTAAATATTTCGAGTATTTTCGTATAGTAACAATTTACAAAATACCTGTTGAACTTCTTCCATTCTATAGCCTAAAGTCATCGATTATATAAAATCGAAATTCTTCAAATTATTTTGTCTTGCAATAAAGCCTTGAATAAATAATGCTTTTTAACATAAGTTTTTGTACAGAAGAGGCTTTCTAGGGATATTAACTTACTAATTTAAAGAAATATACTTTCAGAAATAAATTCAGTTTACTAAATAAACTCTCTAGTGTTTGGATACCACATCTAAAAAATGCAAAGCCGGGAAAGATAAGTTTAATGCGTCGTTTTATTTGTTGCTACATATGTGTGGGGTGTTTACGCATGTATCTAGAGCACATATTTTGTGAACCAAATTTAGATGATAAATTAATTCAATATTATGATGCATACGACAAACATGAAATTTCTCATTTCTCTTTGGTAAGTATCAGGGGCATTAACATCGAAACTTTCAATCTGATCAACAAAGTAAAATTATACAGTGATTTCCGAGCATTATCTATCAACCAGAGCACCTCGTTTTTTTTAAGTGGCTCGTTGAAAATCGAGGACATTGTCACTGTAGTGCACATCCTTTTAGCATGTCACCATCTTCTTCCACCAGGTCTTGAGTATCTATACGAACGCATACTGATATGGTGATAGGCACGATGGCCAGCCTCTTCATCGGGTAGGTAGCTTTACCTGTTTTAGCAATAATGTTCTCAGTTTCGACAGAGCTCACGGGACCCTGAAATGTTTGACTGGTGATATTTATGGTCATGACGCACCTTAAATCTTGCTTTTTACTATTTACTTTTAAATCTTCTTTAATACATTTTCGGATACATGGGAAAAGAGATCAATCAGCGGCCATCACAATAAGAAAAATTCCATTAAAGCCAACATAACAGAGAAAATGGCTAATTTTAAAGAGAGCCTGAACATCCGAACAAAGTCAATTTATTGAATATCTATTCTTTTCAAAGCTTAAAATATACAAAATTTATGTTAAACACTTGTATAGAGTTACGTGTGTGTGTGGAACGTATATAGGTAACTATTTGCCAACCAATATTTGATTATCATGTACGTTTTAACGCTTTCAGAAGTCCCGGTATATATACACACATAAAATTGGGAGGCGATGAGGAGTAATGGATAGCAGCGCCGATTGAGGAAAAGGAGAGCCGATTTCGATTAGCGTTCATTACATTCACTAACACTTGCGAAAGTTAGGAATACATTTCACTACCCACCAACAGCTATGGGTAAATATCCTATGGATGGAAACCGGTCTAGGAGAAGGATTTCTGAATTACAAAACCTGATTACCAGTTCTCTTTACTGCACAGCGAGTCACCAGTGGGCCTCTAGCGGTCCGCCAGTGATAACATTGTCGAGGCGAACACGCTGGCGGCGCTAAAGCCTCCTCCACCAGCGGCAAAGTATAGTGGCATGAAACCCAGTGGCAGATCTGTGTCTTACGTGTAGGGAAGTGTAGACGGTTTTTATAAGAATTTACCGCGATAATCAAATATCAACTAAATATAATAATATATACAAAGGTGATAAAATCCGATGTGCGGCTAGTCTAGCTGTTTAGTTCCAAGATGCTGGAATCTTATACGTCGAAAAATGACAGGCTTGTCTGTTAGAGAAGTAACATCACTGTTATAAATATTTTGCAAAACAAGACTGATAGCTTACATATTTTTCTGTTTTTATCATATTTTCTTCTTTGCGAACATGTTTCCTTTTCTAAACATGATTTGGGAAAATTAAAATGTTGTTTTGAAGCACACTCGACTAATTTATTATATATTGTCAAGTTTTTAATTATATTACTATAATAAATGTTAAGTAAGTAATATTTTAGACAAACTGTTGCTATTATTAATCCCCTGAATACAGCTAGTACACATTGGTCGAATCCGTAATTGATTTTCATAAAGTTTAATATTTGCTTATTTCTGGCTTATAAGGCTAAATAATTGGATTTATTGTATATTTGCTTATAAATCTTCTAATAATTGTAAAATCATTTCTAGTTGAAGAAGAGTATCACATATTTGTTCTTCAAAAGTAGATTCTTTATACGCATAAAGTTTTGCTCAGAAGATTAGTCTTGTTTATACTATTTTCATGAAGAATCTGATTATTTTTGCTTGTAACTAATTATCCATGAACTAAGTTTCAACTGTTAAATTTGTCCTAACACCATCGTGAAATAACAAATATTCATCCAAGTCAAATGAATATTTCAATCAACAGAGAGAAGACATATTCATTTCTGTATACACGCCTATAAGGAATGGGAAGATAAAATAAACCCGACAGGAAAACAAAATTCTGAACGTGAACATTCTCCTATGTAACATTCTAAAAACAGAATATTATTAAAGAAAGTATTGGAAGGATATCATAAATATTCTTTGCCTTGTTTAAAATAATTCGCTCAATATATATATATATATATATATATATATATAGCGTCTGGCATGAAACAGCCTCTCCTCTCTAAGTGTTAACTTCAATGTTCACTTTTATATTTACAAACGCTCTATCTCTGATATTGAGCACTTTATCCCATAAATGTAGCACATCTTAAGACTATATATATATATATATATATATGATCATTATTTTCTGTCTTTAGGTGTTTTATTCAAAGAAGGAATATGTTTAATCTATATGGCAAAAGTAATACCTTGTAGTCTTCGCTTCATCACACGATAATAAGCACAGTCTGTTTACCGTCACACGAACATATTGCCAGTTAGTTGGATATGCTTTGTCCTTATTGTATGTAGTCATGTGTTAATATTACTCTGTAACAAAAGGTATTTAATAACTTATATGGAAAAATCGTTTTTGCATAATATAGCATTATATGACAGTATGCAGTAATATTTAAAGTATTCCAGTATAAGGTCTAATGTTAGTTTATTTGTGAGGTATCTACCATTTAACCGCTGATATTTATTGATGATATATGCAAATCAAATTTCCCTATGTATGAAATTGTGAAACTGTGGCTGAGGGGTTGTTAAACATTAATTCTAAGCAGAAAAAGTTTTCAGCCCAAAATTAAATATAAACTGGAAGATAGAGGAATAGAAAGAGAGAAAGTAAGACATTTTCCCTGGTAAAATCTCGCTATCGAAAATCTCGCATGACGATAAAGCAAATTGAGAAATGGCTTAATCGCTTTCTTGTGAAATTAGAAAAACGCATGTCATTGGTGAAAAGCGAAGCAGGCGGAAATTAATTTTTTTATTGAAAACAAATCGAGAATGAAAACAGAATGAGCACGCTTCGGGGTTCAGGATTATGAAAATAAAATACAAGTGAACTTTTCTATGCTTTCGCTAAACCGGCGACCAGCCCAAGGATTGAAAACAGCGTGTTTCATTGTTGAGAATTCAGGTAAACAAATATATTTTAATGACGATAACAAATTGGGAAATAATTTTTTATCTATCGACCGGAAGGTTATAATGAGATGGTTATGTCGTTTCTGTTTTCGCTGGAAAAGTAAGTCCATGAAAAGAATTGAAAATAACGAGGAGAAAAACCACTTCTTTTCTCCTACGCACTTTAAAAATTAGATTTGTCTCAAAGACAGTTATGTCAGCCCTGAGAAGTGAGAAGATTTAGAATATCGAGAAGGATAGTGCGCAGAATTTAGCCCAGCCTGTGCAGAGTAGCGGTGCGAGATGTGAAGTGGGGCAAGTTAGATTTAAGGGAGGAGCAATCCCTGTGACTCCCAAGGAATGTAGGTAATTCTCCAAATTTGGCAAGTTGTTTAAGAAACAAGAAACCATTATTGGAATTATTGAAAATCGGGGAATCACTGAATTTCCAGAAACCTTCGGACCCACACCAGTTATGAAGCGAAGCGCATATAAGCAGATGACTTTTGGGAGCTCGGGGATTTTGGGCTGAGAACCCACATCAAGTGCCTCTAGAATTCACGTCAGCTGTCACTAGATTCCCTGATTCCAAGACTTTGAACCCAGCTCCTTCAGAGGTTTAGACAAAGCCCAATGTCACCATAGAGATTGATGTGGAAGGGCTAATTTTTGTTGTACCAAGAGCTATGTAAACCAATTGAAGATTAACCTCACGCATCGAGTTGGCAGAGTTGGTGTGGATGGAAGCGGCTAGCAAACAACATCCAGTTTGGATCAGCGTCAGAATTGATCAGCATAGAGATAGCCCCGTGGTTAAATCGTCGTTCTGACACCCTGAGAGAAGACTATTAAAACGTGGTTACACTTGTAGGTGTATGCGACGATGAAAGGTCTTATAAAATGAAGAGTGGTCAATTCTGTACTATCGTTTAACATAGAATCACTGAACCAATAAATTCATAATTTCCATTTTGACAAAACATCACATTTTCACTTCCCATTCTTAGTATAGTAAATGTAATACCACATTGTATCAATAAATTCCAATTTAATCCATCTATAAATTATCGGGTTTGGGACGAGGAGGATAACATTTAAAAATAAACATCAATTAATATTTACTGTGAAAAAAACTTAATATTTACAAAAACATAAGAAAAACAATGGTAGTATTAGATTTCCCGCCACAATCCTAATCAGAACATAAATAATAGTTAACTATCCGTGCGACTGTGTGATGTATTCACTCCAAATTTACTAATTATCCAATTCCATATTCTGAATCGGAGATACTACTTTTCAGTTGTAAACAGACGGGCTGAGACTACTTTTAGATTGGAGATAAATCAATCCGTGGGTTCATTCTTCTAACAACCACTTTGAAGAATATTTCCTTCCACTCTTTGAATTAAGTTGCGTGGAACCCAGGGCAAAACAATTCAATACGCGACATTATAACAAATCCTTGAAAGAAACATCCAACCCCAACTTTTATTTCAACTACACCGTCTATTTGAAGCGAAAATGTGCTTGGTCAATATGTCTTACTGATATAAATAGGGTAAGTTTAATGATATCATCTAACAAGCAAGTCGAAAGCATCTCTTAATAATTGTGACTTTTATTCGAAGTAACGCCTCTACCGAGAATATAAACCTTAAACTTATCACTATTTTTTGGCTTGCAAGCCTCTAATTAAAATATTCTCAAGAAAAGAATTCCGTGAAAAAAAATACTATCCCCAATTCTTTGCTGCACATACCGTTAAAAAATGTAACCTTTACTTTTCGGAAGTGAAATTCTCCTTACATCCAATTGTTAATAGATATATAATGGAAAAATCTATAAGAAGTGGGTGGTGAGAGAAAGGATATATTAATATGAGAACTAACGATAGACAATAGAAATGTAAGGCTATTTTAAACAGCAAATCATTCTTTTTAGGCATCACTTCATTAACTTCAATTATACACGATTTTTTTTTCTCTATCAAACTCATTTAAATTTTTAGCGAAACAAAAAAAAATCAGAAACTGAAAAGAGGTTAAACATCTGTCAGAAATTTGCACACGGATAGTAGTGAATTATATATTTTTAAATGTACTTTGTCGCAATAAAAGAAAATAGGAAAGCAGTGGGTAGTGGCAATTGTTCGATCGGAATTGATCAATTCATTCATTAAACGCGTTGAGGAATGTTAGAAAATTAATAACAAGAAACGAGATGAAAAGAAAATGATAATTAATTATTTATTGTTTCGTTCATTATTTCCATGAAAGAAAATCAACTTCAAAAAAACTCTCAGGCAAGCAGATAGGAGAAACATTCATAGCATTACACCAATTCTTTCCTCACGAAAATTTATAGATAAATTATTTCTGGTATAAGTAATTCCGATGGGTACATAAGGGAACTTATTCTCACGGAAAGATTCGAAAAGCGGTATGCGTGAGCTTCTGGGTTCCAACGTATGAGTCAAATGAAGGTGGTGAATAAGAAGTTCGATTTATGATTTTCTTAATATGACACCAGAATTATGTTCCAATGATGACCGAACAGCTTATTCACTAATTATGGACGCAGAAACGAACTCGTTCTACACAACTCGGCGCGGGGGATGGGCAATATATTATATACTTATAGTTTAAAACAATTTATATTTATCTGGGGAAAAAGGATTGTATAATTCAATGAATTAAATATTAAATTTCTCATTAAATTTTATCTCTCTATCTTTCTCTAGAATTTTATCTCTCTCTATCTCTGTTTCATTACGAGTCGTTATTTGGCTCTCAAATTGATTGCTGAGAATTAACGAAACGACAATACAGTTGCGATGTTTACCTTCTATTGTGTAGCAATAATTTATCGATTACAACGGCCAAAATACTTTCGACAGAAAATTTACTGATGCGAAATGTCAAATAACGGTTTCACAAGTACGAGCCAATAGAATCGCTAAGGTGGGACACATTGCATTTAACACTAATCCTGGCTTAACAAGAATGCATCATAACTAAGACATGTCTATTCTGCACTATTTACATTATTCGGACTATTTATCACAACGTTTCGGCCGTCTTACGCTCCGGCCTTCTTCACGTGGTTGGAATGTCGAACTGAACCCTTTATATCGCTCGCTGGGGTAGTTCTAGTTCCACGTGCCATGTCTAATGGATAGTTATCACCTGCTAATTCCTCTCACAAGTTCTCCACCGCCTTAACCAGGTATTGAACTCACAGTTTTTGGGTCCTGTCACTGGATCTAACTAACGCCTTTCAAGGACACATGGCACAGTGGATAAAGGTGTTAGATCCACTGACAGGACCCAAAGATTATGGGTTCAATATCTGCTTAAGGCGGTGGAGAATTGGAGAGGCGAATTAACACGAGATAACTGATATCCATGAGATATGGCACTTGGAACTAAAACAGTCTACCCTAGCGAGCGAAATAAAGGGTTCAGTTCGACATTCCAACCACCTGAAGAAGGCTGGAGCGTACGATGGCCAAAACGTTGTGGTAAATATGGCAACAAAGATGAGGACAATAGTCCGAATAATATAAATAGTGTAAATAATACCTCATCTCAGAAATATAGACAGATATCTATTCTGGTTTAATAAGCCATTGTGTTAAAATGTATTCCCATTACTACAAAATATCTTCAATGTTTACTCGTACATCAAAGCTGGACATTGTATCAATGAAAAATGTGTTTTGCAGAAAGATGAATCTCACTTCCAACTGAATGCAGACGGAAGAGTAACTGAATATGCGCTGTTATTCAGCGGCAGTGATAACAGCAAGATGCTCAACATGAAAAGAAAAATCACGCGCCAGTAGATGTTATACTATATTTGGACTGTTTGATACCGTTGAAGTGTAGAAACATTTATTGAGGTTTTCTAATTGGCTGAAACGACAGGACATTTCCGACTGTAAAATTATAGCTGATTTACACATAAAAATAGACAAAACATTTGAAATCGTAGAGTTATTGAATGTATTATTTTAACTGTAACCTCAATAAATATGACGGAAAATTTAAGTCATTTGGTAACTGAATATGTTATATTTTTAAAAAGGTTTTTTTTTTAATATTCTGTACATGAGTGATCTAGCAATTTATATAAAACCTAGGCACAGTTGTCGCGTCTAAGAATACTTGCTCTTTAAATAATTAAACATTTCCTGCACAGACCCTTAAGTGAAAAAATGTGTTTTCGCCCTAGATTATAAAGATATATCCTTTTGATATATATAAAACACAACTAATGTTCGGTAGTTGTGATGTGTAAAACATCTTATCAAAATATTCTAAACGAACATTATGCACAATAGGGTAGGCCAGGAAATGCAAATTCTGACATTTATAAATATAGGTTACAATACGTTGTATCACGTGTTATATATACTGAGTCGCTGATCATAAGTCATCAACTCGGGTGGTCCAGTCACTTGGCCCAATTACAGAAAACAGACAGTACATGTAAACTCTCTTCGGAAATGTTGGGACTTTCAGCTACATGTAATTCGAGCATGACAAGCTTTATAAAGATATTTTGAAAGATTCCCTTAATAAAGCATATATACATGGGAATAATCTACGAATGATAGTTACTACTGGCCGGACATTGTTACCAATGTTTTAAAGGTTTTTTTGAGAGGAGACTAGTTTCTTACGTTGAGAAGTAAGGTGCTCCAAAGGAAAGGATATATTACTGAAATTGAGTATTGTTTTATAGCAATTGTTCTGTTGAGCCCTCCCACTTGGTAGTTCGATTACACGAATGTAAACGTATAACTAGATTAGCAGCTAGGTCTCATCCTTTTATTGGTGAAATTGATAAGTTTAAGCGTAATTTCTTTTCTATTTCAATGGTTTCTCTTCTCGCAATTCTTGCTTGTGAAACCCTCATTCTGAATCTTGATTTTTTGTTCTCTATGATCTGCATAAAGTTAAATGAAACGTCAATCATCATTCAGTTTTCCTTTTTAATTCTGTTCTTCTACTGCCTTTTCTATAGTAAGGGTTTCTTATTTTCTTTCATTCTTAGTAGCCTTGTGTTTTAGTGGTATTTTCTCCTTGATTGTATTTACATTCTATTGTGTGGCCTGTGATAAGGTATTCATATAAAAGTCTGGTCATAGCTAGCAACACACAAACCAGAAAAATGTGTGTAATTCCATTGTTTAGGAGTCTTGACATGCAAAATCGATTGCAAATTTTGTAAATCCACTTACTCAACAATTTTGAAAAAAAACCCAAAACAAACACTAGTGTGCATGAATTCAACAGTAAACTAATATGAGCTATATGCGGCTTGGAATTAAAATCTTTCATAATTGTAATGTCACTAAATGAAAGATCAATGAATGGTTCAAGAAAACTAATTTAATAAAGCCGTACTCGAAAACGAGTTGATATTCTACTATTATATAAATACGGAATTTCAAAATTTGTAATTATAATTTTCAGTCTATGTGATCAATGCATGATTCAAAATTATTTGTAATCGCAAAATGTGAAATAAAACGTACATATTTTTGGAAAGTTAGTTTTCATCATTAAAGCTAAGAACATTGATAACTCACCTAGCCCTTATATAATCATCATTGCAGCAGAAAAAAATATTGAATAATTATTTTGTTTTTTTACTTAAGACAGCTAAATCTGCAGCCCACAATATTTACCCCTCCAAAGTATAATTACAAAACACCTTTAAAAACTTACTTAAAATATCCTTACTGTTTCATCCATAACACTAAGAGATTGACATACAGAATATACAATTAAATGATAATGACATTAGTATAAAACACCAATGACAATAAATGTAAAAACAGACAATAAATATTAGCTTCTAATAACTTAACATTTACTTTTCAAAACCATTTTATCCAGTCTCAACGATATCGGAATTATTACCAACACATCAGACACTATTATAGTTATGACAAATATATATATATCATGGGGAGCTCTCCCGTCGTATTCGCCGTATGAGAATCAAGTACCTCGTTCCTAGGAACCGACGGCCTAGACACCAGCAAATATGATTATAGTTGTGAGGCATTGTGCAGAACAAACCACACTTTTTGAAGAGCCGAATACAAAGACCTGCTGCACTACATGCCACAAGGTCTCAAGCGACAGTTTTCCTTCTAGACCAGTTGACATCCAAAGCTGTAGATCCCAGTCTCTCCTGCTATTTTCCCATAGCTGGAGGGAGAAAAAGAGGATTAATATCTTTCTCAAGGGTATTAGCACGTAAGTGAATATCATGAATTCGACTGGAATTCTAACTCGGCTCCCCGATTCCCGAGCCCCTATTCACTACTCCAACTTCTTTCTCAGAATGAATATATATATATATATATATATATATAGCTCATTGAGTACCGGTGTTTATAAAATACTGGTCTTTGTAATATAGCAGAACTATTAAATATAAATAAATAAATTTGAATATTATTCCTCAGCGTTAGTACGACTTTGAGTATCTTGCACAACGAAATCTTCTGGTGCTGGGTACAGAAAATTTCAAAAATAAATAAAACGTATATTCAGTAATGAAATTTACTTTTGCTGTCTCATATATTCTTCAGTAAGAACTTTGGTTTAAATATTAATTTAGAAACTAATATATTGTCTGGCCAACCAATTTTAATTGATACATTATTTTACAACAGCGTCACCATTTATCATACATTATTACGATTTTTTCTCTGAGGTAGGGAACAAAATATACTAGTAATTTCAAAGCATGGTTTTAATGTTTTTTATATTAATATATTCATAAAATCTACTACATTCAGCACCGGAAAATTGCGTTGTGCATGAAAATCTGAATCGTCCTACAAGTGAGTAATATATATATATATATATATATCTCGGCAGCATATTTTCATTAAGATATGTTACGTTACATAATTTAGACATGTTCTGTCTACTTATTCTCGAGAGCATTCTTCCATATACTCAGATAAGCTTTTTTTGAGCGGTTATTAAAAGACTAGAAGAGAACACCATGTTGGATCATATATTTTATTCCGAGTACTTTCGACATAACAATAAACTGATGATGACATTATGCTAATGATAGAGTAAATGTTTAGTGTTCATGTTTGTGAAGGACAAAAATTGTTGTGGTCATCCGAAAAGTACCATTTTTATATGTGGAGTCACGAACGCAGTGTCATGGCTTGGGTGACGGACACCGTTTAAGGAGAGGTAACTAGGTATGCTGTGAAAAAAATTCCAGACTATTTTAGTTGTTAGATAAAGGAAAAAATATTAATGACGAGCGCTATTATTTAAAGACTATTGTACACATCTCAAGATGTTTGTAGAATATTCGTAATTCTTTTTATTAAGGTTTGGCCACAATTTTCTGATATAAATAACTTCGAGAATTTTTAGTTTGTGTTTATTCATTTCCTGGAAAAATACGAAATTATTTTCGACGTGGATTCTTCTGAATTGCGAGTGTGGAGTCGTATGTTGTTTTAAATGTTTCGAAATATTTGACAATACGCTGATGATGTCAGTATGCTATGTCGAAAGAATTCTGAATATATAAAGTATGAGCAAACACAGTCTCTTCCTCTGGTCTTTTAATAACCGCTGAAAAAAACTTATCCGCGAATATGAAAAGATCCTATAATAATTAGACAGGACATGTCTCATTTATTTAACGAAACGTCTCTGAACACACAGACACACACACACACACACACACACACACATATATATATATATATATATATATATATATATATATATATATATATAAAAGGTGTGCTGAATGTTTTTTTAATGATATGCCTGATGTTGTGCTAGATTTTGGGCAGTGTGTTTTGTCGAGTACTTATAAAGAATCTCACTATTGTATCTATATGTATGCATAGATGTTTCTTTCCTGCGTGGGCATGTGTTGTCCATGCGAGTGCGGGGCTGCATCGATGCTCAGATAAATATTTGCAGATGGACTTTATCTCACCTGCTTTCCAGGATTAGAAATGTAATTATCCCTACTTCCTGTTTAGAGTCGTTGAACTTCTAACTTTAGACTTTTCTACTATTCAGAAGCACCAAAGAAGGCGATGACACAATCTGATTCTAAAATAAGTGATATTCTCATGAACTCACGTGAGATGGTCCTGAATATATATATATATATATATATATATATATATATATATATATATATATATATATATATATATCGCCATGATGAAATATTCATCTCGTATTCTCTTGAAAAATGAAATAAAAATATTTCAAGCAGAAACAAATGACCCACCTGTCGACCATAAATCATTTATCAATCGTCTGCACTGAATAAAGAGTAACGGCCGGTCGTTTACTGCAAGCTGTAAAATATCAATCATCAGTTTTGTTTAACACTTTTTCACATTTATTTCTTGAGTCACGTATACAAATTCAAATAATTATAACCATCCTTACACTAAAAAATGCGCGACATTATATGATTAAAAATTCACCTCCTTAGGGTTAGAGGGGTCATGTATGATAGGTTGAACGGTGGAGTAATGGATGGCGGCTCGGAATGAGGAATCGGCAAGCCAATAATGTTTATATCCGCTTACGTGCTAACACCTATACTCCAGGGATAAATATAGGGATAAACTGGGTGGCAACCTGTATATAAGAAAAACTGAATTCAAAACCAGCATGGATAGGCTTCCGTTGCATCAGGCTATCTTTCCCAGGAAACACCACTGTTACTGCTACAATCGTACATGAGGTGGCATTATGACCCTAGACGTTT
>OZ038486.1:60829082-60889082 GCA_964036315.1 Acanthosepion esculentum | reverse complement strand
TGTCAATGGTATTCTCACAATCCATCTGTAAAGCCACATCTTTCTTTGTCTAGTAGAAAATCCTTCCATAAGTCATCACCAAGGACGCAGAAAAAGAAAATATCAGAAAGAACATTGGCCCGTTGAATGACATTATATCCATCGTAAAGAAGGGACAGTTTGAACCATATGGACATGTCATAAGAGTCAACATTATTTTCGCTACTATCCTGAAAGATAGTACCTTAGGCAAAACAAAATAAAAAAGACTGACTGATATTCTCTCCGAAGGTCACCCGTTTAGTTCCCGTTGTTGCAGTTTCGTTTTTAGAGTCAAACATCACACTTCACTTCTACTGTTACCTAGTCTTGTTCAAACCTTACCATCGGCTGATACGTTTAGACATACCTATCTAAAATCATCCTGTCACGCCCATATATAGAAAGGCAGATAGGTAAATAGAGTAAGCTAGACATAGTCCATCAGGAATCGTTAAGTTGCTTTAACATGACAGGGATTGGAAGTAGTTTCGCCGCGCAGCTGAACACGAAACAGTAGCTTACATATGTATCAGTTGAGTGAAAATCTCTCTCTGACAGGTCTTCCAGTTCACTTGGTAACGTTCGAAACACATTTCACTGTCTGTCGCTTCTATTTTACCTTAGGTGGTATCTTGTGGATTGGCAGTGGACAGATTGTTGGCATTTAAAATGTGTCCATGAAATTTCAAATATCTCTTCTTTACAGTCGATATCAGTTATTCCAACGGGCCTGTGTGTTTTTTTTTGTCATATTGTATTGCTCTGTGTCCTTGGTAATACATTCCCATAGGGTGCTTCTGTACCTTGGTTGCATCGCATTAAGACTGAGAAATAGACAACACTCTGATAATTGATTTAAGGAAGGTGTCTTTCCAGATGGGTTTGTGTCTTACAAGAAGTTTCTTCCATTACATATATTTCCTCTATTTACTGAATCGAATCGATGTTGATTAAGTTCCGCTGTCAGTAGACAGTCATTGATTTCATCTTCATAAACCTAAGAACCAATACCTATTCAAAATATCCGATAAGGAGCTTTTCCAGTATGGTAAACTTGTTTCATGTACAAGCAAATCTTTAAGCAAATTCAGTACATCTTATTAAATATTAAATCAACAAAGTGGTATCTACTTATGCGTAAATTGCAGAGAGACCGGGCGGTTGTAATGAAAAGGGTGATTATATATATATATATATATATATATATATATATATATATATTATCATTTCCTGTTGTGTAATCAGTTTCTTGAAGTTAAGAAAGTGGCAGTTTTTTTTTGTTTTTTTAACCAAAGTACTTTCTCGATCTTTCCTAAAATCATATTCAGGGGCAAATTACAAAAATAAACTTATTGTAACTGCCATAAAATCTGTATCCCGTTATCATTACGGGTTTATAAACATGTGCGAATGCGTTCTGTTATAACTGTTAACGGATTGATTTGAAATTCTAAAATAACTTAACAGATTTCGCGTGCGTTTTTAAAAATTACTGTCACAAGCGTACAGCTGTGAGGGCTTGGGATTCTACACTCGGTTGACGGGAATAACCATGAATCTGGTTCATCTGAATGTCTTGTGGGAAAGTGGTATTTTGTATGAAAGATTCCAATACGTCAGTGACATTCTTTTAAGTAATTACTTGTCATATATGCTCAATAAAATATTTCTTTACGAAAAGGTCATTTAGCGGGTGATAAGTCTTAACTGGCGCCACATTTTTACTAACATCGGAAGATAGCCGTGCAAAATGTTCGATAATCCTTTAGATTTAATACTAAATGATATATATACTCGACTCTCTCGTCAAATTCGACTTCGACGTATGATGGTCAAGCAGATCAGTTCCTAGGAACCGACAGCCCAGGCACCAGCGCATGGGATTTGATTATTCAGAGTTTTCCTTCTCCTAGAGAAGTTGACATCCAAGTCTATAGAAGCCAGTCTGTTCTGATTACTCATAGCTGGAGGGAGAACATATATATATATATATATATATATATATATATATATATATTTCAAGGGTCAAGCAGATTTTCATTCAATATCTGCCTATATTTCTGAGATGATGTATAGTAATTATTTTCATTATTTACATTCGTGTCTTCATCGTTTTACGCTCCTGCCTTCTTCATGTCATTCGAATTTAGAACTGAATTACAATGGCCGAAACCTTGTGAGTATGAGAATGAAGCTAAGGACAACAGTCCGAACAATATAAAAAATGTAAATATCTCCATTCTCTCTTCTTACTAGATTTTTTCATTTACATGTTTAGGCAACAGCTAAGCAAATTTGAGACAAATAACGAAGGAAAATGTTCAAGATTTATATCGACCCCAAACATATATATATATATATATATATATATATATATATATAGGTTGATGTTATTTATTTACAATTTCATTAGGTATTCGTCGTTTGAAATTGCCTTAGTTGTTTGCTGATAATGTAAAGACTTCAGTCTAGTAAAAAGAATTAACAGCGTTTGGTCTCAAAGAATAGTTTTCATACGAAAGTACTGAAGCGAAAATTGATCTGCGGTTGAACATTATTTATTTTTCCTCAAAGAAACTGTCTTTCATGACTGTCAGTGCTGCCATAAAACCACATTGGTTAAGAGAAGGTAAATCTCTGAAATCCTGACTAAATCTTTAACCGCTTTCAATAACGGACGCTTAATGCGACCTTTTGGGAACATGCTTACCTGTGTTGTGAGGGAAGAAAGAAAATTATGTATTCCAACTGTTGTAATCCGAACAATCCATTACTCCCTACAGTAAATAATTGGTTCGTATGATTTAGAAAAGGGAGATTTTCTTCCGATTCACTGAGAATACCGGTGGGTTTTGTGTACAGATAACGCCAGTCCATGTGCTGCAAATGTACAATAAACAAAGATGGGTGTTGAGATAAGAAATACTTTCATATTCGGCCTATTCTCAAGGTGTTTATCTTCACAGGATGAAATATGCATACACCGGTTACTTTATTTTCTTTTTCGTTTGCAGATTTTATAAAAAGCTGTACCTTTGTTCATGGTAGAAAAAAGCGGGGCTGTTATTTGATATATATATTTTATTAGAAAAGCGGGTTAATGTCATAAACGGATGGATTTGTTTTTATGGCTTATCGGTCATATATGAGTTATTTAAAACGGAATCATATTTTAGAATGTAAGGATACGTTTTGCGAGTAAAAGCGGGTGGAGAATATGGGTGTCATAGAATGACAGCGCTAAAACTTTAGTGAATGACTGATATGAAGCTATACAGTTACAATATTATGTTAAAAAATGAATGAAACCTTTTCATCAGTTTTATATTTTAAGTTAACGGCACAAAAACAGTGTCAAAGCGGATGTATTTGGTGACATAGTTGCTTTGGGTTCAATCCCTGTGTGTACTTTTACTCAGTGGAAACCGTCGAGCAATATCTGAGTAATAATAAAAAATAAAAGCTAAAGGATATCCGTAGACATAGGCAGTGGAGCGAGAACTGTCTACCTCCGTAGATTAAATAAAGTTATCGGTTCATATTTCACTTTAGGTCTATATACAAATTGATATAAACCTGAGGATGGCCGGAAAGCAAAACAGCCGAAACGATTCGACAACAACAAAAAAGATGGGGACTATGGTTTTAATATGAATAGTTTATATGATAATTCATCACGTAGAAATTGAGAAAGAAAAGAAAAAAAACAACATATTCCTATGTTAAAAGAATCAGATATATATGAGGAGAAAAATAAAGATTTATTTTATGCATGGCGATCTTTATTTTAACGCATGTTATCACGTATGCCCCACCCGGAACTACAAGCCTATCTCAAATCCCGTCCTTCCAATGGGAGCGAAGATTTTTAGCTTAGGTTTAGCTCATGATTCGCTCTTGTAGAAATCCTAGGAAAAATGTAGAGATTAAAAGCATAATTATTTTGGTCTAAAAGTTCATACTTTTTATATTTGTATATTTTTTTTACTATGGTTTTATTGATTTTATAATTAATATATAATTTGATAGACCTTCGGATCTAGCATATCACACCCTGTAAACAATGGTATTAGAAATGTTATGCGCATATTAATAGATAATCTTCCACGTTAAATTGAACTTATTTTTGTTAAAAACCTGTTTTATACTCAGACACCCATCATTATTGAAATTTCAGACGAACATCATTAGGACTTTCGCGCCTTTCAACATCATACACTCTCTCCACCGTGACTCAGTCGATACCGATCGGACATCGACTTCTGTATAATCATTATCACTATGCGACTCCTCTTACATTACATAGTCAAATAAAGAACAAATTCCGGTGCGCCTATGCTCTTCCATATAAAAAGGAATTCTGGAGCAAAAATGAACTGAAACAAAATAAGCATGAAACAGAAAGTATTTAAAGTTTAAATTTATTTTTTAGTAATAAATGAACTGTTGTTATGCCGACGTATTTTATCATGCATATACTTTCCGTGATTATAAAAAAAAATACTTGACGATTTGAAATGCACGGTTTCGTTGCAAGGTTCGGGTTAACGTTTTGCGAACCTCGTTTTCAATGTCTAAAATTAATAGATTAAATTTCCTGAAAATATTTAGCAGAGTACCTTTTACATAAATTTCTTAATATATTTGTTATGACCAAAACATCTTAGAGGAAATATTAAATTAACTTTATGTAACAAATAATAGCATTTTTTAAATTTCACAGTGTAAAAACAAAAGCAAAGAAAAAAAGTTTACAGAAGAAAATCGGTCATTATTAAAATTTCCTATCTTGAAAGATATTCTGTAACATGTGATAAGAAAAAACCAGATTAATGTATTAGTTGCATATATTTCTGAGATGAGATATTGAAATTGTTTACATGATTTACATTGTTCGGACTGTTTTTCTCATCTTTTATTCTAAATTCATTGTGTCAATAAATATGAAGACAATTGTCAGAACAATTTAAATAGTGCAAATAAAATTGTGATTTTTCTGTATAAGAAGTGTAGTAAAAATTCAACGTACTTTTTTCCATTTGTTCGAATAAGAAATAAATATTATGCAGAAGTAAAAACATTTTATCATTCGTTTATTTACTTTTATGTATGTACATGTCAGAGAAGAATATAAACTTAACTCTAAGTGAAAAATGTTAACTTCAAAAGAACTTTACCAAGTTTATTAAATTGCCTTTTCCTTTTCTTTTACTGAGTTTTGATCAAAAGTGTTCGATTTTGCAATGAAAGCATAGAACAATATAGCAAGTCGAAAGGGAATAAATAAATCAATTAAATAACCTAAAGATAAATAAAACAAGTTTTATGCTAACTTCAAAATGGAACTATCGCAAAACTAAACTGAAACTAAAATATTTGCACACACTGGAACCAGATTTGAAATAGAGAATGACTGTAAAATGTTGTTTACATAAGAAAATCAGACTGTTATCGATTTTTGTCGTATTGAACAATGTTACATTCTCGTTGGTAATACTACATATAGAGTTTTTATTTGCCACATTGAGCCAAAACAGATGAGCTTCTACCACAGTTTGACATCAGATACTAAGTGTCAATGGAAAAATCATCATGAAAATGTATGCCGTGTCAGGAACATCAATCTTCGTCGTTTACCAGTTTTCCACATGTTAGCTTCTTACTGATTCTCTCAGATCACTGCTTGGTTTATTTTTTTTTTCATTTCGCCCACGTCACACAAACGCCGTGGAACACCAACGACAAAACCTCAGGTTACATATTGACATAAATTATCTATGCTCTTGAACATGTTATAGAACATGGCACGAAAGAAAATAATGTAACGTTCGATTATTACCTGTATCAACAGCTGATTTTGAAATAGGAATTCGAATTTAGGCCGAAAGTGCTGCATAGAGGAAACATTTCTTTGGGTGTGTGAATGTTATTAGTTCAGTGTCGCTATGCATTACACGGTGGCATCGGCTTTATCACCCTCTCACTCCATTTTGAGACAGACTTATATAGGGATATTAAAATAAAAATCGCTGCACAACTACAATTCTTTCGACAACATAAATGTGTCTTTTCAGGCGATGATTAACTACTGGCGAGTGAAAGATGAAGAATGAAGAGACACATTTATGGTGTCGAAACATAATTGTAATTGTGTACCGATTTTTAACACACACACATATATATATATATATATTTATATATGTGCGTGTGTGTGTGTGTTGGTAAATCTCTGTATACAGAGGCGATGGGATAGTACGTACCATACGCATTTCGACGAGGACTATGAAGACATTCATTTGCTCATATGTCAAGCTCCCAATTTCGGCTCATCCGATAACATACAAAGGAAAAGATAAACCAATACAAGACGCCATAGAACTGCTCAGAACAGGTCTTGTCCTCCATTGTCCAGAAGATAAACCTGGGACAACATTTATTAAATTAAAAAATATTATTTCATGTAGACTGACACACGAAGAATGGATCAATTTGCCCCGCAATTCAACGCATAGTGGGAGGAAGAGTGATGCATGCATTTCTACAGATATATTGTCATTTAAATGAAAGAGGCTCTATTCGAGATGGAACTCGGCACGCCAATTACACATTTCATCCAAATAACCGTTCACTACACGAATACTACACTTCTTTCTTTGTAATATCTCTATCTATCTAGTTCTCTTTCTTTCTATCTGAAGCTTTTTCTATATACCTCTATCATTATATATCTATATCTTTCCATTTATATCTCCTTCATTACCTATTTATATCTCTATCTACGTAGTCATACTACTTTAAATGTTATATCTCTCTATACCTATCTCGATTTCTGTCTCTCTCTCTCTCTCTCTCATTGTAATATCACTATCTATCAATTCTCTTTATTTCTATCTGACGCCTTTTCTATATATCTTTATCATTATATATATACATATATATCGTTCCCTTTTTATCTCCTTTGTTATCTATTTATTTCACTATTGCTATCTCTATATATAGTCCTACGACTTGAAATGTTACATCTCTCTATATCTATCTCGATTTACCTCTCTCTCTCTCGATCTCTGTCTACTGCTTCAAATGTTATATGGCGGATGCTCTTACTGAGTAGATGCCAACTTGCAGAGTCACGCACAACAAAATGATATTTCGAAATATTACTTTGAAAAACTGAATATGAAATCATTAACTTTTAAAATCTGAAATGTGACATTTAACGCAATTGAAAGAAAGACGAAATGTTGATTACCAGTGTATTGTTTTAATTTTAACTTGCATAAAGCCAAGCGCTTGCATTCACCTTGTTTTCTAATAATGTGCCATATCCGAGGTGCTAACAAAATTTCTGAATAGAATATTTTTATATACCGTAGTATAATAAAACATCTTTCACAAAGCAAGCTTGACAATAGAGTTAAAATTGACTGGAAATTTCTAGTAACAAGGAGCGTATACCTTATGTTACAAAATGTCAACCTGTACAGCGCGAATGGCATATATCGAAGTATATTTTTCATATTGCAATTGAGTTCAACAAGAAATCAGCCGGAATAAATGTTCTAACAGACTACAAATTATGAATAGTGTGTCTGTGTGTATGCTAAAATAAAATAAAGTGCTCAAGCTGCATATATTTGTTTAATGTTAATTGTTATTTTTTCATTGTTTTGCGATGAAAAATATTTTTATTGCCAACGTAATATCCATATATGTATTTATAAAAGTTAATAAATTACCAATGCTTCATTCGCCTATTCTTATTGAATTTATCAAAATATTTGTGAATATATAAATAATGGTTGCATTTGTTTGATATTTCCACGATACAACAGTCAACCGAACAGCACATATTGTAAAATGAGCGATTTTGTATAACATTCCAGTCTTGAATATAATCCTGAGGAAGAAATGTGAAAATCATAAAAACAATGACCTACACGATTGTATGAATATATGCATGTATATAAAAGCAGGAGATGTGTGTGTGTGTGCGCGCTATTTACGCACGTTAACACTTCTCGACCGATTTCGAGGAAATTGTACACATATGTTGCAAATATACCAACGTAGGTCACGTCTAACGTTTCATTCTTCAGTTCAACGTGTTTGGCAGAAACATATGATAAAACCGAAGGTCGGTACGAGTTTTTGCAAAATCCAAGGCAGTTACACCCGTACAAAATTGTTACTGGATGTGCTGATGTTCTCGGAACTTAATGCAAAACATAGCTCATGTTTATGTAGAGTGCTTGATAGTTTTCCAGCAACAATGGCTTCACACAAACACTTGCAAAATCTTAGAAAAAAAGAGGGTTTTTTTTGTACTATTAAAAAAACTTGAATAACTTCATTTTTTTATCCGATTTTCTTTAAACATGTCGCAAGAAAACTGCCATTATGCACGAAATCAGATAGTAGGGTTTCCGCGCGTATAAGGAAAAACCATGAGCAACTGTTCAAAAACCCGTTTTTCAGCTATAAATCCCTGTTTTTTTTCATCTGCTGCATCCCATATTGGCCATGTAAATTATATGTCACACGAATTGTCTTGCGTGAATGTTTGCCTTAGATTATTTCAGTTAAATGTACGAAATCGAGAACCCAAATCGGCTTTCGCCATTTAGCCAATAGTTTGATTCCATCCTTAGTTGATATTCGAACAACCTTTGATACAAAGATTGTTTGATGCATTAAAAGGAGAAAATTCCCGAAAAACCATCTTATTGACCCCAGCTTTACATTAAACGTATGAAGGAGGGACGTTCATGCGTTTGAACTTTCAGATGAATCAAGCTGTGACGCTTCATCCCTCCTTTAGATTGATTATTAGATTTGTGAACAATGTCATAATATTTGAAAGTTATTACGGTCATATGATATTTACTGAATATCTAAAACACTGAAACTAATTTGAAGCAACGACCAAACTAGGTTTTATCGATGGAATTCCTTTATTAAGAAAAAAGAAACACCTGCAAATTACATACTGTAAAAAAGATTAGTTGGAGGGAGCTTTTTTATCAACGGGTGATGCAGGCAAGCGGAAACGCAGGCAGGCATTTCAAGACAGAGGTATGCGGGTATAGAATTGCAGCCATGGACACCGGGACAACGCCGGGTATTTGGCCAATCTCTTTCTCACTCTCTCTCATATATATATATATATATATATATTCTGCAAACTGTATCGGTGGATGTAGAAGTGTATCTAACGATAGACTATATATACTTCCATTTATTAGCACAACTTAATAAAAGAGAAAAAAATCCTTTTTGTGAGTTTTTACTATTTTCGAAAAATTACTTTTGGCGTAAACAGGGTAAAATGACGATTTTTACTGGTTTCTTTCTTATTTTTTTCGTTGATCTCTCAAACAATTTTCATCAAACTTAACAATTGCTTTATAACTGCGTCCTCTTTTACATCCCTCGTAGCTCACTGACAAACTGAATTTCAGGATGTCCAAAATAATTGTGATCTGAAGTCGGTCTTCATGTTACCTGTTTTTACTCTTTCATGTCCTCGGCTAAGTTCGATTGAATAAATACAGGCGACTTCTGTTATATCAGTAACTGCATTAATTCAAAATGTTTTTTATTGCAAGTACTTTAAGATAATTGAAGAAGATAGATGCTGTTAAACTAAACATTTTGCATCATTCTAATTTAATACTTTTTTCTGATCGACCAGTCGAGTATGGCAGCTAGTTTACAATAAAAATGTCATCGCAAAATTAAACTTACTTCATCTTGACTACGGAATAATCATAAAGTCATTTAAAAATCCGTAGAAATCCGTGTTGCATGAAGCATAAATTTCAGTTGTAATCTTCAGTGAAAATATCGCTTTACATAATTAACATTTCACCAATGAGTGCCATAAGTGCATTGTCACTGATGTATTTAATGTAGGAAATGAGTATTTATTGCTATTAAAAAGTCGCATGTACGCATCGCATTTTAATGTAAACGTAATATGTGCTACATTGTAAATTTAAATATGTCCGCGTACGTGTGAACTTATTGAACTTATATAATTGAGGTTGCGTTTAATAAGAAGCCTTAATTAGAAACAGAGAGAAGAAGCCAAGCGTCTGAGAAGAATTGCATGAGAGAACTCCTTGTAATCTTCTGTTGGGTACATATAACCATTGAGTTTGCACGGAAATGGGTTGAAAGTTTTGTGGGACAACTACGGCTCTGCTCGCCACTGTCAAATAGGGAGAAAGTGGCGTGGTTTACACACATTGTAAGACACGACTGCCTGTGCAAAACGATCAGGAAAGACACCGTTTAAGGTGGACATATGAGAGTAGGCTAACGCAAAATCTGGTTGGACAATGCCAATGGACACGTATGACTGTACCAGAATTGATGATGGCTGCCGTTGATAGACCGTTGTGCAGGGGATTCTATATGGTTTTTATTGTAACCTACAAACGTTTACTGAATGAGGAGTAACCAAAACCCTCGTTAGAAATCAAATGGTAATATTTATAACAGCAACAAAACACAATACTCGCCAGCGACGTGAAATAGGTAAACTACTTTTACCGCTGAACTACTTGGACAGCATATTACCCCCATTTAGAATAGTGTCCAATGTATTTATGAGGATTGAAACATACCCATTAGTGTTCCTAGGTACGGTATAAAACAGTTTCTGCATTCGGATCCCCACTTACGATGACGAAAGTCAAGGAGATGATGAGGATGATCAACTAGAAAATTTTTCCAAGCAAATTATTTTTAAACTAGGGTATACTATAAATAACATACATTATTTATATTCGAATTGCCTTCATATTTTTAATTGTTCGCGCATTTCAGCCCTTGTCTCTCCCAGTCTTGCTCGCGTATATATTGATCAACAGAAAATTTTGAATTGAACCCTTTATTTAATCTGCGGTTCAGGCTGTTCTCTTCTAGGTATATCGTCTAGTTCTTAATTTTAATACAGCACAGTTATTGTTCCAAGTACACATTACCCGACCCAGTGATTGAAATTTCATTTATGAATCTACGCTTTCATCCTCTAGGCCATCTTCCCGGGAAGTAGATATAACATAATATGAATAATGGTAAATCCTAATCGCAGAAATTCTGAGAGAAATTGCGATAAATAAATTATAATCGTTGTCACAGAAATAATGAAGATTTTCCTCCTGCAACTCGTATTCCTATTTCAGTATTCAACATTAACTTGTAAAAATAATCGGTGTTTTGCAAAGATATGAGTATTTCGCGTGTATTATGTGGCCGAAACACTTACTTGAATATATTTGTTCGGAAATCTGTTGGTAAACATCCTTGTGTCTAAATCAATGGGTAATGAAAAAACATATATGTGAACTTTACATTATTAACCTTTTAACACCACAACCTCCAAGAATGAGTTAAAGTCACTAAGGCGGAAGACGATACAGAACGTGAATTAAACCGGAAAAACTTCGAAGACTGAGATGTTATCAAATAACAGGATTCGAGGGGGCGTAAGATGACCATTGACGTTGCATGTGCTGATTTTTCGGGTTGGCAGAAATAATATTGATTTGAAAGCCTATCTTTGTTTTTTTTTCTCGATAGTTTTGCATCAATCGTTGTATTACAGTCAATATCTATTATGTATGCATCTGCACTTTTGTATATTTCGAAGGGAGAAATGGACAGTTCCTTGCATAATATATACAAAATGTATTTGCAAAATACATGCGTACAGATACGTTTATTTGTGTGTCTAGATAAATGTGGAGTATATGAAATGATTTGCAGTAGCGTTTATATATATATATATATATATATATAATATTTGTCAGTTGATTGATGCTACGTTCAGCATGCTGAAGCTAGTCCACAATAAATAAATATTCATATATGGCATGATGATTGGCTTTAACATAAAATAAACTTTCGTCTCTGGGATTGATTTCAATGTCTACGCACGTGTGTGTGTGTATATATATATATATATATATATATATATATATAATATGTACTCGGTGACAGTCATTTTATCATTCTGAAGATGTAGCTTTAAAAGTGAACATACTGGTCTACGGACTGCTTAGCTTCGTAACATTCACTGAGTTTAGTCGGCGCTTTTCCACAACGCAGCATTTGTTTAGATTTTGTCAGATGTGGTCGAAGCTCAAAGTGTCTTATCTCACAGATGTTTTGGCGTGTGCGTATTTTTATCGTACAATCGGAGGCTCTTTCTAGATGATATATGTAACGCTATTTAGGATGAATCTCTTAAGCCTGCTCACATTAAGCAGAATCTCTGAAAGTCACTGACTCTTACCTGAGAAGTAATATGTGGTATTGTAAATGTAGTTTGTGTGTAAGCATGCTATTACCGAACGCAGGTTATGTAAAACATGTGAAAGTGTATCGTAACCAGAATTACGCCAATTAGGTAAAAAAAAATATCGCAACATCCTCCTGACAACACACGTGTTGTTTGGAACACGGTTTGCAGATCACCATCTGGAATGAGGTGCCTATGGTAATACACAGGAGAATGTTGTAGGGTATGTAGATCCAATCACCTCAAAGAAGGATACAGTGTTTATCTGTTATATATATATATATATATATATATATATATATATATATATATATATATGCATGATACCTATTAATTCGAATGCTGAACTCAAGATTCATCTGAGGGGACATGGACACAGAAACGAGACGAAGGCGATCACAAATGATTTGTAGGATTAGAGGACTGCTTTCATCTGATGTTGCAATCTCCGTGTATTCATGTGAGAATTGTCTATACATTTATTTTATGCTTGCAACATGTAACTGCTGAAATGATCCATACGTTGCTGAATATACAGAATTCTGCCTTCGAAGGTCAGTATATTTTAATTACGTATCTGATTATAGCAGAAGAATATTAAGACATTTTAAAGCTATTTACTTTCAACAGAAATCATGAAAATTCCATGCAAGTTCTGTCATTTTTCTTTTTCAAAACAACCGGCTGATATATGTTCTGAGGTTTTTAAATTGAAAATGTTTATCTTACCTACCTAGTACATATTAGCAGAACTTGACAATATTTAACGATCCTGCTCGACAAAAAAGAAAATTGTCAAAATTATGGTTTTTCCTTTGACATCGCAATTATTTTAGATACCTTCACTCTTCGGAAATGTTGAAAAACTGATTAGAATTTAAATAAAACGAAAACACATCAATTTATACATCTTGAGCATAAACCACAAAAATAATAAGCATTTATTAGATTGTTTATTTACACAATTTATTATATTCTTTATTGAAATGGCTTATTAAATTTGGCTAATTTCCAAGCAATTAGAACTTTTATAAAATAGTAAATACCTTATTCCTTATAGGTGGTTCGCATATTTAATAAATTATGAATAAAAATGTTTTATATTTATTTCTTTGCATGTTAATAAATGTAAAATATTACATTGTATTGTTTTGAATACAGTTGTAAAACATTGCCAGGTAGTAGAGTTAAATAACATAATAGCGCTGTCGAAGGGGAAACAAACGTCCTTTTGACAATCCATTTTTTTTTCGGGGACGAATGCCAACGTAAAACCTCGCCGATTTTTTTTTTCTTAATTTAAAACCGTTTATTCTGTTTAATATGCACCTTAGCAAGATATTCGACAAGATAATATCAAATATCTGCCTGTCATCTTACAAACATGTTAATATCAAGTTAACCCGATCATAATAAAAATAGTGAATCATTCTTGATTATTTTAATTTAATACACACACACATATATATATATCAGATAACATGGGACAGATTTGAAATTTTTCTCTTGCGCAAGAAAACGTAGACGTTTCGTATGTTATATTTGAATAGCTGGTTTATTTTTCACTATCATGTTAAGAATATTGTGCAAACTCATTCTATCTTTGTAGTCTTTCTGACAATTTCTTTTGCAATCCAGTCGTGGTTGCCTTCCCCCCACCACAACAATGCTTCTCTATTATGGCTTGATAAATTCTATATCTGCAGCCAAATATTTGTCATTGCTATTCTTTTTTGACATGTCTGGTTTGGCCATCATTTATTTTTTTCTAAGAAACGTGCTTAGCGATAATTAAATCTAAATTCATGTAACGTACGCTACAACAACAGCGCTGTTTCCAACAAACGCTTCATCAGATGTTGACCCTGGATCCAGTTATGTTTTTGGGGCCAAGCCACCATTAACACATTATTAGTACAAGACGATACCACCCAGGTATTGTTTATTTACGCCATATTACAGAAATATCAGTTGCAAGAAGATACGCTTCAAGATGGGGGAAGAGATTGTATCACTTTTCATGTCACACTGAGATCGGTCAGCTATACATCAACAACTGATATTATAACGACATTCCGACATAGCAGGTTAAGGCGGAGTCGTAAAGACAATATTTATATGCCCACTATCCCCCGGCATAGCTGAAGAACGAAACAAAAATGATTATGCAGCTGTGGAATAGCAAAATCAAAACTGGAGAAATAGAACCGATCTAATAATAAGGGATTTTTTAATATTAGTACTTATAAAATATCAACATCAATAAGCCTTCATTATCAGTCATCATTATATCTTCTCTAGGTATGCCTGTGTTATAAAGTGTGTTCCAATAACTTGGACAGATTTTAATGTGAATTAAGTTTAAGCGCCTAATTTTTTTTAATTTTTCTTTCAGACTTGGCTTATATTTGGGCGATATTATATTTTTAGACATAATTCTTATGACTTAAATAACATGATCGAATAGAGAAATAAATAAATTTTAACCAATAACACTGATTTATTTAGGGCAGATTTTGATCCGTCTTAATGAAACACCCTTATATATAATCAGTCTTAATGAAACAACGTTTATTTAATGAAATTCCGTAAGATAACCTCTTAACCTTTTCATATGAAATTATTTCTCTTTGATAACCCGTTTGATTTTTTTTTCTTAACGATATGTGTGTAGTGTAACGGGTAGATACTCAGAAAGAAAATTAAGGAGGTAAGTTCGAAATCCAGTCCAGTCCGTTATAATTAAGAAAGATTTGTTAGTTGTTCACAATTAAAGATAACGTAGAAAACGGAAAATTTAAAAAATAACTTGAGTTAAAAAAAAACAACAACAAATGGAATGATATCTAATACAGGAACATTTTTTTTAATTATCTGATTTCGATCCTCACTTATCAACACTTTATGGAAAGTAATAAAATTATTAGAAATTAACTAAAAAAAGGAAAGACTAATACCCTGATTTAGTAATATACAATCATCGAATATCTATATGCAGACCACAGGAAGACATTCTAGTCATTAATTCCCACGCGAAATGTGTCTAAACATAATAAAAACAATTTAAGATTGAATTTCGAGTGCGATCTATAGAAAAACAAAAAAGAAACATGTTATCCTGGTACACGGCGGCACACTGGCGATCTTTTATCAGACGCTTCGCAGTAGCGAACCCACGTGGAACAGACTTATGTAAATTATCACTAACCTGACCTGATATCTGCCAGAAAAGTCTGATAAATTCTCTAAATCATCAGAAAACTTAGTTGTTTGCCTATATAGGAATGGTAGAAAAATAAATTATATCCCACGATAACGGTTAAATACCGGAATTGACTTGGTGTCTAATCTAGGGGAAAATAAAAGGTGGATCTGTCAGCCTATATTGCCAAAGACAAATATGACTTACATTTGTTTTTCTTTTAATTTGTTGCTTTTTCTATTACATATTTATATAATAGAATATATATTCGTACTTTCTTTCTCTGACTTGTATATTTAAATTAAAATATCTCTTAATGATTGCAGGGACTTAAATTTGTAACTCTATTTGCCAAATATCAGGTGGCACTACTGGAAACAAACAGCAAGTTTCCTTAGTTTAACAATTAGATTTATAGCACTTCTTTTTTTCTTGCTATTTAGATTATTGTTTTCATCTTTCTGGATCTCACCTGTCTTCGCATGATTGGAATTTCGATTCGAACCCTTTATTACGTCCAGATTCTTCTAGTTTCACGTGTCATGAATCTTCCGAATAA
Source organism: Acanthosepion esculentum (assembly GCA_964036315.1). NCBI lineage: Eukaryota > Metazoa > Mollusca > Cephalopoda > Sepiida > Sepiidae > Acanthosepion > Acanthosepion esculentum. Next base: position 60,872,993 of record OZ038486.1, on the reverse strand, counting down.
CTCTACAAGTTTTTATCACCACTCCAGTAGCCAGGTATTGAATTCACCACTCTTTCGGTGAAGTCACTGGATACAACTAAAGATTTTGGGCTAGGTGTCTTTTAGGACATCATTGTATGAATTTATAGGACTTACATATCTAATGTCTCAGTTGTTTTTTTTTACTAGAGATCCTATTGCAATTTTAATTGTTATTTAATTTCTCTAGCAATCCGTGTTACTGCTTCCCATATTGTATTCATTTTCATGCTTAGGAATTTTTTGTAGCCTAGCATATGTGCTGATTCTTTAAGCTTTCTTATTTTTCAGTGATGTTCTCTCTATATATTTTCAAACACATCCATTTTCCCCTCCATATATGATCAGATAGGCTTGAATCTTTCTATTTCCTCTTGTGTTCCGGATTTACGATGTTCTTGCCGCCTTATCTGCTTAAGCCTGTTTCTCCTTTGTATTTCTTACCACAACTGCACGGGATGGCGTACACACTTATGTACACTGTGGCCAATCATTATTTTGAGAAAAATGTTTCAATTTCAGATGAATATTTTTATTTGTTTTTAATAGAGTAACTAAGAAACAGAAACACTTGGAAGTAACCGAGAGGGGACTAACACCTCTACTAAATGTATGAGTTGACAAACGGACTCGTTTCAAACTCGGAAATGCAGACGAAGTTACGTAATTTTTTTTGTGGACTTGTTTATCCGTCCCTGTCTAAAAAAAAGACACTATATTATATACTCGTATAAAACGTATATGCACGTCTATGACGGGGAAGAGTTAAATTTTCAAGCCTAATTTTTACATTATGTGTCAGAGGAACTTCAACATTCTCTTTTTGATTTGAATTATAACTGCGCTCGATACATGATAGTCGAGGAGCTTTCAGGCTTAGGAGTTAGTTGGGCAGATGTAATGTGTGCAGAAATTGTCTGACAGCCATGTCTAGGTTCTCCTGCTTGTGTGGCATAGTGCAGATTCCTGTTGCCAGACATATGATCTCCCAGAAGCCACCTTCTTGACGCAGGACTGCACTACTTTCTCAATGCAGTTGATGTAGGATTTCTTGTTGTGCCTGAGGCCCTCTCTAACAGATTTGGGAAATTTTCTAACAGAACAATCATAGAGAGAATTCCAAGCTGCCTTATATTTGTAATCCCCATTAGACTCATCTAACTCTTTCTGCATCGTTTGCACTGTAACTAGACTGAAACCCAAAACACTCCGAAATGTTCGTATTAGAGATCCCGCCGCGTATGCTAAGCAATACAAAAAACTTATTCCAAATTTCTGTTGGAGTGAATTGCGCCATTGAGATATTGTTCTCACAGACTGTGCCCAACTGACCCTACTATACAGTACAGACGACAAAATTAAAAACAAAGTACATGCGTGAATTCTTTTTTAAAATTTGACAATTTACCCATCGTACCCTGTATATTTATCCAGACGTCAGTAGTTTCGTGAGTTCAGGACTTAAATTTTATTCACTAAGATTTTTAAAAGTCTCAAATTTCTCCTTTGTTTGTTTTCGGTTGAATGGTGATGTCTTGCTTTCCTTGTATATTTTTTAGTCTAACTGAAATTTGCATATCAATGTATATATTTTCAATATTTTTATACTACCACGAGATCTATGATCAAATCAAGGGATCACATGACATTTACTTTTTTTCTGATTCATGATTTCCTTTGTTTTCCGATCATGAAACATTTTTTTAAATATATTTAGACCCGTGGGATATTTTTCATATAAAACCTTTATAGCTAGTTTCGTTTTGCTTAAGCCTGTCAATCTGTAGCATTAAAAGTCATTGCTATTCTTTTTCGTTGCAAGGGGGATATCATTGTTCGTCTATATTTTTCCTGTTTGAAGAAAACGAAATCTATTTCCCTCCTGTCGTCTCAACATAAATTGAGAAAACTGCCCCCTCATCTTGAGAAGCAGGGTTAGCAATAGAGCATATATGTAGCAGAAGCAGCGACCATCAGTATCTCGTAGAGGGAATTGTTCAGTTCGAGTCCTTAAGAAATCAGTAATTAGCTATATTCAGAAGTGTAGATATTCGGATTTTGTCTGATGTTAACGAAAACCTAATTATTCTCACAGCCCCAAAATCTATTATTATCTTCCTATTTCAGGAAATAAATATTTCATGAACATCTCAACATGTCTTTCATATCGTCTTCGTTCTGTATCTGTTTGTTACACGATTTTTGGTGGTTTCTTCAGGATGTTGGCTTTCTCTATAATGTCCATTCATAGCCATCTCTCCCTAACCCTGCTCCGCCATCCATTTACTCAAACACAACAGTTTGCTTTCCGCAGTCTCTCTTGCCTTCAATCAGTCCTAAGAGTATCTAATTTTCCAAAACCTTTTGCTTCATTATGTGACCTAGAAATATCAAAGCTCTTCTTGATTGTTAATTATAACTGTTCTCTTTGTTTCCATTGTATCTAGACTTTCGCTTCATAGTAATCTCAGTATCCTCATGTAGAACACGATTTCTGTTACTTCAAACCTCTTCTTCATCTGTGAAGTATAGATATCTCATATATGGGTAAAATAAGTCAGGAAAATCACCAACACGATTCTTAATAGAAACAAACTGTCAGTGTCTACAATTATAAACGGCCTTGGCATTATAACGTATACGTCGAATATGGTCAAACTGTTTGCAATAAACTTGGCCTCCACGTCTAAATCAACGTTAGATGAAACGGGGCATTCCCTATCGCTTTTTCCACGTCTCACATAGTCCTAAAATTTTAATGTCTCTCTTTTGTCTCGGGAATATTCCATACTTTTAAAAACCTTCGACTCCAGGAAAGCTACCAGTTCGCAAATATTTCCATGATTCTTCATAATAACCCTAGTCCACAATTATCTACTATCTGGGCAAAATCGTTCAAACTGCGGGAGTGTTGTAATCTAGGGAAGGTTATTAAATCGAATAATCAAACGAATGTTGGTAATGAACGATAATATTTAGGAAAAGAACACATATAAGATTCGCCAGAGGCGCGTAAAAGTAGTCAAATGGTAAAAATGAGACAAGAAAATTCTACAATGAATCTCCAACTGCAGAATATCTACCAACCACCCCACGCGCTCAGATGTTGCACAAGGCCGAATTTAATTAATATGGGGTATTCGAGCCCGTAGGCTCGGCCAAAAATTCGCCGTAGACCCCACATAAAACGGGAACTGGTAGCTGTTTCTCAAGACAAGACTCTAGACCTTGACATAGCCTCGCCTGGGGTTCACTCGGCCCGGAGGCAGAGAGTTTGACAAGCACAGCTGGAGACAAATTTCCGACTGCAGATAAACATACAGTATTTACTACTGTATTTATGTGAATGGGGACATACACATTATCGCCCGTAGGTATGTTACAACAGGAGAAATTTTTACCAATTCTACGGAAGTTACACCTGCATGCCCTGTTTTAAAGAAGGCTTGAGAGCGTTTATCCTCGTCGAAATATCACCCTATCAACATCTTTAGACTTTTCAGAAGTCATCTCGATTATATTTTCAATGATATGCTGTTTATCACCTCAATGACCTCCTGACTGTAAAATAATATGGATTTTACTCCTCTTGATGTAGCGTCATATAGAGAATCAATAATAATGGATGAGGCATCACGAGAACATTTGCCTTAGATATCTTAAAGGTATTCACAATTCAGGACATATGGAGATGCTATACAAAATCAACATCAATGACACTATTGAATAGTCATCGGTTTGTGATGTTGAACGCATTCGCGTGTCACTTTTGTCATGTCAAATGAATGCTAGTTATCATTCCGAACTGCTCCCTGTAGTCGAGATTTAATAAATGCCAGTTCTAGTAGTAGTAGTAGTAGTAACGCCTTCAAAGTATACTCGCCCTAATAATATTTGTTCGAATTGTATCACCGAATAGTTTAATAATCAGTAACAGAGAATAATATAGAAAAGCGAATCGAGTTCCGTCAAGTAAGAGAGTAGGAAGAGTGATCGTTTGGCCGTCACGCTACTTCATTTTCATGCACTTGCTTTATGATCAAGGGATATATTAATATATCTTTATTGTCACATTAACGACGTTTCCGGTTTTCATCAGGTGATATTTCTTGGACTTTCGAACCGAAACCTTTATTCAGTCCACGGGGGTAGATTTTTCTAATTTCACGTGTCATACCTTTTAGCTATTTGTCTTGATAACATTTTGTTTTCCCTGCCTACAACTTTCTGTTCTCTCCGCTAAGGCCAGGGATTGAAGTCACAACACTTCGACTGAAGTTACTTTCAGGATCGATCAATCAATCACGGACACATGGCCCATTGGATAAATTTCCTTATTTACTTGAACCTAAAAGTGATTTGAACCTGGACGTAACACTATAATTCTTTTCTTTTTCTTTTTTTTTGACAAAGCTGATGTAGGCTTTTGAATTTTCTGTATGTTCAAATTGATAAAATTTCCAATATTTGGCTACAAAGTATCTTGTGTAAAACAAGGGCATGCCTTTTTGTCTGCTACTAAGAAAAAAAAAAGAAAAGAGAAAGGGGCGATAGTGATGTATTCTGTAAGCCTGATGATTGTCGTTGGGGTCATTATTAATGATTGGCATGTTTATTTTATATTTATAGGTTTAAACGATAAGACTTTATATTAAGCATACGTGTAGGCGAGCCAAAATCATTCAACGAAAGCAATGTATATTGCTCTTTTGAAAAAGGTTACGTGTGCGCAAACATATACACAAGTATATGAAGGAGAAATAAAAATGAATAATCATAATAATAATTCAGTGTATAAATCCCAGTTGATTATCTAGCGTCGATTTCAGAGAAAATATAATATAAAAACAGATGCCTTTTCATTTTTCTATCAACTGGTTTCTTTTTTGTTCAATCGATCTTAGTCTCTTATTCTGTCTCTTTTACTCCCACTATATTGTTTGTCTTTCTTTTTTCCTTTCTTTCTCCCTTTTTTCTTTGTTCTGTCAGTTTCTTTTAACTCATTCTTTCTCTATTATTGTCGATCTCAAACTTTTTCTACTTTTGTCTTTATTTTTCCTCCTCCTCCCGTTATTTTACCTATTTCCTTTCCTCCCTCCCTTCCTTCTTGGCGGCCACATAATAACCTATTTCTATTACCATCGACTCTTCTACTTCGTATTTCCATTGCGCGTATTTGGTGTGTTTGCTATTAAGAACTCCATAGAAAATTTACTAGAAAAAATAAAAAATATATGGAAATTAAGTGTTTCATTTACCCACAACCTCAGCGATACAACTCACAGTTCGAAAGCGGGCCAAAAAGGAAATATGTTTTATCCGAAGCAAATGTTTAATGAAATCAGTCTGTGTAACGGATTGAAACGTGATGATAGGGTTAGACAAACAATGACCTCTCTTCAGTCCAAATCGCAAGCAGAAGCCAATAAAATTATGAGATAGGAAATAAAAGTAAACAAATAACAGACTGCTAAAATGTGCAAAAGCAAACAAGTCTTTATGAAATATAAAAAAGAAGCTTCAAATGAAAAAAAAATCACGTCTAACAATTACAACAAATCATAAGTGCATAAATGGAGGCGCTGTGTTGTCTTTTATGTATAATATTGTTATCTTTTTGGGGGAAGGTTTCTGGAATTTATGGTAATTATTTTATCTATTAGCTTTGATCTCATTCAATATTGCAGAATCAGTCGTGTTTTTTCTAACTCATTTTTTATCTGATTTTTATTATAAAGAGGAATATGTGAAAACAATATGATGAAGAATGAATACTACATTATAGCTACTTATGAAAGATAACACACAAGCATATACGTGTCTATATATATATATATATATATAATTATCAAATCTTCCTAATAATTTCTATCATTTGTATATCATTGCTTGAACCGGCTTCTAATGCTCCAGTTGGCGCGGCTTTGTGATAGTAATCGTGGCTCCCGGGGCACAGTCTTATGGGTATAAAAGGAAACTCAGTTTAGATCTACCACGAAATGTCTGTGCGAGCGGGGCTATATTGAGTATGATTTGCTATCTCTTCGTCACCGAGGCCCGGTGGAACAGTTGGTATGATATTTGCTTGACAACGTGTCAGGGTTTCAATTCTCGGTAGTATATGCGCACTGCTGATGAGTCGCAAATATAGGACGAAACGGTCGTCCAGTGCTCTCTGTATTCGGTTGAGGTTTAAATCAGACTCAATGAATTAATTAAATATAATTATCAAATCCTCATAATAATTTATATCATATATATAATGTGTGTGTGTTTGTATCTTTCCGTGCATAGAATAAAAGCCAGCATATATGTATTCAGTGAATTTAAGAAATATTGTGACATTTCGTCACTAAATGACTTATAAATTTTATGTATTTTATTTAAACTGATATAAGCTAGTAAAATGATGGAAAACTATGTCATGCGAAATTATAGAAAGTAAATATGGTTTTACTTATGCATGTGATCTAATTTCCGAGTCTGATCTACCAGAACAACGCATCACTAAAGTATGTGATGTACAAGTTAAGATAATTATCTACATTAAAAAATAGATATATACGAAATAAAATAAGAAGTAGGATTTACTTTATATACTATAATACTAAAAATAATAACATATGATGAAGAAAAATTGTAATTATTATTTTAACTCGTACTCTCACGGTCTGTAAATTAAGAAAACACCTTAAAAATCCATCTCGGTTGTAATTTATTTCATGAATATATTTATATGCGTCTCTTCAGATCGAATATTTTTAAGAAATGGAATCAATCCATCCATAGCGAGATAAAAAAAAGAGAAAAAGAAAAAATGATTAAAAATTATAAGAAAAAATAAAATTAAGAGAAGAAAAAAAAGAAAAGGAAAATATAAAAGATGAGCGAATAGAAAAAAATAGATTGACCAGTAAATATTTCCATAAAGGACTTACATAATGAAGACAAAATAAGTTAATATACCAAGTAATGGAATGTAGAGACATGAGAAGAAAGAGGAAGAGGAAATTAAATGTGTTACAACAATGTTTCAGTAAATGTGGCGTCGGTTTAGATGACATCATCAGCACATAAACTAATAATAATAATATCCAACATAAATAATATAAAATAATTTAAAAAAAATAAAAAATCAATCAATTAATAAATAAATAGATCATTATAATACACAAATTTAGAATGTAACAAAATTCATGAATATAAAAATAATAAATATTATTTATAATAGTAATAAATAAGAAAATTATAAATTAAAAAATGTAAATGATGTAGGCATCAGAAAGATATTTACATAAATACATCAACAGATCTATATATAAATAAATGTAAGACAATCAATATAACTACACACATATATATATATATATATATATATACATATGAATAGACGTACTTACGGTGGTACCCAGATAAAAGAAGAATCATCATTTCAATTATATATTCCCCCAACGTCTATGTTTTTAGGGAATTCTAAATTTGTTTTTATGTCGACACTTGAAAATAAGTTAATTCTTTGATTCAAGAAGTGGCCAGCATCTTCATATTTAATTATTACGATTTTCTCCTGTATGTATTCATTGCATCTGTTCTGAAATTTGTTGGGAGTGTGAGGCTGACAGAGGACCTCCCATTTAATTGATAGTTTGATATCTTTGTTTAATTTTTAAATAATGCTTAGATAGAGCTGTTTGTTGCATTAAAGAAGCATGGTAGAAGGAATGTCGATGATTGTAGTGTCTCTTTTTCCAATTCCAGCGAATGTCCCGATGTATACGTTTTATCATTAATATTTTATTTTGGAAGGAAGTTAGCTTGGCGTACCATATTTTTCGAATTTCAGATACCCCCAACTGGACAGTTGGTCCCTGTTATACAATTACCAGAGAGCCTGTTTACTGGTATGTTGCCGTCATAAAATGACTTAATATTGGGTTGTTATTTGAATCAATAATAGTATGTACTAGCAGGCTTCGCCCGCTTGCTATCACTTTGCAAACATAGATATATTCACTACTTGAAATATGTGAAACAAAGATTTTAAATGAACATTTCATTCATAAATAGATTAAGGAAATTGGTTAAGGAAAAGATTTACAAGTAGATGCCAGCTTGTTGAAGGCCAAATAAAATTCAAATGTCAAACAATTTTCTGTACTGTATAAGACACTATTCCTCAACAGATCTATTTTTGATATGAAAAGCAAAACAATCCTTGAATTAAAAAAAAAAACGCTAATGAAGGACAATTAATGAGGTATATGTTTTTAAAATCAAATTAGTTAAACCTGAAGAGTGATATCACCTACAATTAGACGATATATAAAACAGATATTGATCATTTAGCGAATAAATTACTATAAAGTATATTTGGGGCTTTTTAACTTCAGAATTCATTGGATAATTTTGGTACAATTTCGTATTAACTCATATAGATTCCATAATATAGGTTTTACTTAATTAGCCATTATGTTTCTCTAACACTTCATATGATAAATATATAACTGATTCTAATTTAATCTTTTCCCATCTTTACACAATATTAATGTTATCTTATCATTTGTCCCCCTAATCTGTCACCGATGAAATAAAAATAATTGTTATTACGGAAAATATGATCTACGTAAGTCAAATCGTCTTTACAATAAGTGGCAGCAGAAGAATTATCTTTGAACTTTTAAAAGCTAAGCTTAAACATTAATTCAATGCTTAAATGCAGCGATCAATTTTGAGTTCTTCTGTAGTTTATTGATGCCTATTATATCTACACCTCCCTAACTATTGTGATGATGGTCAAACCAAAAGTCCTCCAGAGGAGCTAGCTTAAATGCCGCCCGATAGGGAGTCTTTTAAGCTAGTTTATAATAAAACCTGCATTGCAATGTTGGATAGAAAAGGAAAATGAGTTACTCTCCTTGAACCATGAAAGCAACGATAATGGCTCGTATAATATATTAATATGTATTTGTAACCTCACATCGGGCAAGCCTGAATCTGCGCTCAACAAAAATCTTTCCTTAACTTTTCTAGGTCTTTTGAATGAGCTATGAATCATTGAAATCGAACTGGTGGAAGGGGAGGAAATACACACATATATACTGTACTTTATATATAAAATATGTTAGTGCAGGATTAACTGATTTTTAGAGTTTTTCTATTGAAACCTTTTTTGTAGATGGTTGTTGTGATCAAAATATTTATCGATTAAATTTAGAAAATATCTAATATTTACATGAGACAGTTTGCAGAAACTTAGGTTAAAAATTGTTTTTTTTTCTGTTTTTGGTTCCATTAGTGTTATTTATTATTCAAAGATTCCTGTTAAAACAATTTTTATTTGAAATTACTCTTATTGAAGGCTTCGTTTTAAGTTATTTGACGATTTCTTGTTAGACGGCAATCTATTAATTCTTGTGTTTACTGAGTAAGGAATGAGTCTAATTATTGAGTTTGGGTGATTGGAGTTGACATTAAGTGTTTGAGTTTCTTTGTGAAATGGCGTAAATATTTTGTTAGTGAGGTTGAAAATGATATCTATGAAATTAACTATTTCATGGTTATATGATGTTTCAATTTTAAAACTTAAGAATTGGAAAGCCCTTATAATCTTCTTTCGTATACTAGAAGATACTGGATCATTAATATATGGGATTACAATGAGTCCATCATCTCTGTAAAGACATACTATTTATGATCAATGATCTTACTAAACAATATGTTGATGCCTACTAAATTTGACTAAAAACTATATAAACATTACAGAGGATGATTTCGAATTTATATATGCTGGAAATGTCAGAAGTTTCTCTCTATATATATGTATAATCAAGGTTTTCGTTTTATATTACCCTTGTCCTGCGTGTGCACGTGTAATTGCCTCAACAGATAAAGCACAAAAAGTTACCTATTGCGTAGTCTCAGCAATAATGGAGAGAGAAACATTTATTATTTAGCATATGTTCTATTCAAATAGACTTCTGTGACACTTCGCTTGTCGTCATAATGTTTTTTAGTCATGTGTTTGACGTCCTGTTACCTATACCATATCGGTTTGTGACGACTACTGTCCCGAGAAGTTTACGCGTCAATCCAAAAACACATAATTACGTAAGCAATAGTTCTTTGTATGCGAATAGGATTATAGTTCATGAGTAGATTCAACGTGCTAGATACTGCAGTCGAGGCAAAGTCATTGAACAAATATCAGTTCGTCCTATTTAAGTGACACGCCAAATTAAAGAATGGTAGATGGCGTTATTCAATGAAACTTTTTAATTAAGAAACATTATTCATAAACAAGACATTGGTAAGAAATAAGTGGATTAAGCCCGTAGATTCCTCCATGCAATGATAGAGCCACAGCTTTTACCAAAGCAAGTAGTGTTTTACGAGTAAACGCTATTGCATTCAGAGTTTAACGTCTACAAATCTGGGAAAAAAGCTAAAGAGGCCTTTCTCTCACTTCTATTTACTTTCAAATTAGGGGAAAAGAGATTCATATTTTCCCACAGTCATTATCCCGAGAGCGAATGGAATGTCATTGCCTGGAATTTGAAGTGCCTAAACAAATCTTACTTCGTGCATTCATAAATACTCCGCCACACGTACACCTTGGCAATAATGTCTGCAGCATATTCTATAAAATTTCTTTAGCTGGGTGAGGTGATAATTGCCACATGCCATAAAAGACTAACGTTAAAATGATTTTTCAAGAGTTGCCGAAGAAATACCATTGGAGTGGAGATAAATCTTTTGTTTAATATTTTGAAACTTGAAGCAAAATATTGTCGAATGTAATATCGTGTCACAGGCTAATTAGGAGGAAGTGAATTCAAATCACTCTTTTCACGAGAGAAAATGGCGCAGATATATTTAAAGTTAATTCATAAGTCATTTGTGCAGATATCCCCATCAGCAGCAGTGATATTTATTTTCGAACAGGTTGTTGCGTATAAAGAGAAAGATCAAACCCGACTAAACGGAAATGCTAAAAGCAACATTCTCAGCACAAATGTCGAAAAAACTTCACGAAAATCTTTTTTTCGCAGTCTTCATACAACTCAAATTTTGCATTATCCTATTGGGCATGTATCCGAAAGTGAAAGTTTTCAACAATCGACAATTTTTTATAAAATCACGAAGCATAAATTACTTCTGACCAATTGGATGAAAAGTATGTAAAATATTTTTGGGGATTACGGCCAAATCGTGTTGAAGCCTGGTCGGTAACTCGATGGGTGACCTCTTGAGAATGCCAAGTGCTATAATCTTTGATGTGCGGGTTGTGTCATGATTAATCGCTCGGAATTATTAATCGGAGAGCCGAGTTCTAATTCATGTCGGGTTCGTCATTTTCATCTACATGCAAATAGTATTGGGAACGGTATATATCCACCTCTTATCCCTCCAGCTATTGGGTAATTAGTAATACATGTATCACTACACAATTATTATCTAAAAAACATTCATAGAATTTAAAAGTGTTTTATGACTTTGAACAATCTGCAAAGGTTTGATAAGTTGTTGAAGACTAATCAGTCAATTAATAAAAACATTTTTCATTGTATCATATAGCAAAATAAGCGTTACAATACAGCAAACATTCGGAATACTTGGCTTGGAAGGTCTGTGTTAGCGTCGGTTGAAATATCTATTTTTTCAAGTATTTTTAGGAATTAAGATTTCTCAATTTAGCTGTTATTGTTTTCTATTCTACTGATGGATGTTTCTTTCAAAAACATTTGCTATTGGCACTAATTCTATTATACCATTTTCGGCTATTGTGATGGCATTTTATTATTGATAGAAGAAAATGTTTGAACTGATATTTCTGAAATAGTTTAACGGAAATAAACTAGGGAGAGAATACGTTGAGAAATGGGGATTTGCAAATGGTTATGATGTTGCAAAATCAAATTGTTTTTGAAGAGCAATACATTGACTTCATTTTACTCTAAGATTCATAAATTATCAGTTGTAAAAACTGTTTTATATGATAGCCAAACTTATTTATGAAACATTACTTATATTATTCCAAGTCCTTTTCCGAAAACAATTCATTTTACAAAGCAAATATTAAGATCTCAAAATATTTATCTTCCTTGCCAAAGCTCTTAAGCAAATATTTCTCCATTAATCGCATAAATCAAACATAGAAAATATCACACCAAACTTCATCTCCTCCTTGTGTCAGCTTGCATCATCATTCATTTGTTTCGTATATTGAAAGAGACTCTCAGAAATATAGACTTATACAGTCATTCCAAGAAATATCTTAACCGTTTTACTAGTAAGTGGATTTTCTCTGAACTATTTTAAAATGTATTATAAACATCTTACACACGAATGCGGAACAGTTGCAAACTGAAGTGATTTCTGTATAAAACTCTGAGATATGTGCTGAGATATTACAAGTACAAAGGTTTAACATCTGTGCATCTGTTTGGTTGGAACACCCAGCATCCATTAACAAGAATTATATGAATACATTCCGAAGACAAATGCTGTATTGTAACCTCAAATAATATATAGATTTAAGAAGCAATTAGAATATGAAATTAGAATTTTCATTTGTCAATGTGCCATCTGAAATCTCCCTATGTATAGCAGAGAAATGAGTGAGTATTTATAGTGTGTTTAAATTCACAACATCGGGATGCTCATGTGTAACCAGATATCAAACTGTTATTCCCAAGAATATGAAAATTGAAGTCGTAAGTTTACAGGTTCATGTTTGAAAATTATTTCACCAAAATAGAAATAAGAATGTTTCTAAAAACAGGAATTTCTATATTTGAAAGATATTTTTTTCATTTTATCTTATTGTTTTTTGTTTGTTTGGTTTTTGCACAATATTTTTTCTACATTTCCATTAAAAAAATATATCAAACGTCAAATTATTTCATTTTATTTTCCTTTCGTTTTTTTCTTTTCTTTTCTAGAATTTATTTTTTGGTACTAGGATTTTATTTTATATGAGAATAGCTTCTTTCCTACTGGAGTAGAAACAAAACGGTCGTAAATCCGTTATTTTTTTTCACATCTTGAATTTATTTTGTTAAAATTTTTATTCATCCGCAAACTTACCGATCGATTCATTATACTTTTCTATTTTACACTCATTTATGTTCACTTCGGTTTTACTCAGATTTCCTGTATAAGGCTCATTTTCTCCTCCGTTTCTCCTTGTCCACCTTATTTTCCTTACTACTTCATCTCCTCGTTCGTTTTGTGGTGTCAATTTTCTCGGACAATCTTCTATCTATTTATCTATCCCTTACGGTGTTTGTCCTACCTGACGTTTGGGCCTTCAGAATACGCAGATTACTACTGAGTACTACTACTCATCTAATGAGGCCACCCGTAATTTCGGGGTAAGGGATCCTGTTTATTGAGGGCTTCAGGAATCAGGGTTAAATACTTGTGATTCCCAACAAACTACGTTGGCTCTTAGTTGGACTACACGGAGGGAGAGGCCCGATTAGATCAATCGTCTGTTCATGCCAATCCCCAGCGCCTACAACTATATCAATTTATCGAGTACTTAATAATTGAATACAATGCCCCAAATATACACCGGGACAAAATATCATCTCTATCCAATTTATATTTATTAGAAGGCGATGGATGGGGAGTCAGTCGGTTCAAAGATATATAGACTTAGACATAACTATAAACATACCAGTTTGTAGTTTTGGGAAGTGCAACAAATGGTTTAATGTGTGCTCAGTCTCACTCAAATACGAGTATACTGTTAGGCCTGACCTGTTAAGATGACTTGGTCTCCCCCTTGACACGGTCAAATGCTGTGCTCAGAAGTGGGTTGGGAGGACAGAGTGATTCTTTTCTATATCAAATTAATGGACAAAGAAAATAAAATCAAAACAAATGATATTCAAACTCTTATATATTTCTCCATTAATCGCATAAAACAAACATAGAAAATATCACACCAGACTTCAACTTCTCATTGTGTCAGCTTGCATCATCATCATCATTCATTTGTTTTGTATATTTTAAGAAACTCTCAGAGATATAGACAAATACAGTCATTCCAAGAAATATCTTCACCGTTTTACTAGTAGGTGGATTTTCTGTGAACTATTTTAATATGGAATATAAACATCTTACTCACGAATGCGGAACAACGTAAATCGGTTCTAAGGGAGTTTAGACTTAGACATAACTATAAACATACCAGTTTGTATATTTCTTTGGGATGTGCAACAGATAGTTTAATGGGTGCTCAGTCTCACACAAATACGAGTATACTGGTTTGTGTATACCTGAACTGTCAAGATGATTGGGTCTCCTTCTTGACAGGATTAAATGCTTTGCTCAGATGTGGGTTGGGAGCACAGGCAATGTTTTTTTTTCTATATCAAAATAATGAACAAACAAAATAAAAAACAAAAAAAATGATATCTTTCAAACTCTTATTCAGAAAACGAATTAAGTACTGAATTTACAAGTTTTTTGTGCTCGCGTGACAAGATGGCAAATTTTCCAATTTCTTGATTGAAAAATGCAATCCTGTAAGATTAACTCCAGAACAATTAAGAAATTGAGAAACGGCAAACAGACCGAAAATATAAGGAATATGAAGAACTTTCATGACATCAAAATAAAAAACCATCCCCCATGAAATACTGAATATTTCTACGGGAGCCGTTAGAAGAAGAGAGTTGCTTCTGGCCACATTTGAGGAAATAACAAATGCTTTAAGAAGCGAAGGAGTCAATTATTACCGTAGAGTTACGATAAAAAGAAAAGAAGCGACCATCACAACAGGCATATATATCCTTACATTTGTCAGACCTCAAATTACATAGAGTATAAAAATCGGGTACAATATTGAGCCAGCGGAACAATATATTCCTGCTCCACTAAGGAGATTTAAGTGCTAAAAATGTAGGCATCATGTGGGTAGCTACAGGTGAAGCCCAACATGTAGAAAATATGTCCAAAAGGATTCAGACCACACGGAGGAAAGTGCCACTATAAGGTAAGTTGTGTTAACCGCCAGGAAAACCATCTAGCATACTCAGGATCATGGGACTTCTGGCAAAAGGAAAGAGAAATAGTCGAGGTGAATCTCAAACTAAAGGTCCATTTCTAGAAGCAAGACAAACAGTAGAAAGCTACATGAAAGGTCCATTCTATGCAAAAATAAAAACCACAACCAATACCAGTTAAATAAACAAATACAAAGCCCTCTTAGAGAAGCTCGTACACATTGGACCAAATTACGGGTCCAAATTTCAAAACTACCTGAAAGACAAACTTCAAGGTTATAGTGCAAATTGATCTACAAAAGAACGCCAATGAAAGATTGAAATAATAAACTCAAATCACACCTGCAAAAAATACAAAACCTCCTTCAAATCAAAATCACAGCGACCTTCTATCAGTCCACAAAAAAAAAAAAAAATCATCAACGATAGAATTAAAACATATCCTCCCCCAAAAAAACAGAACCAGCCAAAGAAAAACCAGAAAATCATATCGAGAATATTCCTAACAAAAATCGATTTGAAAAATTGGATAAAATGTAGGTGGAAACTAAGAAACTATCAACGACCAAAACGTCCTAATTCAAAATACAGCCACATACTAAGCTAAAATTCCAAAAATTCAGCAATCCTGTATGTAATGATATCAAGATAGCTACAGCAGAAGAAAGGTAACCTTACATGAACTGCTTCCGCTAACAATAAACTTATCATTTACTCGCTCTCTTTTTTATATATAATAAATATATATATACATATATATATAAATGTGTGTGTGTGTGTGTGTGTGTGTGTGTAATATCAGTTCTCGTATGATCACGGAAATTAAGCAACGTCGAGCCTGGTCAGTACCTAGATGAGTGCCCATATGGGATTACCCGTTGCTGTAAGCTTGGATGTGCAGGTGGTGCAATGAATATAGGCATTGAAATCGGACAGCTGAGTTTCAATTCCAGTCTGCTCAGTTATACTCACTTACGGTCAGATACCCTTAGGAAAGTTATTAATCCACCACCTCTCGCCCATCTATGGATTAATTAGAACTTTAAGTATAATCATTATTGTCTTCTAAATTTTCTGACAATCCAAAAGTGTTTTCTGGACCTTAATAAACCTGCAAAAAAGATTTGTTGTTTTACGGCTTATCAAAAGAAATGTACATATTAAGGTAAACAGAAATCTCCTGGATAACAGCTAAGATGGCACTCGCATCCAAACGTCATATAACATTCTTTACAAACTGTACCCATTAAAAATCGCTTGAACTCATGTAAGAAATATACAATGACAAGCTCGATGGCAGTGCCTTGAGAGTGGTATTCAATGAAACCCATGTAAAAGAGACTGCTGATAAAATACAAAATACATTTATACGTGCGCTTAAATATATATATATATATATATATATATATATATACGGGGAGGGACGAGGGAAAGCGGCTCGGATTGAGGATTCGGAGAGTCGAGTTCGAATTCCATTCGAATCCATTATATCCACTAACGTGCTAATACCATTGGGAAAGGTGCTAATTCTTTTCTCCAACCAGCTATGGGTAAATAGCAGGACAGACTGGGTTCTGTAACCTTGATTGACGATTCGTTTAGTTAGGAATAGGATAACTGAATCCAAAACATGCGGAGGGTAGCCTGGGGACCTTGTGGCACGTAGTGCACTGCTTCTCTGTATTCTGCCCTTCAAAATCTGGTTGGTTCTTCACAAATCCTTCACACATATAATCAAATCATACGTGCTGGTTTCTGGGTTGCCGGTTCCTAGGAACTGAACTGCTTCACCCTCATACGACTGGAGAGTCCACCATATATATATATATATATGTGTGTGTGTGTGTGTAATATTGTGCTAGTGTCTGTGTCAATATATCTGAAATGTAATCACTCTAATTATTCACTTTACGTGTAAATATTGTTCACCATATACTTACTGCCTAACAACTTTCGTATATGTCTAGTTTTCATTGTTTTGTTATCCAATAACAATTATTTATAAATATTATTTTATATAAAGCTCATTGTCTTTTTCCTTGCTCTCTTTTTCCGTTTCACTCCCTTTCAGTCGCACTTTTCGTTTTCCTCATTCTCTACACCCCATATATTTTTAATAGTCTGAAATACATCAATCATTCCCCATCTATTTCCGATATCGATCGAATCGCCGTCTGGAACGAGTCAAATCTATCTGGATACATATGCACGTGTTTTTCTTCCTTATCCATCGATATTTCTCATCTTAATTTACAAACTGTTTTTGTTATCAATCAATAAACTCTCCGTATTGCCGATTAAATTACCCATACGTTTCTTTTGTACTTTATGTCCGTTAATATTGGCTATCTTTATGCCTTTCAAGTCGTTATATATTTTATTTACATTTAATATCATGTCTATTATATATTCCTGACATTTAGCAGGAGTTATTTCCAAGCGTCTGTGAAAACGTGTTTTATTTCACCTCTCATAAATACGCTTTCGTGAAACCATAAATTGCTTGCCAGAGATTAAGTAATTCCATATGAAATATACTTTAAATTCAGAATGAGATTTTTTTTTTACGCAACCTAAATTAATGAGAATTTATCAAATGAAAAGTAGGTGAATTCTCTGGTCCAGAACTTAGCGATATATAAATATAGGAAGTAACAACACACGAACATATATAGGGTGCAATGTGTAAATTGCCGGCATTTTATATTATTAATTTCGCGCATGCGCGTTGTGTATTTTTTCGATTTTGTTCCACTGCACATATATTAGGTTTAGTTATGTACTTTCTGTAAAGAAAAGAGCACCATGAACCAATTCACAAAGCCAGAAATTTGGAAATGACATGCTGTACATGCTTGGCATGACATGACATGTAATATCCACTACGAAAATTTAATAGTGTTTGGGTGTCAATCTTAATACAGTGAACAGGTTTCGGAAAGAGTTGGATGAGTCTAATTGTGATTAGGAAGGTACGTTAACTCAGAAATCTCACTGGGATCGTTCTGATAAGAAAAGAACTCCAGAATTTGTGGCTGGGGTCCTCAGACTCAACACGGAGGCTTGCATCAACTGACATGAGGAGGTAGTGCTGTCCAGGTTCAGGTTGGTGGCTGTTAGAAGATGTCATATCTGGCAACAGGACTCTGTACCATGACACACAATCAGGAGAATACAGTCATACCTGTCAAACAATATCTGCCGTCACATCCCCTCTTAAATATGGCCACCTAACTACGTATACTGCAACCCCATTGATTATTATGTGTGAGGCAGTGTCAAGCAACTTCGAGCTTGGTTGTTATCTAGATGGGCCACCGCTTGGGAATACCATGGGCTCTAAGCTTGGATGTGCGGTTTCTGTAATAGATACTGGTATGAAATTGTTAATCGGAGCGTAGAGTCCCAATTCCCGTTGGGTTCGTTATATTCGTTTATGCTTATTCTAATACCCTTTGGAAAAGTATAAATTCATCTTTTCTTTCCACAGCTATAGTGTCAATGAGTAAAATTTTATCGCTAAACCGTAAAAAATGAATCTTACAATCTAAAGTAATTTTTGATTTTAAATAACCTGCAATGAGTTGAAAAACTGTAGAAAATCAGTCAGTCAATCTTTCCTTATAATGTACACTAGATATTTCAATTGTATCTTTCTGATTCGAAGTATAAGTTTAAGGAGTTATTTTCCATCATTATCATTCCATCTGTAATAATTCGCTTTAAAATGTCCTAGTATCGCTGAATTTTTGCTTGTATTCACAAATTTAACTATACGAATCAGCGTTTCTTCTGCATGAATTTCCAAGACGAGTATTAAACATTTTATAATTTTTTTCTTATTTTTGACATTGCTATTATTAACGCAACATTTCGTTTATTGTTATCTCAGGATTTCTAGTCTCCATCTATCCGAAAAACCTTAAGAGAATTTCGAACTGAGCTAATTATTTAATCTACAGTGAGAGATTGATCTCTTTCCACTCAGTACGAGAGGATTAGAACGTTGGTTTGTGAATCTGTTGGCATTATAACTGCGAGTTTAATCTCTGGGCAAGGTATTATAAACACATATTCAGTAGAAACTGGATGAGCTATAACTGAATAAAACTAAACAATAGTAGTTATCTCTAGATATGGACAGAGGAATGAGAACATACTACCGCCATTTTAGCATTTGCTGAATATTCCCGGGATCTTCAGATATATGAATATGGCGACAGGGCAGAATGACCGAAACGTAGTAATAATGAATATCTGAAGACCTTAGTCTGACTGGATACGATGCGCACGAAGAATCCACATATAATTAAATTTGAATATTATTCCCGTAAATATTATAAAATATGATTGTTTTAAAAGTTTTGACAAGGAATTTGTATACTATTTACATTATTTGAACTATTGTCCTCATCTTTGTCGCCATATTTATTACAAAGTTTCGGTCGTTGTACGCTTCGGATGAGGACAATAGTCCGAATAATGTAAATAGTCTATATAATAATCTCAGAAATATAGACAGATACTGAAGGAATTTGTAATTTAAAATATCGGTTGTTACGTAATGGTAATGTAAGCCGTTTAACTACAATGAAACATTTAACGAGTAGCCAGTATTGCTATCATTTTTGTTTTTAAATACATAAAATATGAAAAGTTACTATTGACACATCTTCAAGAAGTCATTTCTCAAGTCCCGAGTCTATTATCACTCGATCCAGGATTGACGGGTTGTTTCCTTCCTAACCTTACATTTATAATTGTGTGGAATGTCAACATCCAGATTATGATATCATTTTCTTTTCGATTTAAATGAACAATCTACTTCAGTTTTCTGCTGTAGGTAGACCTCAAGTGACGTGATTTCCGTTATATGGTAAACTTCTTTGTTTGTACATTTTGAATATCGCTACAGATTCTCAAAGAGAGATGATCTATGCTAAGACCCATAGGCTTCACTCATCCAAGGACTTTTTTTCACTATTGGTCCCATGAAACGTTTGTATACAGCTGGCATTTTATTCCTGAGCGTGTGTTGGCCCCCTGACATTTGAATATCTCGATCTTTTGAGGCTAATTAAGAACAATACACGTTTTCAGGTCTTGGTTTTGTATCGATTGCGGTATTGAGCATAACAACATCTGAGGCAACCGTTTCAATTTTCTTTTCTCCTATACTTAATATGTTATGGCTGAACCATACGCCGAGGTATCTAAAGAGTTTACTATTTATTAATTCCACATCCAGATTTTTATGACGAATTCATGTTAGACACCACCAGTGCTTTTATTCCAGTTCTAATGTTTTAAATAGATATTTTGAGTCTTAAGAGTAAAATTATAGTAATATTCCTGTCTTCAAGAACAAAGGGAATATATTCTTACCATGTTGCTTTATCTTCGACTGTACTTTTAGTTACGCAAGTAAATATAACAGCCCTAATTTCTAAAAAAAATTTCCATCGATATATACGTACGTACATACATACATTGTGGATCTGCTACTAGATTCTGATAGTTGAGAATCCTTCTGTCAGTAGACAGTAGATAATTATGACTTTAAAAGATTTCCAAACGGCAAAGGTGAACTTTCGGTAGACCTGAAACAGACATTTTTCCGGAAAAAAAAGAGAAAAAAACTTAAACGTCAAAAAATCATTCAAATATAAAGGGTGCTTTTAAATTACAAGTATTATTGCTTCTTTTTGCGCAAGCACTAAAACAACATCGCCTTTAATAAAATAATTGATTGAATAGGAAAACAATCATTGCATTCTAAAGTTTCAGTAATACTGTCACAAAATGACGCGAACCTGATCGTATGTAAGTAATTTTGTGTTAATCAAATCATAGGTCGAATATTGTGAGCGTAAAACGAATCACAATTGATAAGCACTTCCTATAATAGTCCTAAAACGCTAAAGAAATCTAACTGAAATTTGTGACAGTCGGTCGGTTAGTTGTTTTTATTTAACGGCATGTCAACCTCTTCAGGTTATTCAATGGCGAAATCTAAATATTTTTTAGGCAATTGTATTTTATATTTTCCAGATAAAAGATTTTATTCATACAAGTCTTATTAATTAACACTTTTTGTGATGTCAACAGATACTCGTTGTCACTTTTTTATGCTTGTTGTAGTAAAGACATGGTCTTCGCACATACAGCTACAATAATCAGCTGAAAAACACTGGTGTCACATCCCTTCGAATATCAATCGCACTAATCGTACTTGCTCGATAATAGTCGCACGAATAGTAACCAACACATAGTGATTTGAATAGAGAAATAGTATAGTGAATAGAGTAGAGTATAGCGGTCCGTATTGTAATAGAGGATGAAGCAGAAAAGACAATCAATCTAGACGTAAAGCGACTTCCTATATATGCGTTTCCTCTATGGTCACCCGATCCATTTAATTCAGTAATGGGATCGCCTGTGTTTACACACTTGCGATCAATGTTTAAAGTAAAGCGTCAGTAGTGACATTTTATTCTTATATATATATATATATATATATATATATATATATATATATAACCCATAGCTGGGGGGTAGATATTAATCGATTCGTTTACAAAGGTTTATCAAACATTTACTAATCATTAAAGCCGGTAAATGTTTTGACATTGTATGAATTTGTTTAAGACAATTTTTTCGTCATACATGTATTAAAAATCAACCCATAGCTGGAGGAGAAATAGTTGATTCATACCTTTTCCAATAGTAATTGCGCATAAGTGACTATAACGAAACCAACTGGAAATGGAATTCGACTCTCCGATTAATAATTCCAATCCATTATAACACCTGCAAATCCAAGCTTACTGCATCTGATATTCCAAAGTTGTCATCCAACTAGGCACTGATCAAGCTCAACATTGCTTAACTTTGGAGATCGTACGGGAACCCGGGCATGAAAGGGATGTGATCTTATGCGGATATCTGAGAGGAAATCGTGCATAAAGAACTTCTACGCTTTCATAGATTCAACGAAGTGAGTTTACCGAAAAAAACTACACAAAATATTTTCAGAAATGAGGGCAAAAAGTTTTCAGCAGTTGGAGACAAATTTAATCTTAATTTTGCTTTATACCTGAGGGCCAGTGACAGAATAAAAAAATAAAAAAATACATAGTTACAAATTTAGGTATAAAGCTAGCAGGCAAATATTTATTCATTCAATCTTTATAATTTGTATATATATTTTCATTTTGAAGATAGGTTAATAGAATATTAATAAGCCCAACGTCCCGTTTGAATATTCCCCAGAAAATGTCTGTCTTAAAAATGACTGTGGGCAGAACAGTAATCAGCAAACTACGTGTAAAATTATTGGACAGAAAGTAACAAATCTCAGAATGAATAAATTTATAGAGATAAGGTAATAATTATTCATGCAAAAGGAAAACATTACAAAATATCTAGAGAAATGTAGTAAAAATCCTATAAGCTAATACAAATATAGAACTTATTTTTAATATTATAATCATTTGGGATCCACACAGGCAGTTCAATGGCGTAGTGATGAATTTATCTAGCTGCAACTTTCAGGTAACAGATAGTACTCTATGTAGCAATGTCATCTACGTATTTCCAATTATGTTGGATATTCCGAAATGATCTTAATAGCGATAAATTTGGTTGAAAATTTCCCAACCGCGCCCGACACAAAAAGTGATAATTTGAGAAATTGCGTGTTAAAATCTTCGGAAACTTATATGATTTTATAACTTCTAAGTACCATAATTAATACGAACTAGCGATGAATGTCATTTTTCTGTTCATAGCCAAAATTAGATATCAGCGCGGTCTCATATAGAAGTAGCTGGAAGGTCACTTGCTGTGTAGAAGCACGCAAAAAAATAATACCGTGTCGGATAGATTCAAAGTAAGGATAGACATAATGTAGTGAGACTGATAAAAATATTAATGAGTAAAAAGACACATTTCATATATATATATATATGTGTGTGTGTGTGTGTGTGTGTTTCTGTCTGTGTGTATATAGATATATATATATAAATAAACATAAGTGTGTATATATAGATATATATAAATAAACATAAGTGTATATATATAGATATATAAATAAACATAAGTGTATATATATATAGATATATAAATAAACATAAGTGTATATATATAGATATATAAATAAACATAAGTGTATATATATATAGATATATAAATAAACATAAGTGTATATATATAGATATATAAATAAACATAAGTGTATATATATAGATATATAAATAAACATAAGTGTATATATATAGATATATAAATAAACATAAGTGTATATATAGATATATAAATAAACATAAGTGTATATATATAGATATATAAATAAACATAAGTGTATATATATAGATATATAAATAAACATAAGTGTATATATATAGATATATAAATAAACATAAGTGTATATATATAGATATATAAATAAACATAAGTGTATATATATAGATATATAAATAAACATAAGTGTATATATATAGATATATAAATAAACATAAGTGTATATATATAGATATATAAATAAACATAAGTGTATATATATATAGATATATAAATAAACATAAGTGTATATATATAGATATATAAATAAACATAAGTGTATATATATAGATATATAAATAAACATAAGTGTATATATATAGATATATAAATAAACATAAGTGTATATATATAGATATATAAATAAACATAAGTGTATATATATAGATATATAAATAAACATAAGTGTATATATATAGATATATAAATAAACATAAGTGTATATATATATAGATATATAAATAAACATAAGTGTATATATATAGATATATAAATAAACATAAGTGTATATATATAGATATATAAATAAACATAAGTGTATATATATAGATATATAAATAAACATAAGTGTATATATATAGATATATAAATAAACATAAGTGTATATATATAGATATATAAATAAACATAAGTGTATATATATAGATATATAAATAAACATAAGTGTATATATATAGATATATAAATAAACATAAGTGTATATATATAGATATATAAATAAACATAAGTGTATATATATAGATATATAAATAAACATAAGTGTATATATATAGATATATAAATAAACATAAGTGTATATATATAGATATATAAATAAACATAAGTGTATATATATAGATATATAAATAAACATAAGTGTATATATATAGATATATAAATAAACATAAGTGTATATATATAGATATATAAATAAACATAAGTGTATATATATAGATATATAAATAAACATAAGTGTATATATATAGATATATAAATAAACATAAGTGTATATATATAGATATATAAATAAACATAAGTGTATATATATAGATATATAAATAAACATAAGTGTATATATATATAAATAAATATAAGTATATATATATATATATAAAATAAATATAAGTATATATATATATATAAAATAAATATAAGTATATATATATATATATAAAATAAATATAAGTATATATATATATATATATATATATATATAAATAAATATAAGTATATATATAAATAAATAAATATAAGTATATATATAAATAAATAAATATAAGTATATATATAAATAAATAAATATAAGTATATATATAAATAAATAAATATAAGTATATATATAAATAAATAAGTATATATATATATATATAAATAAATAAATATAAGTATATATATATATAAATAAATAAGTATATATATATATATAAATAAATAAATATAAGTATATATATATATATAAGTAAATAAATATAAGTGTATATATATATATATATATATATAAATAAATATAAGTATATATATATATATATATATATATAAATAAATATAAGTATATATATATATATATATATATATATAAATAAATATAAGTATATATATATATATATATATAAGTAAATAAATATAAGTATATATATATATATATATATATATAAGTAAATAAATATAAGTATATATATATATATATATATATAAGTAAATAAATATAAGTATATATATATATATATATATATATAAGTATATATATATATATATATATATATAAGTAAATAAATATAAGTATATATATATATATAAGTAAATAAATATAAGTATATATATATATAAGTAAATAAATATAAGTATATATATATATAAGTAAATAAATATATATATATATATATAAATAAATAAATAAATATAAGTATATATATATATATATATATATATATATATAAATAAATAAATATAAGTATATATATATATATATAAATAAATAAATATAAGTATATATATATATATATAAATAAATAAATATAAGTATATATATATATATATATAAATAAATAAATATAAGTATATATATATATATATAAATAAATAAATATAAGTATATATATATATATATATATAAATAAATAAATATAAGTATATATATATATAAATAAATAAATATAAGTATATATATATATATATATATAAGTATATATATATATATAAGTATATATATATATATATATATAAGTATATATATATATAAATAAATAAATATAAGTATATATATATATATATATATAAGTATATATATATATATATAAGTATATATATATATATAAGTATATATATATATATAAATAAATAAATATAAGTATATATATATATATAAGTATATATATATATATAAGTATATATATATATATATATAAGTATATATATATATATATAAGTATATATATATATAAATAAATAAATATAAGTATATATATATATATAATATATATATATAAATAAATAAACAAGTATATATATATTTAAAAATAAACAGTATTTACATTAGTCGGACTATTGTCCTCATCTTTGTCGCCATATTTGTCACAACGTTTCCGCCGTTGTACGCTCCGGCCTTCTTCAGGTGGTTGGAATTTCGAACCGAACCCTTTATTTCGATCACTGGGGTAGACTGTTCTAGTTCCACGAGCCATGTTTGATGGATGTCAGTTATCAATTATCTCCTGGTAATTTTCCCTCTGAAAGTTCTCCACTGCCTGAACCGGGTACTTATCCCTTGTAGCTCTCAATAAGTTCCATCCCTCTGCCGTCATCCACTTGCTCAAGCCCGCCATGTGCGTCATGCGTTGCTTTCCCTTGTCTCTTTTTTCCTCTATTCGACCTGTGAGTATCAGATTCTCCAGGCCGTCTTTTCTCATTACGTGTCCCAGAAACCTCAGCTGCCTCTTCCTTTTAAGTATAAGCTTCCTCTTTGTTTGCATTCTCTCTAAGACGTCATCCATGCTCACACGCTCGGTCCATGATATCGTCAGCATCCATCTGTATTTCTCCGACGCCTCTAGTCTCTAGGGATAAGGGAAGTAGAGATTGCCGCCTAAGTCCTGAGAGAACACGGCACATAAAAAGAAAGACGAGACGGTAAAGTCTGTTACTTCCAATAACATTAATGTTCCCCTTACAAATGAAATGCTGTGCTCAATCATACTCAGTCATGACAACGTCTTTTTAGACGATATGTTCCCCAAATATCTTCGTCAGAACAGGCCCATTCCACTCCATGAAATTTCGGCCAGAGTCGGTGAGGTAACATGTTAAGCATAGTAGCAGTGCTGTGTCTAGGACAAGATAACCTGACAGAGCATATCCTTCTTCAAGATGATTTTGAATTAAAACATCCAATTGTAGTTAACAAACGTTACTGAAAGAAGTCGCTAAACACCAATGATTTATTAATAGTCTAATTGGTCGTCTTATTTATTGGTAATATTTCCAAATGATATTTTAATTGCATTAAAATCTATAAACCTAATATGTAATATAAGTATCTGTAAATAGTGTAAGTTAAAATGACGACTGATTTATTTAATCTTCACTGTTATCAACAACCAATGGTATGCAAATTTTAGTAAAAGAAAAATGTCAATTTTGACAAATAAAATTCACGCGTAACCGACAGCTGTCATGTTTCAGACAATATTGATCCTTTTGTATAAAATTGGCTTCATCAAAATGCGCTTAATTCGATATAATGACAGGCACAAGACATCCTGCCTAATCCACGTAATTACCTCGAACTCGGAATAGAGAAATGCAATTTGAATCTGATGAAATGATCTGTTAATGCTCTAGCCTCTATTCAGATCAACAAATATTTGCAAGATCAGTTTTCTGAAAAGTAATACGAAACAAGTTAAATGTAGTAAAGTTAACAAGTCCGTTGGTATATAATCCTAGATGATGCTAGTAATAAGAATATTAAAACTGATTCGAAAAAGAGCTTAATGTATCTATTAATATAGAGCAATAAAAATTAATAAACAATAAAATCCAAACTTAACACATATGAAATAGCCTATTTCGCTAGACAAATATATCGTTTGTGTGTCTTATCAACCACGCTGTAGACTGGGATAGTGTCTATACGGTCAGAAGGAAAGTTAGTCAATTATCGTTCCTGAAATAAACCCAGTCCACGCCAAGGTTGATAATACATATGATCGATAACATCGTCTGCCGAAATACGCTATTCCCCTCATGAGTTATTTTTTCTGTTTTATTGTTTATTATATATATATATAAAGAAAACATATACATATATTATGCTATATGTATGGATTAAAGTGCTCAATCAGGGATAGGGCATATATAAATCTGAAAGTGCACACAAGTGAAAACGAATTGACGTCTCTGTCTTCCATATTTTGAACGATGTATTCGTGCGTGTATATATATATATATATATATATATATATATATATATATATATATATATATATGAAGGTGGAAGAGAATGTGATTGTCTGCATGCAAATGTGTGTGATGAGTGTTTCATTTATTAGGTATATTTATCAAAATAAAATATTTTATCAGGCACGAATATTTCGAGTACATCATTTTACTAAATAAAAATATAGAAATTCAATTCACAGAGTTAAAGTAGGAAGTATAAAATCCAAAACTGTGATAATATGAAAAGAAGAGAATTGTAGATAAGAGAATTTAAAATAAATATATAATGTTGCCTTAAACGCAGGAAAATAAAAA
The DNA here is from genome assembly GCA_964036315.1 of Acanthosepion esculentum. Taxonomy (NCBI): domain Eukaryota; kingdom Metazoa; phylum Mollusca; class Cephalopoda; order Sepiida; family Sepiidae; genus Acanthosepion; species Acanthosepion esculentum. Next base: position 60,844,890 of record OZ038486.1, on the reverse strand, counting down.
AAAATTAAAAAATTATACTTGAACAATATTTTAAATTGAAAAAAAACAATAAAATACTCACATTTTTCAGAATATTTGAACTTGTTTAGTATTCACTGACAGGAGGAATATCCCGTAGGACGATGAATAAATTTACATTGTGCATATATTTACACTGTGGATCGCAACTTAAATTAAATGTCATCGTTAAATAAACTGCGTCTAGAGATTATATGCAAGTTATGAATTGGTATAAAGAGTTGCGTATTTAACTTTAAAAGTCCTATTATGATGTTGTTTAGATTCTACCCAATATTATTAACTTAGATATATAGTGATAGAGAAAACTATTGTTTTTGGTTGGAAAAGATTTTACTAAGTTAACAAAACAGACTAATTTGACTGTCATTAGTTTATTTGCAACTATTTATTTTTACATTATTATACCTTGTAAAACTAATGTAGAAAATAATATGAAAAGATTTTGGAACAATTTCGTCAATTTCTTAAAGGAAAACATTATTTTTTGTTAATATATCTTTTATTTTTAAAATAATTTTTTTTAATAAGAACCTCCTATAATTTATTGCACAAATGCTCATTTCTTTTCAATAACTCTTAGCAGCCTATTGTCAACATCTGATGTTAGATTTGCCATTTTAGCAGCTGGTAAGTTGTTTGCAACAACTTTAACTGCCTCCCAAAGGTCAGACCTGCTGTCAAATTGCCTTCCATTAGAATAAATATCTCTTTTGAGGATGCTCTACAGGTTCTCAATGGGATACAAGTCACAGCTATTCGAATGCCAGTTCATAAGGGAATCTTCAACAAATCCCTTTTCTTTCAACCAGGATTTAGTAAACTTTGATGCATTACTTGGTGCGTTGTCTTGCATAAAGATCATAGATCTACGCTTGGCTAAAGACTGGTTATCAAGCCATTCAAAGAAATATTGCTCTAGAAAATCACAGTAAATTTTGGTATTCATTTTAACCCCGTCTTTCAGTTCAAATGGACCCACGAGCTTATTACCAATAATCCCAGCCCATATCATGATCCAACCGCCGCCTTGTTGGTGTATAAAATTTCCTTGGGTCATGTTGCTTGCAAACACATCCTGGAGCCCATCCATCGGGCCCATCGAGGGTGATCCTTGATTCGTCTGTAAAAAGCACTTTACTGAAATCAGTTTTCGTGTAATTTTTTGCTCATTGCAATCTCCTTTCCTTATGTGTTTTTTGTTAAAATTGGTTTCTTTATTTGATTTTTTACATCAGCAAACTTCCTTAATGCTTTACACCTTGTTTCCCTTGACACCATAGGAGCTCCAGCGGCCTCAAATATGAACGCACTTGACGCATTTGTGTTTCTTACTAATTCTTTTCGGATATGTGATAGATCTCGCTTTGTTCAGCCTGAGACTTGTTTTCCTTGGTTGAATTTCCATTTGTCATATTTTCTTGATTATTCGATGATCCTTTTTCAAATGTTTAGAAATTTGAAGCGAAGACTTTCCTTTGCTAATTTCTTTGATTATATAGTTCATTCATTTATTTCTTTTTTACGAGCCATAATACTAAATTCTAGTTCTTGCAAATAATCCCTTGACACTGCAAATTGCTGTAATTACTGAAAAAATACTAAATATCAATCTGAAATTGAAAATTGGGACTTAATTGCTTTCATGCTTACTCGATATACATAATAGTAAAATTATTTTATTGGATAACACATATCTATGAATTTTACATAAAATATTTGACAATACCTCTTTTGCATATAATCTCTAGACACAGTTTAATTAGTTCTATTATTTCGTAATGAAAATGTTTAGATTAAAAAACAGCTTCTACTTAATTTTCTTCAAAATAATGTCACACCGGTGAAGAGATTATTAGAAAAATTAATGGTGTTCCTGAATAATTTGTCTTATTTTCATAGATGTCGCTGTTTTAAAATTAACTGAATACTATCTTTTAAATAAAGAGATCATATGTACCGGATTTTTACCTGTTTTATTATCTACTCTGTTAATAATACGCAAAATTGACTAAATTTATGTCTTGCATAAAGTGGAAATGACATGCTATTTGTAGCTGTATACTGACGATATATTAAATGAATGAGATGTGAGATCTAATTTATACTTTGGTCAACTCATTGATTTAAGGCAATCGGCTATGCGAACTATAAGTTACCGCAGCGCTTGTCAATACAAACAAACACACACCATACATGATACATGTACTTCCCGTATAGATTTCTTTATAATATATTGCATGTACGTACGGAGAAAGAATACGTACGTACAGGCAAAAATAAACACACTAGACGGACGACACACACACGATCCCTACAAAGTGTGTATGTGTATATATATATATATATATATAAAAATAATATATATACAAAAAATGGAGAAATATTTGAAAAGATGCAGATTACTTTAAAAGATAAGAAAAAAGATCTCAACCCTTCCACTTTCTCTGACCAATAACAATTGATTTATTATCCCTTAAGCAAAGAAATATATTCCAACAGTCCATGAAGAATTTGGATTACTATCACACAAAAGGCAATGATTAAACATTAAACATAAGAAAAAATTAAATGCTTTAAATAATATCTGTAAATAACCAGCCGTTACCTGATGAAGAGCACATAATATATATTAACCATACCCCCCCACACATATATATATATATATACATATATATAAGGATGCTACCTCAATTTCATACATAATTTCCATGACTGAATATATAGTCGAAAGTACTTGCGTATTTAACAACGACCTTAATACACCTTATATTTAAAGAAAAAACAAACAAGGATCATAACATTCATCGAGTAATTTGTAGTTTGATGCACCTTTAAAATTTTGTTAGCGAAGGGATTTCGCCAATTTATATCATTAACTTTACTAATTTACTTTTTGTATGAATGATTCATTGTTTGTTTGTTTTATATATATATATATATATATATATATATATGCGCTCACACACACACACACACATATATATATATATATATATATATATATATATATCTAACACTGTAACTGGATTTCGCCAATTTATATCATTAACTTTACTAATTTACTTTTTGTATGAATGATTCATTGTTTGTTTGTTATATATATATATATATATGTGTGTGCGCGCGCGCTCACACACACACACACACACACACACACACACATATCTAACACTGTAACATTAATACCAGTACTCACTATGCCCTATATATATATATGACAGACTAATGTGGCCTGTTTAGCATTGATCGGCCTTAATTCACTTTTGGTATTAATATTTCAGTCTGCTCATTGTCTTGCATAATTTTGAAATGATAGTTCTTTTTTTACCGAAATCAAAATAGCATCAACTCTGCGAAATAAAACAACTCTTTACTTGTTAACATGTAACTTTTGAAAAGCACATGAATACCTTTGCGTTATGTCTCATTGAAAGAGATGGTAGTATATCAATGTTACCACAAAAATCAGAAATAATAATCTATATATTACGGAAATTCTTTATTGGCAATTGATATTGGAAATGTCTCTAGATTCTTTGTACGAATAAAAATGAGGCTCTGAAGATAATCAATCAGAAAATATCCGTTTAATTATTATATTACGAGAGATTGCCGATGGAAAGTAAGTGTATATCTAAAAAGAAAAATCCTGATATGAAATTTCGTCATAGTTTTGTTTTAGATTTATATTAACTCAGCAAAATAGCGTATTGTTATATATTTTAAATGTCAATGCAAGTAACTCTTCTGTGAGGGAAACTGAATAAATAGAACAAAACAGGACATTGTAAAATGTAGATTTCTTAGTTTCTCGTTAATCTTACAAGATGATTTAAAAAGAAATAAATATCAATGAAATTGACAAAAACATACACGTCTTCATAGAATGATATATTAAAATTTTATTATGCGTATATAATAAAATGAAGCCCAAGGCTAGCCTCATTCAGTTTACATGGATACACATGAACGTCAAAATTAATGAAGGTATTGCTCAAAATTGTTCTTAGTTAAACATCATGAGACTGTTTATCTGTTACACAAACATTTACAATCGTAAAAACAATCCTTCTCAAACTGGCATATTGAAGTCTATAGATATGAAAGCAGCACTCCTTTCTATCTTTGTTTTCAAGTTAGAATAATTAATGCTGACGTTTAAATATGAAAGACTGGTAAAATAATATCGTACTATTTTTTTTTTTCATTCTGCTAAGTGTAATACTTACTGAAATAATTTTAATATAAAAAATATTACGCATCGGGGAATCGAGCAAGTCGACTAAAGACATTGCTTTACGATTTGTTTTTCCAGTGATAAATTATATCATCTTCATACTTTTATTTCAGATGCAATAATTTATTTGTCTTTTATTATATACTGTTCGTGGTAAAAATTTAAATGCTGTATTCGACTTTAAATAAAAACAATGCAAAACATTCCCAGAAATTATACTAAGTAGTTGATGTTTTCGAGAATGTAATATTAGTATTTCTCTCTGGGAATTCAGGGTGTAAATTAAGTGGATGTTTTCATGTTGATAAAATTTAATACGACAAGTATTAGACACCAGTTTATGATTATGATAATCAAAATAGGACATGCAAAAAGTATTAAGCAATTGAGCGAACCATGATAAAGGGCTTCACATATTTAGATATGCATCGACAATTCTGATGTTAAATGGAACAAACACAGATTTTAACAGCAAATTTTTAATTTGTGTTTTATAATGAGTAAAGCATGTTGTTAGAGAATAATGATTTTTAAAAAAATAACCAAGAACACAATGCAAATTCTCCAAGGTCGTCAGATTACTGACCCCTCAATCCAATTCAACAAGATTAACAAAAGATAGGAGGGTGAACTAACTAACGAGTTTATGTAAATGTAAAGTAAGTCAGGGGGATGAAAAACTTCGCATATTATTTCATCTTTATGTGTCGTCTCTCCTCAGGACGTAAGCAATCGTGGATCTCCACAACTTCCAGTCCTTTTTAGCACTTAATAAATTTTGTATTTTCTGTTATGCCATCAATTTAATCACTAATTATGTTAGCAGTTATTTTCCGCAGTTTCTCTTGATACAAACTGAACTGTGAGTATCAGATTTTGTAACCATTCTTTCCTCATCTTCCCGAAAAATTTCATGTGTCTCTTCCTGAGGTTAAGTATAAGATTTATTTTAGTTTCCATTTTCTATAAAACTTCATCATTGTTCATTACATCGTTAGCATCCTTCTGTAGAACCACATTTATGTTGCTTCAAGTCCAGGAATCATTGTCATATAGGAGGATAGATACCTCATTTATTACGCTGAAAATCAGTACGCTTTTTCCTGTTTCTATCAAAGTTTATTTTTGTTTATTATTAATCTGCTTAGCTTTTTTAGAATATAGTTAGCCTATCGGATTTAAGTATCAGACATTCCTTCCTCTGTTAAAAACCTTAATACATATTTAAGTTTTTTCTAATTGTTTGAGTTGGTGTCTCCGATTTGCAATTCGGACTCATAAACAATCATTCGGACATCTTTCAGTTCATGTTTAATCATTTCTTCTCGCTTCACATCACTACCTTGTGTAAGAGTTGTTGTACTTTTATTTCATTGTAAGATAACAACACTATGTCATCTGCATATCTACTTTTTTTTAATATGGTGGTGGTCAGTAATAAATCCTGGTATCAGAATCGCCTCGTTGCATAGGATGAATAAGTCCTCTGAGTGTGAGACGTCTTTGTCTTAAACCAATTCCTATTTCTGTATATCTGCTCAACTCATTTTCTATCCTTATGCAGGTGGTTTGCTGCCATTATAGATTCATGATTCATTCGTATTCTTAAAAAATTTTCTCAAGCTAGAAAGAATGAGAAGTTGTTGAGAAACATAATCGCTGATATAACAAATAAAGTATATCTAATTTTACGGTGTGCTTTCAAAGAAATGCAGAGTAGTCCTAACCATTTTTCCTGTATTATATATATAAATATTTTTTTCAATTTGTATTGAAGAAAATAAAACGGATTTGAAAATCTTATCCAAAATTGCCGAGATGTAATACAAATTAGAGAAACACATTACAAAATTTTGATCGTTCAAAGAGTAGATAAATTGTTTTTTGTACATTTATTCGTTTTCAGTCGGATTAGCCAATTTTGAGATTTTAACTGCTCCCAGAAAAGTTAAGGAATGTAATACGTGCATACATTAGATATAGACAGAGAATATCGGAGAAAGAGAGCAACCGGCAATACTCAGAAATATCGAAGTACCCGAAATGGTAAAATCGGAAGTGGAATATATATATATATATATATATATATATATATATATATATATGCACAGACAGATTTAGGAAACATCTTATTAAATACTTCAAGTCTCATGGACTGAATATCAAAATTAACGCCAAGGTGATCAACTTTTTGGACACTACTATTGACCTATTCAGAGGAGTACTCATGCCTTATACTACAAAGTTTTATAATCATAAATGCATTAGCAAAGAATCCAACCACTCTCATGGAATATTAAGTAATTGCACAAATCTGTACATCACAGACTTTAAACTAACTCTAGCAACAAATATTTAACCAAATAAAACTAGATATCTAGATGCACTAAATAAAAGTAAACCCAATGTTGATTTAGAATATATTTCAAACGTTAATAATGATTCCAATAATAAACACAGTAATAGAAAACGCAACATACTTTTGTTTCACCCAACTTTTAACTGTAATGTCAAAACTAACATCGTATAGATTTTCCAAAACTGAAACCAGAACAATTTAAACGATTACCTATTACTCAACAAAATCGTCAATACGAAAAGTATTAAGATTAGCTACAGCTGCACCAAAAACGCTGAGTAACACATACACGGCATATATATATATATATATATATATATATATATATATATATATATATATGACAAATTATTATGTTAATTTATGCTATATTTGTGTTAAGTCGCTGAATATTAGGTATTGCGTGTATGTAAATTTAAAAGTTAACATTTTATTCCTGACTCAGAGGCGATAGTCTTTTTTTTATTCTTACATGCACTGGTGGTTTTATTCTTATTGTGTATAAAAAGCATAGGCCAGAATTTGATGCTGGGTGTTGACTTCAATTTCGTTTGTTTATTATTTCAAAGGCATATGAACTCCTTATGTATTCTTTAATGCATAAATTTTCTTTTCTTTGGAGCTTTGTTGTGATAAATTTATTCCGCTTTCACCATTGGATACATGATCGATCTTACGAATCTTTTGTGAATATACATGTTTGTGTGTCCAACATTAATAGAGGTGGTGATATGTGTGTTTTATTTTGTAGTTTTTTTTTCTGCATGCAGTTTGATTTAAGAGATTGTCATATGGATTAATGCCATAAATTTTTCCTTTCATGTTGATTGCTTGGCTGTTTTTGTTTAGTGGCATATCAAAATTCCCTTAGTTATTTAATGCTTGAATCTAAATATTTTGAACACAATTTTACGTATTCAACAACAGATATTTCATATTTTTATTAAATATATTGCTGGTATTTTAACTTCAAAAATGTTTCTCACATTTCAGTGAGTTGCATTTGCGAGAAGGGTCATTTTTACCTATAGCTGTGACTCTGACAGCTTCTACTACCCCGGATTAGCTTGGACCTATGAAGAACAATAATTAAGAAGTCATTCCATGCTTCTCAATACCCCAATCTCCCGATCGGAGGCCTTGTTGCCGGATGTAGTTTATCTTCATACCCAAGATTATACTTCAATGTTCAGATTATATATATATATATATATATATAAAGGTAATTTCGTAGTCACTTATCAATTATAGAGGGATATCTGTATATTATGTGAAACCGATGGAAGTAAAGTGGTTGTTTAAAAAGTGAGCTGATATTGCTACAGTATATTCCGTGTTATTCGCTAACAGTGAGAATTAAAAATTGAATTGAGAAATCATATTTATTTTATGACCACCAACAAATTATATGTTGTCATTGCCAGGCCTGGCTAAGTGGCCACCCAAAATGTAATTGTGGAAATATAAACTCGGGAAGGCAAAATTTAATCTCTCACCCGAATAGGAAATTGAAATATGAAACACACCTGTAAGTCCGGCATGAAAACCCGCGCGCTGTTGAAGAGAGTTGACTGCTTGGGTGTCTAGTAGGAAAAAACAAGACGGATGGATAGGGAATAATATTTGTTATGGAAAATCAATGATTAAAGTAAGACCGCTTGTTCGCCCACTGTTTTTAACATTAGAATAGTAAAAAAAAAATTCAAAGCCTTCCCATTGGGATAGTTTTAGGTGGAATATCGATAGAGTAGGAGAAAAGCGGACTGTTTTCCTCCGCCCATTTGGGAGCAATGGTGCAAGTGAAAAATAAGAGAACGTATATAGGCAGGGCGATATCCGCAACTAAATCCGAGATTTGGAGAATTACAGAAAATCCCAGACCAATCCGAACCCAAGCCAGTGTTGGGTCGGACATAATATAAGCAGATTCCATTGGTGACTTAGCTGCCAAAACGCCGAGTGATTTGTTGCCGACAGATGTCTCGACTTTGAACCTTGTTCCAATATTTAGAAGAGCAAAGTGTCATGATATAATTTTTAAGAAGGAATAGTTGACTTGCACCAAGAAATATATAAACCAATTTAAAATTAACCCGACGAAGATCTTTATTTCTTTCATAATACAGCCTCGCACTGGCTCCACCAGCGCTCCGAATTACCAAAGACATTCGATCTTCACTTTTCTGAGATCAAAGAATACAACGTGGAGAGAGCCTGTGTAGATCGAAACAGCCAGCGACCAACAACCTGTTGACCGGCTCCGGTACTGACCAGCGTAATCTTAACCCAGGATCGACCGGGGCGTGCGTGTTATAATTGGTTACTGTGACCAGAGTCGACATGTGTTATAATTGGTTCTCTTCACCAAAGGATCGACTCATAGCGTTATACTTTTAATAAATATAACATTCGTGTCTACACCAAATTCATACGAGATTAGTTGACTTCTGTTCTTATTTATAGGGTGGCCTGAAAACATTGTCACCTTCTACCAAAAAGGAATGAGAACAATAAAACAAGAAATAATACAAAGCACGTCTACTGTATTCACTTTCATTGACGCTGGCACACATCGAGAAGGTCTGTATGAACCTAATCATTTTCGTAGCACAAAATGATGCGGCGCCATGTTCTGTGTGAAAATTTACGAATCTGTGCTTTGTTGATTGTTGCTAAGGTTCTCTGGACGGTATCCTTCAAGTGAAGGACATTCTGATATCGTTGATGAGAAACTCTCTCCTTAATAATATCCCACAGAGCGTTAAAATAGAAAATTATGTAGGGGAGACTAATCTTTCGGACCAGCCTGTACATTATTTCTTTTTCTAATTAGATTGAGAAAAACGGTTAATATCCATATGTGGAGATAATTTTTCGTTATTATTTTTCTTGCTCTCGCATGCTTGCATTTAATATTGAATAAAGGATAGCATTCGAATAAGTAATCGTCAGGCCGTCATTTTGCAATGTTTGCCCTGCAGCAAACAAGGACATGGCATTTCAGTAGACTATTTAGAACTATCAGATTTTCAAAGAATACCAGGATATACACAAATAAATCCTTCCAACCACAGAGACAACACATTGTTTCTTGAAAGTTACTGACCTGCAATGCAATAACACCTGCATTTAGATAGTTTATACACAAAACCGTCTCCAAAAATTGTAAAAGTAAAATTTAAAAAATAACAGCCATAACTAGCTATTTCCTTTGAATCAAACGTGTTTCAATGAATACTTACTGTCTAAATATACCGTTCTTCTGTGTAAATGAAGATCCAATATATCTATATATATATATATATATATATATATATATATAAATCAAAGTTAATATCTCTCGAAATCGCATTTAAATAATTAGACTAATACGTGAATACTTGTTCTGTATGTATACAATGTTTCATTGATTTTTATCGCCTTTTTCTTAAACCTTCCTATTTCAGGAGTCATGAAGTAAGCTAACTAGTTAGATATACATTCGTTTCTGAACACATAGCCTATAAACACCTGCGCTTGAATGTTGATTTTTAAATTAGAATTGTTGCATTATATAACAATCTTAACAACTATAGTTGAGTTGTACAATATATATTTCGGTAAGAAATAATTCTTTTTTCAATTTTTCAAAATTATGATTATAGAATACGTACTGCACATAATGTATTTAAAAAGAAAATTTAATTAAAAATAAATAATAGTTGCGTTGACATGTAAATAGATAGTCGGATCTTCCTATAAAATCTCAAACAGACTATTCGCACAAGACCTTATTTCTTAAAACTTACTTATGAGCATACGAATTTAGCCTTTCTTAAAGCAATATAAAAGCAGAAGGACGTGTACCCATGATTTATAGATTTCACAAAGGTGATTGATAAAATACACCACAAAGATCTCTTAGAACTGCCCACCAACAATTAATATTCAGGAAGGATATTAAAATAATCAAGAAGCTATACTGGCGGCAACATTTCTGCATACGGATAGAAGATTGTTTCAGCAGATATGCGAAAACAGAAAGGGGCGAAGACTAGGATGTATTTATTCACTGGACTTGTTCAACTTATAGAGCGAGGCATATCTGAGAGAATTAAATATTCTGCCGTTTTTTGTTTTTGCTAGAAACACGAATCTTAACAACAGAAGATATACCAATGACAGTGTTCGCAGCCGACACGGAAATAAAACTAAAAAAGCTCCCGCAGAATGTAGCGAGGGAAAGCGAGAAGAAATATCTAAATATAAAATACAAGCATAAATGCATATTTGTCGGCAAAAGGATGAGCACAGAATCCAAATTCCAAATTGGGGGTACTAAAATCAAACAAGTACAAATTTATATCTGGGGAGTGATCTCTGCAGATGAAAGAGATTGCTACATTGAGATTCGAAACACACTGGGGCGTTCAAATATGCATTCCAAAAACGAAGAAAATTAAGGGGTAAAAAAAACTCCGTTAGAAACAAAGATTACTGAATTGTTACGTGATATCTCTCATATATGGCAGTGAATGCCCAACAATCTCCTCAAAGAATTGAAGCAAAACAAATATGGTTCTACAAAAAGTTACTGAGAATCCCATGAAATAAAGACAGACGAGGTTTTAGAGAAAATGGCAACAAGGAAAATTATACATAATATTAGAAGAGAACGTCGACATTTCTATAACACATAATGAGAAAATGGAGCCTGGAAAATCCGATACTCACAGGACATATCCAAGGTAAGACGGACAGAGTTAAACATCGATGATATAACAAGGTTTGGGAGAAATAGCAAAAAGAATAATATTACGAGATTAAGGGTCAGAAAGATGTACATAGCCATGATCGCCTACGACCAGAATGGATACACGTATAAAGTGATAAGAAGGGTGATCAATTGCTAATAAATTTATATAGGGAATAGGAACCATTATTAACTTTTCATCAAACATTTTATCTAATATTCGTGATATGGAGAGCTCATTTTTCCTCATATCAAAAATTAATATTTCTGATCGTACAATTCCTCGCTAAGTTTTATATGATTGTGATGTAAGTTATTTACTCACATCACGCATAACGTAATGTCATAATCTTGAAGAATTGTGCTACAAATGTTCCGCATCTTTCAGTAAAAATAACAATGTTAAATCTGTGTACGCATCCTATATAAACATATTACACATAATTGATTTTCACATGCATACACACACACGCACATTTACGGTGCGATTCATAAATTGTCGTCTAAATTACGCATAAAAGAAAATAACACTGCCATCATATTTTAACACCTGTTTAACAAAATTACACAAACATATCTTGAGATACTAATGAGTAAATTTATTCTATAAAATTACCACTGGCTTCAACCACGGCCTTGAGACGAATTCGGAATCTACTGCAAATCTTCTGGGCAGTCTCCTTGTTTAAGTTGGTGAATGCTACCATAATTCTTGTCTGCAATTCATCTTTGGCGTTAAAATCGGTTTCTTGGTCTCTCACTCAATTGATTCCCACTCATAATAATCAAGGATTTTTTTCAGTTTGGGGTGTTAGGTGTCCACAAGGGGTAATGTGCTCGTAGAAATACTCTGACAGCCATGACTAGTGACTCTTGAATGTTTGGCATCGTTCAAATCCTGTTGTCAGACATAGTGTCTTCCAGCAGCCACGCTCTTAGCCCAGGGCAGCACTATCTCTTCAACGCACTTAATGTAGGCCTGTGGTAAGGTGAATGGTGACATAACGCCGCCATCACTAGTTATCAATAAAATTACATTCAGCATCACTATTAGAACCCATCAACTCTTTCCGAATCCTCTGCACTGTCCTCTGATTGACATCCAAACACTCTGAAACCATAGTATTAGAGCTTCCGCCGCCCGAGGAATGCCATGAAGTACAGCATGCCGTATCCGAATAATTTCTGGCGGAGTAAATTGCGTCATGGTGTTTTTCTTTTCTCACAAACGGTGTCCAGCTGACCCTACTATACAGTGCACTCGGCAAGATCGCGAAATTAAAAATATAAAATGGCGACAATTTATGCATCTCGCCCATCACTTTTGAATATTTTTATCCATTTCTCAGAATCTAATGTCCGTAGCATGTCAGTTTTTTTTATTTGTTAATATGCACAAAAATGAGAATAAAGCTCAATTTTCAGAACAATAGGTTAAATACAACAAATTTGAGAGGCGAATTAGGCAAAATAGGAAAAGGGAAAATTATTCGTACAGTAGAAAATATTGTTTTAAATTGATTGTTTCGTAAAGTAATTTACAATTATTTTATCGGTGAAGACTTCGAGACTATTTATTCAATTGAATATTTGATAATCCCATCAAAGAAAAACATGCGGTGAATAGAGGGTCAACATTGTTAATCTTACGTTAACAACACTATGGGGAAGACAAAGAAGTTTAGCGTTGACTTAAGACAGGGAATTATTAACTTCCACATGTTGAAAAATAACTACAGTACTATTTCTAAGTAGTTAGCAATCCCTAGATCTACAGTACAGACTGTTATAAAGAAGTTTAAAAAGTTTAGCACAAAAGGAAATGTGTCTGGGCATGGAAGAAAACCCATCTTGTCAGCGAGAACTGCATGAAGACTGTGTCACGATGTTAATATAAACCCAAGAGTTGTTTTGAAAGACATTGCCAAAAGTTTGGGTACGATGGGTATCACCGTAAATACTCGCACAATACAATGTTGTTTAAATAGAAATTGACTGTATGGAAATCTACAACGACGAATCACTTTTCACAAACCCTGTCACATTTTCCAAGAACGTTTTGGCACAATTCAACCGAGTAAATAATATAATTGCTTTTGCGAACAAATGATGTGGAGTGATGAAACAAAAGAGCATTTTGGGTATAATGATGTACAGAAGATTTGACGCAAAAATCAAAATGGGAACGTTAAATCATGGAGGCGGGTCAATCATGTTTTGGGGTTGTTTAGCTCAAGAGGGACTGAAAAATTAATAGCAATATGAGGAATAATGAAATCTGCAGACTATATCAAAATTGTGAATGAAAATCTCTGACTATCAGCGCAAAATATTCATTTAGGTCGGCGATTTAGTTTCCAGCAAGATAAAATACGTCGAAATCAGTGACTGTGTTACTTCAGAAAAAGAATATTAGAGTCATGTCATGGCCGACCATAAGCCCTGACTTGAATCCCATTGAAAATCTATGGCAAGAATTGAAAGTTCGAATAAATCGCCGGTCAACAAAAAAACTTCAGGAATTAGAACGTGTAAATCTCATCAACAAATTTAACAAACGATTGCAGGAATTTATTAACCTAACGTGCTTATTAACCTATAAAAACCTGGCATCATACAGGCATTACATTCTGAAAAATGGATACAAATTATTCATAATTGATGGGCCTAGGAATAATGTCGTCCTTGATTGTATAATGTACACACAGGGTCATTTGTCGTTAGATGTGTCTGCGTGTACGACTGTGAAGCGCGGACAAAATATGTTTAAATTTTTATTTAGTATTTCCTTTCCATATAGCGCAAAATCCTGTTGAATATTTCATTGCTACTAATGATGTTTTAAATAAATCTTATTGTTAATTGATCAGTAAAGTATTAATACATGTTTGGCGGGAAAAGAGTTTTCATTTAAAACTCATGCTGAAACATTTTTTTATTCAAAGAAGATATAAAGACGAATAGCAAGGAATATCAGCAGTTATTTCTCAGTAGCCATTCGATGAACCTGTTGCTATCTTATCTTATTTTCAGTGGATTGTACAGATTTATATTTACAGATATCTTTAGATGTATTCAGGTGAAATGAATACATATATTTTCAGAAAGTGTTATATAATGGTTAGTCAACATCTATTCACATGTCTTGGAATTCGGTGTATTCCCTTCACAATAAATTATATCGCTTCTAGTTTTTATGAAGTTTGGCACGAGGATACAAATTTTATCTATTCAATGAGATGCAATACTGATAATAGTATATGAGACGGTGATGATAGCTATTTCTCTAATCATAAGAATATAATTTTGTTTATTATAAAAACGTTAAAGCGCATACAAATATTGAAGATAGAATTAGATAATGGTGTGGAAAGTTTGATAAATACCAGTATACACGAAATACTTGTTAAAAATCATTAGGCAGTATGGAATCTAAATATTTTCTATGATTAACATATTTAAATATATGTAGAAATTACAAAACTATTAATTCTAAAAATACATCAATATACGATTAAATTTGAAGACACAAATGTGCAAAATGCAATTTTTCATTGATTTCTTTAGTCTTGGACTGGGGCGATGTTTGAAGTACCGGAGATATCTGCGCGCATACTTAGGAAGAAATTAGGACTCTATTCTAAGCATATTTAGCTTTTAATCACTTGAACTATCAAATAATTGCCATATAGAATTTACAAGCTTTGGACGTTTATACAGGTTACAAAATTCGTTCGGCCTAAATTAACAACTTTCAGTATATTTTTGTTTTTATGCCAATTAATGTCGATTTTGTGCATGTGTCTAAAGATTGCTATTGGATGTATTACGAGAAATTAAACAAAGAAAATTGTATCAATAAAATAGGGATACCGTCAACATTATAGGAAAATGGAATAAACTAAAGATAAAAGAATCGAATATGTGCTAATGTCCAAAAGAGAATTAATATAAAGTGTGACCGATTTTGATGCGAATTAAGTTTACGCGTCTAATGATTTTTCTTTCACATTGGGAGGAAATTTGTGCGATATTATTTTTTACACATATTTGCCATGACTTAAATGATAGGATCCAATAGAGGCAATAAATAAATTTTCACCAGTAGCATTGCTTTATTTACGGCTGACTTTGATCCGTCTTAATGTAACACCATTTATTTAGGATCAGTCGTGTTAATGGAAAGCAGGCGGTGATTTCCTGTTTCTGGGAAATTTCTCAAAAAAGATTACTAAATCTCAAAGAGAAATGTTAATTCATGATAAAATAGAGCATTTAACTGGGGGATAATTTTATGTTATGATGTGTAAACGGTATTAATAACTGAATAATAATGTTATACACTTCTGCCTTGTATTTGATATCCACACACGATTCCTGCCAACATTAGGACAATAGAAACAAATTTCCTCATCTTCCTGGTACGTATGTATCTACCTAAGTGTATACGTATTATATG
>OZ038486.1:60789082-60824082 GCA_964036315.1 Acanthosepion esculentum | reverse complement strand
TTCGTTGTCGTATTCACGACGTTTCGGTCGTTGTATACTCTGGCCCTTTTCACATGGTTAGAATTTCAATCTGAACTCCACACGCCATGCCTCTTCCGGATATTATCAGTTAACTCCGTTTAACTTATCTCTTCAATTTTTTTTTATTGTTCAACACAGTTCTAATCAAGTATTACATTGACAAGTTTTGGATCAAGTCACTGGAATCAACCAACGCTTTTACCTTGAGGGTATTTGTCTGTGAATGTTTGGGAATTATAAACCTAATGTATCTATAACTCTTTTTTTTTACCAGAGTTCATATTGCAGTTTTGTTAGTACTACTTTTTTTCTGGCAATCCGTATTAATGGCTCCCATATTGTGTTCATTTTATGTTTAGACTGCTTAGGAAATCTCAATGACCTAGCATATGCACTGATTCCATAGGTTTTCGTATTTTTCAATGAAGGTCTCAGTTATTTCAACCTCATCCTACAGTGAGCAGTGATCTTCCTTTTCCTTCGGTATGTGGTCAGCTATGCCTGATATTTCTATTTCTACTATACGGTCTTCCACCAGACTTATCTTAAGTGCAGGGCTTGTTTCTCCTTTATATTTTTTACCAAAGTTCTATGAAATAGCGTAAATACAGTCCTTAATCATGTTCTCCACTGTGCGTGGACTCACACGGAAGATGTGTCTGCGAAGTGTTGAAACAATTTTGACGGTCGTCCTGATGTTATATGGACCACTGATCTTTTGTACTTTTCTCGATAATCACTTTGCATAGAAAACAGATCCGATATGCCTAATCTGAGTGTTGTTATCCTCTTGCACCCTCTATCCCAGTTAGTCGGAGCTGCTGTTATGTACTCATAGTACATCTTATGATGTAGGTCACTGCTTATACTGATCATTTCCTGTCTCTCACTTGCCACATATGATGTTTGCATGATACTGTATGCAGCGGACGATCTATGAGTGAGAGTTGAAGTTGAGGTATTGTCCGGTGATTGTTGGCTTGTGGTATGCAGTTGTCTTGAACCCATGCTCTGTTCGAGATATTAGTTCATCCAGGAATTTTAATTTGTTTTTGATAACTGTATCGATGATGTTATTCAGTTTATATGGTCCAATAGTAGCTGGACATCTTCCTGGTGTGGCCATAGTATGAAGGTACCATATACGTACCTCAGCCACAGAGTAGGCTTCTAATGGCACTTTTCAAAGTATTCCATATATATGTTACCCAACGATAGTATTAATGGCGAGCCCATTGATAACCCTTCATCCTGCCTACATATATAATCCTATGCTATTCCGAAGTGTATTGTTTGTGTACAGAAACTCAGTATCGCCCTCTTTACTGGTATACTGTTACGTTTTCTTAGGGATGTGTCCGAGGCCAGTCTGCCCCTGAATACCGATAGTGCCTCCTCTATCGTTACATTGGTGAATAAACTCACCATGTCCAAGCTTACCTTCTGGTTGGATTAGATGGTAGCATATTTGATTTCCACTATGTGGGCGGACTTTTTGGACATATGCCGCTGGCTTCCCTGTTAATGGTTGAATTATGTATCCACATGGAAGTGACTCAGAGGGTGGTACAAATAACCTTGGCATCTAAGAATTCGACTGAGAGGAATATCGTCTTGTAAATTTTGGGGAGACTGTATATGTGAGGTACTATAACGTTGTGGTAACTGCCTGCATGTCTTTGGTGCTAGGTGGTGCTTTTTCTTGATTAGAATCTGCGATAGTTGTTGTTCTGTTTTTATCGTTGAATATTTCCTTACATTACTCTAGCTACCATTTCTAATATAGCCTTCCAGTGTTCCTGTATAATCTGTTTTGTCCATCACTACAGTCGCATTGCCTTTGTCAGCTGGTAGTATGATGCTGCTGTCATTCCTCCATATGGTTTTGATTGCCAGATTCTCCAGTTTTGAGATTTGATTTGGGCGGCCTGGCTTTGTCCGTCATCTGTCACACTTTCCATCTTGAGCTAATCTGCCGTGATCTGAGGAATGTTGAAAGCTATTTCCTCGATTCGGGAATTAATGTCCAAGTATCATATCCACCTGATGAGTGTTGCGATGTTGAGACCCTTATTCAATAATGATTCCTCAGATGCACTCAGCTGATGTTGCCTGACATTGATTACGGCCTTCTTTGGCGGGGGTTATGTTGGACCTTGTGCGTAATCTGATCTTTCAATATGTCCAATTTCTGTACTTGCAATTTTGAACAATTAATGGATTCATTCTTAATCCGGAATTTCAATGTTGTTAAAAAGGATACTTTGGAATACAATTGGACGCGCAATTTCTATTTACTAAAATGTGTGCATCACGGCTAACGGCCTGCTTATACGAAAATATTCGTAAACTTATATATATGACACACATAGTATTTGTATTAATATCAATACACGTGCAGGGAAGCTGAAGTGTTAATAGTATAAGCAAATTGTCGTAAGTTTATTGTCAGGGAAATAGAAACGTTTCGCTTATATCACAATCTCTCCATTTTCGTTTTGAAATTAGAGTTCTGCAAACTTAGGTTCCAGCCAGCCAGGAAGGACGGGTATTAACCTAAAACCATAGAAACCACAACGAGAAAACACTCCCTTACCAAAAAGTCATGGCAATTCCTGCATAAATAATAAAAGGAATCTACAAAGAACGAATAATGTTTCCCCCTATAGAGAATCGGTATTAATTATATGCTTTAATATTATTTTTATTTTGAATATAAATGTGTTGTATGTCTTGAAAATGTGAGTGCAAAACAAAAACTGTCTATCAAATTAGTAGAGTAGAATAAAATTTCTCA
This sequence comes from Acanthosepion esculentum, assembly GCA_964036315.1. Classification (NCBI taxonomy): domain Eukaryota; kingdom Metazoa; phylum Mollusca; class Cephalopoda; order Sepiida; family Sepiidae; genus Acanthosepion; species Acanthosepion esculentum. The sequence continues at coordinate 60,821,264 of OZ038486.1, read as the reverse complement.
GGGCAGCAGTGAATATTTTTTAGTTACACAGTGATATCGATTTTTGTTTCGATTGTCTGTTATTTGATTAATCTATTTGTCTCCCTTAATATGAATTTATTTATTTGCGATAAGTTATGTTTTTATTTCTGCTTTCCTTCACTATTCTTCCGTTAACTCTTTGTTTCGTTTTTTTTATCACGTTTAAATTGATTTATCTTTTCTCCTGAATTTCCAGAGCCAAAATTGGTTCGCTCTGTTCACTTTCCTCTTGTTTTTCATCGACTTGTTTGTATTTCTCTGAAACCTTTCCAAATTTCGTTTTTCACCTATGTACTTATAATATTGTTTTTAACTTTTTATCTTTTATAACTCCGCGTAAGACAATGAAGTCACTAAGATGTAAGAAGTCATTGAGTGTAACAGAATGAGAAAAGAAAACATAAGTATGGAAAGAGTACTATAAAAAAAACAGGAATTAACAAGACTGAACATAACTATTGATACTGCATTTAAATTTCAGAATATCAAAGTTGAGTGGAAAGCAATAAGCCGGAAGAGAATTTCACAATCTTGAAGTATGGCATGTAAACTTTTAACAAAACCTTTCAGTTGGATCAGTTCAGTTTAGAGTACGTTATCCCACGTCTCATTGCGAAATGATGTCGTCTACGCCCTCAAGCTTTCCTCTTCTCTTGTTCAGTGTAGATGACAAAATCGTAGATAATATTCACGAGGCATTTCTTCGGGGTGCCTCGTTCCTCTTCGTAGATGAGAACAGAGATATGTTGTCCAACAGGTCTGTGGGTGATCCGGCGAATATTTAGAAATTTCACTCCCATATAACGATGTCGCTACAATTACAGACATTTAATTATCTAGTAAGTGTTCTAACAGGGGTCGGAAAATGGTACACTGAAATCTGAAAACACATTGTGATAGCCAAAGATGCATTCCAAAAGCTAAGCAGAGATAGAAAAGCATAGTTTTAAAAGAAAACAAATTTAAACTGTTACGTGATATATCTAGCTATATGGCAGTGAATACTAGACAATCTCCTCAAATATGAAGAAGAGACTTGTAGCAAGTGAAGTATGGTTATAAAAAGAGAAGTGCTGGGGATACCATGGACCGAACAGGTGAGCAACGTCTAGAATTTAATGAAAACAAAAAGAACATTTATACATCAGAAAGCGACAGTTGAAATTCCTGGGGCACGTAATGAGGAAAGAGCAATTGAAAATGACAGACCGACGACAAAGAGGTACAGAGGAAAATAATGCATAACATACTTGATGGGTTTCATTAAATGGATGGCGGATAAGTTCTTTGGAGAAATACCAAAAAAAAAAAAAATTATTAGCCACAAGGGACAGGATGTTGTGGAGAGCCATGTACGCCTATGTCCTGAGGGACACGGCACGTAAATAAGTCGTCTCGATAACATTCTCTTTTTTTTTCTTTTTTTTTTTTTTTTAGACATACCTACTCACTGAATGTGTGGTAATAACCACTGTTTGGGGAGCGTGATGTTTTCTCTGTGAAAAGTCCAATGCTTAATCAGCCAACTGTAAATTTTTTTCCAACTGAAAAATTCCGTTTCTTAGTACCTTCCGAGTTATGTATCAATATTACCGCTAACAAGTCGAACACACTTTGATCACTCAATTTTGAATTTCCTGCTGTAAGTTGTGACTCCGTTAGGATAAAACATAATTTATTAAGATTTCAAAACATTATTATGCCAACGGCACATATGGAATAGAACTGACTTTTGTTTAGCTTTCCATCGATGTACATATCTTGATTTATAGCCATACAATAAGGGTAGAAATGACACAAGGGGGTAAGTAAGGAGCACACAGATGTGATTGAATTCACTAGTCAATAGCAATTGATCTATGAAGGCAATATTGAAAACCGTTAAGTGATTTATTAAGCATGTATTAGATATAACACAAGGCTCTTTGTATCGAGTTCCGGTGAGGATCGAACTCGCAGCCCAGTTGTAACTGATCTAGCGAAACAAGTTTGCTAACGATTACACTACACCTAAGTAACTAGTCCTATATATATTTATAAGATTCTGATACATTCTTTGATTTTTCATACAGTTATAGTTATAAAAAATGTTCAAACTATATTAAGCCAATTAAAATCAGTGCCACCTGCATCTTCCAAACAACATAAAGTAACCCAAACACGCGCATTCCCCCACATTTCTACGGGTTCTAATTTCTTCAATAATATCCAAGATGTGGTCGATTTTTTTCTTTGTTTCTTTATTTCATATTTTCTGTTCTTGTGTTTCTTTCCTCATTCAATCTTACATTCAACCGTGTTCTGTTCTTTCTTTACTTTTTTTTTTTAGTCATTCATTTTAAAAATATTCCTGTCGCTTAGAATTATTTTATTCAAAGCGACAGGGAAATCCACGTGGCGTCAAGATGATCTGTCTCGGTAGAGATTACTCGCCGTTAACTCTAAAGGGTTGCTGGGGATTTAACGATGCAGATTGAATCCACAAATTGATCCGGAGTCGCAGAAGAGGATCTGGATAGTTCACTCAGAAAATGATCCAAAGAAAATTGAAATAAGATAAAATTAAAACAGGGGGTAAAGACAAGTAGATTAAGGATAAACATTAGAAAATTAAAGCTTATAAAACACATTATAAAACAAAATGCTTCCAGAGATGATTACGTGTCGTGTCAGCAGAACAAGAACTTTGCCTTTTAAGTTTTCGCTAATATATTAAAGTTTATAGGATAAACAAAGAAGCTGAGAATAACGTGTCTATTTCCTAATTTCAAGATCGTTCCTTTAAATTTGTGTCTATTTTAATGCAATGAAAGTCGGTAATTAGATACACAATTATTTTTATTACATAACACAGACTCTCCATTTTAATTAATTAAACAGTGTGTATTACATCTATACATTTCACCCATTAAATTGAATAAATGGGTTTATTTCTATTAAAGCAATGTTTTTCAGTTTTCTATGCATATTATTTATCATGCACCTATGTACAGTGAATTATATGAAAATATATTTATTCATTAGTAATTAGAAATAAAATGAATTAAAAATTTGTATGTGTACGAATATTTGTTTCCCCCAATATATATATATATATATATATATATATATATTGGATAAGTGAGAGGAATGATGGTTTAAGGCGTTTTGGAAAAAAGAAGTTTAATCGTGTAGTCTTGAAATGTACTCTTATATAACTAGATATGATCTCAGTTCTAGATACTTCTTACCGTTATATATGTACAGTCTCTCTGGTAGGGTCTTATCAAAATAGGGGTTTATATTCATCGAAGATATTATGAAAGTAAGCAATCTGAAACAAACTACGTTGGCAGGTATCTCCAACGGCTTACTAGAAATCTATATAAGTTTTATGAAAAAAGACATCGGACAACAGTCAGTCTGTTGACTCACATGTCATATCATGAGCCCAGAAGAACTCTAAGATTATGCCCAATTAGTTTGTCTATCAGATATGCAGAAACGACGTTAAAAATGAAAGGGAATATTCGAATAACGTACGGGTTCACTATTGTTCCATCAATTTCGTAGAGGTAGCCTTCTTCCTACAAATGGCAATCAATACACACACACACACACACATATATATATATATATATATATATATATATTACACACACACACACAGTCGACCAAAAATGTATACACACTTCAAGGATAAAGCTTTATAGATATTGTAATACAAAATTTATTCAGATATCACGAGAATAATACAAGTTACCATAGTTGAATAACAGCCCAGGGGCTAATGCCTTCCGTCCAGATAATACCATACTACAGTATCAATTTGATAAACTACGAAAGCAAATTGTTCCCTTTCGTGAAGTGTGCATACATTTTTGGAGGCGGGGTATATATGAGAGACAGAGATTCGGCTGATAGAAAACGTAAAATTCGCTTTATTTTTTCATTATTTGCTGTATTACCGCAGTGTTTCGGCCGTTGTGTATTACGGTCTTCATCAGGTGATTTTAGATCGGAGTAAGCGCTCAGGGAATTTCAAACTGAAACCCATCTTTACAAAAGTAGATCCGGTGACCATATCTGCCCATAATTCTGACTGGAGGAATTGGAGACTTAAACGTACTGATTTAGTCTTTACTTTGTACACTTGACTACACTCACTGAGCTTTCACTTTTAACTGCTACTTTAGTTGAAGTGTCACATGTCTAAATGTATTAAGCACTTCCATACCGTATATATTTATATGCTGGACCTACTAATTTAGTTTGCATAAGGTTGTATATATATTATTTCAGACCTCTGTCTATCCAGTTTTCCGCTATTTTCGGTAGTTTTTCTTCATTCCAGTGTGGTTAATGACTAACATTTTCAGTTCATACATGGTCAGCTATTCTTGATTCCATACATTCACTTCTAATATCTGCTTTTCGATTTTCCTCCAGCCTTATATTAAGGAGATGACTAGTTTAAGCGATGTTTTTCTTTAGTGTAGAACTGCTTCTGAATATTGCTCTGATGTTTTATGGACTTTATAAATATTATATATTTTGCCTTAAGCCATCAATACGAGGAAGACTGATCGCAGCAGTGTTCTGCTCCTCATCCTTGACCCTTCTGTTTCTAACCTGAGAAACCGAATTATGTTCCCTGAAAAGATGGCATTCTGAAGGATACGTTTTTTTTAGTATTTTTTGTTTGATTCCGCCAGACGATTCTTGCACTGCATAAGAACGAAGTGCAAAAATCATGTGACATCGTGTGATTCATTTCTTTACATTGCATGGATTATAGGAATTGATATTAAGATACTGTCCGGTGAAGGTTCGCTTATGATGTAGGGATACATTGAACCCATTCTCTTTGGGAATTATTTTTACACCCAGAAAGGCGAGCTGCTTATTATCCACTTCCATTGTGAACAGGATCGACGGTCTTATTAAAATCACATGTTCCAGTAGTATTTTACAGAGGAAACGATGTATGGGTGATCTACGTAACTATTGGGTTTAGAGGTGCGGTTCCTAAAGCCATTTACTCGATATATACATGTAAGAATAAAGTGTCGCTGCTGACACTTGAGTTTGAACATACATAGCCAGTGAGCAAACACAGGCGATCCCATTAGAGAATTATGTGGATCACGTGACCGTAGACGAATCGCATGAGTAGAAAGTAGCATGATGTCTAAACGATCAACATTTCTAGTCTATTCTCTATTACTATTAAGATCGCTATTTCTACCCAATCCTCTATTACTATACGGACCGCTATTCTCTACTCTATTGACTATACTATTTCTCTATTCGGATCACTATACAGATTACTATTTGAGCGAGTATTATCGAGCTATTACTATTAGTGCGAGTGTTATTCGTAGGCATCAGGCACCATACTATAGCACTCTCTCTCTCTCCATATATATATATATATATATATATATATATATATATATATATATATATATGTGTGTGTGTGTGTGCACCGGGAGCAACAGCGAAATTGTCTAATTGTTAGATTAAGATTTAAACCGTTCTAGCTTAGAAATGATTAAAGATATCTTAATGGAATTGTGCGAGGGTTTTATAAGCCTACTGGACTCTACTTTGATCCATAAGAAAGTATAAATACTCGCCAAGGTTAACAAAAGAATCGTAATGAAATCGATCCTAAACGAAAATGACATATTCATCCTTATCAATTATAGCTAAGGGTTGGAAGATCATGAAGGATTGAATTAAAAATCAAATGGAATTTAAATACTGGTATTTATTTCTTATTGATATGAACAAGTCTTTCACAAGCCCAAACTGTTAGGCATCAAGAGTTGCTCTGCGTTTTGTAATGACCTCCTCAAACATCTTCCTGAATGCATCACAGGCGTTAATAATGAATTCCACATCAATGCTTTTGAGGACTTGCAGGATAGTGTGGGACATCCCACAATCTTTACAATCAAGTTCATTCCGGATACTGAAGTCTAAGGGATTCCAATCAGGCGATGATTCCTTATCCCAAAACAATTTCGTGAACTCATCCTTGAGAAAATTATGATCCACTACGTTATTGTGGGAAAGAGCTCCATCCTGATGGAATGTATATTTGAAGGCCATATTGATCGTGTTGGATTTTCCATTGTCTAAAGCCGCAGGATATTCAGAAAGAATCCAGGTCTTTACTTATTTAAAAATTTGAACATACCGAACTCTTCTCAGTCTTTCATCCTTCTCAAACGTAATCAATGGAATCTTCTTGCCATCAGAGGTCACACAGGCAAAAACCATTAATTTCGCAGAGCTTTCCCTCTTGAAAGTGACATTCTTGTTTTTCTCGTGACGATGCGTCTGTTTTTGTCAGCATCGTGTGTAAAATTCTTCTCATCTGTGTAGAAGAATACTACAGTAACATTTTCCAACTTATTCAGGATGACCTTCGCCATCTCTAACCTAACTTACTTTTCTGGGGTAAGAAGGTATCTCCCAGCTTTCAGGTACGATTGAATTTAAGACTTTTTTTACACTGCTCTTTGGATTGTCCTAGAAGAATCTCCTCTCTCACATGCTAAATGTTTTATGGATTTAGTTGTACCTTTTCTAATTGATCTATTTAACTCTAAGTTGAAATGATGATTTCTCTTGCTGTTGTGACCTCATGATCCAGTTTCCCTCTCTAGTGTTCCATTTTTTTAAATTATTCACTGTTCTCTTGATGCTTATTGAATTGACTTTGAGGATGGAAGCCAGAGTATGAAATTTGGTACGATTTTTGAAGACCTGGCCGATCTTTTTCCTCTCACTCTTGCTGAGTTGGGAAGACATAGTGTGTCTGACAGAAAGCAATTTAAACCTGTTCTGTTTCTAGCTGAATAAGTAAAAAGTTTTTTTAAGGATTCTTATGATAAACTGTGTCAAGATGGCTAAACATCTTATCTGAAAAACTGGAAAAATGAAATTGAATTAGTTTAGTTGTATTTCAGATATTAAACATTTTCTGGGATGAACAATGATGCTGTTACACGATTTTGACAATTTTGCTTTTCCACCCGGTATATATATTTGATTACACTGGCGGCAACGCCGTAAGCATAGCCAAGCCTTCCTGTTGTTGATATATCGCACTCTAGTTGAAAGAATGTTGTTTTTGCGCAAGACAACGATATTTACAGTAAGTTCTCTATTTCAATATTAGTACGTTAAAAAATAGGTTTGGAACCACTGAGAGAGAATTATCCAAAAATAAAAACTCTGGTATACTGGCCCAATACATCTAAGCTTAAAATCAGATTGGTATGGATTGAGCTGCACAAATCGACTTCAGTTGTCTGACCTGCTATACTATTATGAAGACTTCCCTGTCCGTACGTTGTTTATATCCACTCTGAATCTCTAAAACGGTTGATATACTGAGAACATGCAGCTGTATATATGTATCAATGGAATACCTAATTTGTGCAATATACATATCTGACAGATTATGGTAAAATCGAGTCACATATCTATAATCATTCACAGTGAAGTAGGGATTATTCTTAGTTAAGATCGACAATCGTTTCATATCAGTTTTGTAGGGTCAAAATCTTTCACACATTGCTGTAGCCAATAACCACAACAAGGATTACAAATATCTGAGTATTCCAACATGATTATCACAAGCTTAACTTTTCTTTTCTTAACTGACAGTAAAAAGTTTACGGCCTTGATTGCTAACCTTTTCTAGTGTTTGTCCGACTTCCCATATTATTTAATACTCTTCGGCATTCCTCGTTTTCAAAGCAATAACCAGTAAACATGGGTTTCTCTACATATATTTACTATGCTTAGTTTTTCTATAGCATTGTCCACGGAATAATGATACAATTTCACGCTCTTTCGTATTAATGATCTGCAAAAATAATTAGAATTTTTTTTTACTGAATCAAGCAAGCGTTAAAATAATGAAGCGTGATGATTGATTATAATTCACTATATATTATATACTGTGTAAGAAATATTTTTTTAATCATTTCAACCCGAGCAAGGTTATAATGAGACTACAACCAAACGTTTTACTGAGTAAAAAAGAAAAGAAAAGTATTCTGGAAGAGAATGGAGGACAATTATGGTAGCATTTAAACTTTTTTAGGTTAAAGTTGGTAGAGAATAAAGAAAAAGTAAGAGAATTCCCCAGTCGACAAATGCGAGAAAATAAACTCCGGGAAGAGAAAAATTACTATGAAAATATTAACTGGGTATTATTTATTTATTACATTATTCAAGAGATTTAATGATTCTTCAAAAAGATCTATTCAACTCCATTTGACAATGACAAAAATTAGAGGGAGGCCATAGAAATTAATTGATGAATAAACATCAACATTTGCCATATTTACTTAGAATATCGGAATATGGGTCAAGAGGAATCCGTTCATCTTGATTCAATATTATGGAAAACGGCAAGCGCATGTATTAGGAATGAAGAGCTGCGTTACGAACTGAAAAATCTGATAGCTGGACATTATACAAATTAGTGTAACGTTTTAATTTATCAAATGTACTTGAAACGTCAGTGCAGCAACGTAGAAAATTGTTGATTTTTAACCCTTGGTGTGTTCGTCTTTCAGGTTTTTATTAAATTCACTGATAAAATATATACTATGAATTATACACTGATATAATGGAGAATATTAATTTAGAACATTTACGACAGATTGTTTATTTCTAATCATTTTAAATGTTCACTGGTTTAGCAGTTCCTGAGAAAATAAATCGCTGCTAACGAAGAAATCTTTTCGTCATGGAAATACGTTTTCAATGACGCATTTATAATTTTACTGAGTTCAGAACTGCCCTCAGGGCAAAACATCCAAAGACGCAGGTGTGTGACCTTAACCATACTGGACCTGTAGATGAATCTTTAAATGATCATCGACTTCCCCAGCTCAGTTGGAATCTAATCACCCGCCGGACAGAATTTCAACCGCTTATCTTCAAATGATGAAGAGGTCGTCATATATTTGACCTCTAGCGTTAATCTTATCACAGCCTAAAGTTGTTATTTCGATTACTAGATGCGGTGGTAATATTACTCATAACCCCGCGGCCGACAATTCTTTTTATATGAAATAACCTCTTGCCATGTATTTGTAAGGATATATACGACACAGGCGCCAATGATCAAAGATAGAGATAAATTTCAAGACGGGATAGATTATTTCATGTCGACTCTCGGAGCAACAGAATCTAGTTCCAACACTTTCTTACTTTGGAAATTGTGCTGTATTAAACTAGGTTCATTTATTCACATCGAGTTGGAATCGCTATCTGCGAATCCCAAACTAAATACGAAGGTATGTGATAATATATGTTATCTAAATAAGGAATAAAAAAGCCGCAATACAAATGCAGCTGAATCCACCATATATCAGTATTATTTGCAGACGGAAAATGTATTTTATGCTATCGGTCACCCCGCTATTGTTTGCACCTGATGATTGTCAACAAAGTAAAGAGTGCTTGAGTTAGTACAAGAGCAAACATATCAAGTTTGACTAACCTACTTCAAGAATACAATAACTGCTGAAAAAAAAGTCAAATGTGAAAAGAAGTCGATGATCAGAATTCGACAATAAAATTAAATTCTTCGACAAATATTTATTAATCTTTCCGAATATTATAAATTACTTTTAATAAGAGCAGAAAGAAGCAGAATGATTTTATAAAATCATGTATTAAGTTTTATATTGTATTCTTCTTTGCGCCATATCTTTTCCGAACGGGGGCGATCATGGCTCTCCGAAACTCCTCGTCCATCTTGTTCTTTATTATTGTTTTCTTTTCGCTATCTTTTCTATTACCTGTTACACCAACCATTTTCACATGCACGTACAGTAGGTTATGTGTTAATTTCCCCTATCCGTCTTGCTTGTGAGTGTCACTTTGCCTAAGGCTAATTTTTTCTGTCGCTCTTTCCTGTGTGTGTTAATTTTTCTAAGCCATCTTCCCTCATGTGCTATAGAAATGTCAAATATCTCTATCTTATTTTAACTATATTATTTCTCTTTACATTATATTTACAACTTCGTAATTGATCACATGTGCAGTTTCATGATATTCTCATCATCCTTCTGAAGAACGACTTTTCCGTAGATTCAAGTCTCTAATTTACCTCTAATGAGATCGTCCAGCATTTACTGACATGTAGGAGGCTGGATATTACATAATGGCTCAGTATTCATGTCTTTGTTTCTAACAAAATATTTGTTACTTAATGCGCTTTCGAATTTCGTTGACACACTTACATCCATTCCTTTCATTTTATAACAACACTGTTAACAGTAGTAAACTGCTAAAAGGTAACATGGATGTGATGTATTTCTAATTTTCATGATGTTAGCTGAGTCATCAATTTTCAAGACCCAAGATTGCCTGATTAAATAAATACAACTAGTTTTTAATGTAAAGTTAATTGTATGAATTAGTGTGGATTGAATTCTTTGGAACATACATACATACGTATATAAGTGTGATGGGGCAGCACAATTTAAGCAAGCTTCTTAGAGGAATTTACACAATTAAGTTCGACGCGTATTGACAAATCAAATTAATTTGGGGAATGTATTTGATGAACTGTGAGTTTAAGGTCATTCAACCGATCTTCGGAATTAGCCGAATTGTTTCCGTCACATATATCTACTTTTTGCTTGCAATGTAATTTATTTGATAATAGAGATTGGCTGAAAAAGCAAACTACACTGTAATTTAAGATACATCATACAATGAATCCAGTTAAAATTTCAACATGTACAGTTATATTCAGTTTCATCTCTGTGATATAGAACGCACCAACACCACTGGTAAAAATAACAAAAGTACAAGACATTATCCTTGTACAATATTTGGGATGTTTTAAGCATCGTATGAAATTACATTGAGAAACGTCTAGATAAAAACAATGTGTTCCCACAAAAAGACGTAATTTCGTCAGACAATAAAATGTTGTCCTTGAACGAAGATGTTTTCCCGAGATGATTATGATAATGATGATAGATCAAGTGTACAGGGGGCTTAATGAATTGGGTCTGCAATGAAGCGATCATTCTAGGTGGTTTATTTATATTTTATACGCGCACTTTTCCATGCTGTCTCCTGTCAGATCTTTCCGACCTTATCATGGGTCTGTGAATGGCCTTTTCATTAATTTCTCATGCAGAAATGTAGCTGAACATTTATTTACGTTACGGAGATTACCTTTGTGTTGCAGATCGCTAGTTCATATTTATGGGGATATTGAGTTTGCGGGGGGTTCAATATATATTCCTACGATTATATTGGTTTGTTATCATCCAGCCAGTGTTATAGGGTCGTTTAAATTAAAAGTCAACATAGTTTTCGGCCATGAGGCGTGCAGTGTTCTTATTGGTCGGTGAAATTTTTCTAATTAAAATATCTGAATACAATTCATTATCACTTTGCAAATGTTACTCTGCTTTTTCTGAGTAATTTGCATTCCATTTACTTTTTGTTGTATTTGCTGTAAATGTATCTTTGTTCGTTATTTTCTCGACTTGTAAAGTATATTCTATTTATGTTATGTAGATCAAGTTTACGGTTATTAAACATAAGACATTTCTAAGAAAACCCTGTCTAATACATTTTGGTGGCAAACGATTATATATATATATATATATATATATATATATATATATATATATATATATATATTACAAAAAATGTATTTGCAATCATAAATGGAAACATCCTGCTTTAATGGGGGCCGAATCACGGCAGGCTCTTCACGATTGTAGCCAGATGCATGTGACTGTAACTGTCTACGGAAAGAGACAAAGTTCGCTGGTTCAAATCACATACCCATTCAATGCAATGTATTATAACTGTATAAGCAGTATGTCAATACAGTGTTCTAAACATATGGAATGAAAAACAGTGGAGCTTTCACTTTTTAAACAAGACCCAAGATTGCCGGATTAAATAAATACAACTGGTTTTTAATGTACAGTTAATTGTGTGAATTAGTGTGGATTGAATTGATTAAGGTCAACCCAAATAAACTACTCATGCCGATCATGAAGAATGATCACCAGCACACACTTCAGTGTTTCATATTTCTCCTTTAGTGTAGTCGAGTGATCGCGGATTACAGAGACAATAAACAGTCGTCAATATTTGTGTTCGTAATGTGGCACACCAATTTTTTGCAGAAGCTGCGAAATATCTGCACATTACATAAAGTTTCTGGCAAGTTCTGCGTAGTTCCTAGACTTGTTTTCAAAAAAGATTTTCACGGGCAGAAAAAAAGGCTTTCCTGCTTCCAGTTCCACTTCGTACAGAGAGTTTTCAAAATCTGAATCTCTGATGAACTGAGTGATTTGAAGACCATTAAAGACGACAGCTTTCTACTACTTCATTTACAATCCTTCAAATGTTTGGCAGAAGTAATTAGTCCATTTTGGGAAAAGGGATGTGGAGCATTATCGGCAAAAACCACTTGCTTTTCTTGAACTCTTGAGGAATCTTTCGTGCTAATGTCAGGAAGATATACTAAAACATGTATTTCATTATATTGAGCATCAGGAAGGCGTGCTGAATGAAGATCAGGATACTTGAGGCTACTCCTGTTCTTTCTTTGGATCACAGTCACATCAATAGCACAACATTAGCAATAGGTGTTATGGCATAGGAATTCCATATTTAATACAACTCGTCTTGCCCTTAGTCCCTTGAAGCAAATATTCAGTACCGTGTCTTAAAAGCCATGTGTAAGGCCTAAGCTTTATCCTGGTCACCAAGTTGCTGAGTCGTTTCTTCATAGTGTGTGAAAGCAAATGAGGTCTTGATTATGAGCAGTTAAAGTGACACGGCCCTTAGTCGAATCTCTCGTTGAGGTTAAACATTGAGAATTTTTTTTCTACCGTAAAACCCGAGAAATTGTCTCCTGACTTGTATAATCATAGCTATTCGTAATTAACCCTAGAAAGTTATGTGGTATGCTTACTACTCCGTCGGTGAGACATTTTGGCCTTATACCTAGATTATAATGTCTAATAAAACCTTTCTGATTTGTATTCTATGATTTTATATTGTACAATTGGTGTCGTTTGGGATGTAAACATTTTAGTGTGATGTTTTTGGTTTATAAATATTTTGCAGGCGTATTTTAAAAGTTTGGTAACTATTCTTGACTGAAAATAATTCTAATGAGTTAAAATTAATGTTTTAAGATAATAACTAGTTTTGTTGTCTGAAATATGTTGCATATTTAGATATTTAAAGAGACATGACAATGTAAAGAACATTTTCCAAAAATAGGTGGCCATAGCTCACAAAGTTGACAAGATTGAGCAAAACCAATGTGATTTTTGGATTCAGCACATCAAAATTATCCGAAATCAGCTAAAATAAATTTAAACCATAGATTTGGTGTTCACTAGTGTAATTAGAGATCAGGATAAGAAGATCCGAAAAGAGTCTGCTTAAGATTGGACACTCTTTTTTTCAAGTGCGCAATGCCATAAAAAGTGATAGAGCAATCATCAGGCGATTATGATTGAGCGAAAGATCTTGAAGCTCTTGTAGCCGTTCACTGCCCACTTGAAATTGAATTATATATATATATATATATATATATATATATATATATATATATAAAAAGTCATCCTATATGTTCTGTCCGAATTTTGAATAAAGAAAACAAGTGACAAATGTTACAATCAACAATGTATTTTACCTGATTATCTCTGATTTCCCCTCCATCTATTAACAAGCTTACTAATTCCACTACTGTATAATACTTTTGGCGTTGATTCGAAGAACTCACAAATGTCAGTTTTAACCTCTTCCTGTGTTACAAAATCACATATTATATAAGAGAGAGAAAGAGCGCGTAAAAAAGAAAAAATGGCTATAAAGATAAAGAAGTAACGATTTATTTTTAAAACTAACACAAACTCTAGAAAATATTAAAATTATCCAGATCATCTCGAGACTCATGGATATTTAAGAATATTTGCTCTTAGATAATCTTCAAATATAACCCCAAATCATCATTGGTTGAATAAAATAATAAAGAAATCAAATTTGAAAATGTTTGTAAAAAAAATAGTAACTCTCAAAATTTGTCCCCTGGTTTCTACTCTGGCACTTAAAGAAAGATCGGGTTCTCATTTTCATTTAACTTGTCAAGTAAGAAACGAACAAATTGAAGATGTCTTTGTCAGGCTTGTTAATTTAAATATAATTAACCTCCACTGAGCCCAATCTACAAATAATCAGTAACATCTGTAGATTTCAGTCTGCGAGGCGATAATATGGCATCCGATTTAAATTCTAGTGATTATTACATAAAATTTACATGAATTACATTTAGGCATTTACATTTTACGCATACTAATATAACCCCTTTTACTACGAATGAAGTGCATTTGGTTTTGCAGTAATTTTCATATTAACAACCACCTATCAGATTTCATAATAACAAAAATAAATAGCTTCGCGAAAATATTTTCATGTTTAACACTGCAAATTATAGTAGCTGGCATATCCTTCTTTTAATACGACCACATATCTATCAAATTGAACTGATATTACATGAGTCGACTGATTCATCCACGTTAAGGAAATTCCGAGAAACATTATTTTGTAAGTTAAAATGATATTTTTGTGAAAATGTGCAGTTTTACATCAATAAAATTATCAGTAAGACATCTCGTTACAATCTTTACCACATAGTTTGAAATTTGTTTTTACAAGTGGATCAATGATTGCTTTTAACAAACTTTCTGTTGCTTCATTTGTAACAGTCAGACCTATTATCAATAATATCCTTGCAGAGTTCCTATATTCTTGTAAGTTGGTGTATTCAAATTCTCCAAAATATCTAATTGGTTAAAGTTTGGGTTTATAAAACTGTCATTTCATCAAACGTATATTTTTGGGACCGATTTTATTCATATTTCTCGTAGAGATGTGAAAATGCATTGCTGGAAATGAAAATCAGTTTGATTTTTCTGGAAAGATGGAGCGACTCTGTCAACGACGGACATACACTTTTCTTTTTGTATTTGATTTTCCGTCATGTTTGCCTGTTGCTGACCGGTTTATCACAAGGTGTCTTGACTTTTTTTTAGTAATTTCAAGAGCAGGGCAAGCATTTGTGAACGCTTCTATTGTGTGCAGTATATCTCCAGCAAGAAAAACAAATATACGAAACGATATTCTAGATGGAAATACTCCCGCTACATTAATTCTCTAAATATAATCTATATCCAGAACAATTTATTAAAATTTGCTTGGATACCAACAATTTTAGTGAGAAAATGCATACATTTGGACATGATGCAGTGACCAAGCGTAAAACTGTAATTGACTTAAATTAAAGATTTACGGCTCTGTTGCACTGAATTCCATTTGCAGCATCAGTCGATTATATTCTTATCTGAATTTCTTGAACGAGCGGTTATATTTATTTACATGATATACATTCGAAATAAAAGCATCATCTTGTTTGCTATTATAATGTTTTTATTAGTGATACCAACAGCAAAATGAAAATATTATTCAGAAAGTAAATAATACACGGATAAAACTCTTTAATAATTTCAATGGCAGCTGTTGCGAAATTAAGTAGCATCCAAAAGGACAACTGATCGGGAAATTGAAGATGTTAAGGAGCGTGGAAACACCACTTAACTGCTGTTGTTCCCAGATCTACCCTGACTCCACCAGGGAGCATCTGTTCTATAACAAAATGACAATACAGAACGTACAAAATACATAAACATTACCAAAAATATGTTTTATCATCTACAAATTGTATCTAATAAGCCATATCTTTAGACTGAGAGTATGAAATTATATACAAGCTACCCTTAATTGAAAGCATAATACTCTATGCGGGGTATTTAATTTTCGGCATTAAATAACCAATAGAAGTTAATATGCCGCTAAAATTTCAAACAACAATCAAGAAGGACATGGAACTCTGCCTGGAATCAAATAACAGGCAGATGTTTTTATTGGTCTTTTCAATCATTATCTATGATTCCAAATATGGTATAACCATTAAAGTTTCAGTGGAGATTAAAAGCATTAGAAATTATATCCGTCCCAGACATCTCATACGCAGAGTGCATCAAAGGAGACGCAGTGCGAGACATTACCCAACAAGAATAATCCAAACTGGAAAACCATATAACTACCAAGTTGAAATGCTCACGTCATAACGCTCAACAAACATTCCCTTACCATTTTACAAAGTACCTCGTTAGATAAGAAACAAGCTAAAAATAAAAAAAATTGGCTGAAAACTTCATTGTGTGGACTCAGAAATCATTAAAAAAGACGGACATATTGGCACGCAACCAAGATATATGGAGGGAGATGGGCAGGTGAGTCACCTGCGCAAACACCGCGCAACTACAGTCTTTCAGATAGCCGATTATAAGGAAACAATAATAATGTATTACAGTTAATTATGAATTGATTTAAACGTTTTCCGTATCTGACCAAGATTATGTTTTATGAAAATACGTACGAGACTTGAATAGCCGCAATTATAAATTAAACCTACGAGTTTAAATTAGCAGCAAAATCTGACAATAGTACATTAATTAATTCATATCGGTAACGTTTTGTGGATATCGGCGAGGATATGTACTGTGGAGAAGTGAATTCTTATTCTAAGCTGGTATATTGCGTTCATTTTCCCACAATGCCCTGGTAACAATCATGAATCAGTCTCTTCTCATTATAAATATGACAGTGTAGACCGGACCACTACTAGCAACTGTAAATTCCAATCCATGCAGAAAGGTACGGGAAACCACTCCCCTATGTTTCCAAGAATACTTGGCATTTCAAGGAAATAAATAAATGGTATCTGTGGAGAGTCATATCCTTGAGCTGTGTTGTTTTCGTCCGTCACTGAGAAATTACAAAAGACGAAAAAAAAAAAACATTTATATACATACTAGTGTATCCGTGTCCTTCCTACATTTGTTATAATACAAATCCGAAAGAAACAGATGATTTTCTTCTTGCATTAACTTCATTTTCCTTCCTTTGGCGACTGCCACCTGTTTCATTTACGTCTCTTTTCTAAGGAAATCCACAAGAGAAAGGTTACTCGTTAATGTCCTTGTATCTCTTTTGTATGAGTACCACCATGTACACCTAACAAAAACGAGATTGACGCCTGACTTCATTCTACATGAAATAACCGTTGCTAACGTCACATTTTCAGCATATCCTCAAAGTAATTTGCCATTTTTTTTAACGACGTCAATGTTAATGGGAAGAATTCCGGACGGATTTGAGGGAAAGGTTTCAGTTGATATAAGAGCAATTTTTTGGACCGTGTCGCCACCGACTTCCGTTGTTCAAACGCCAAGGCCACTTCATCGATTCTATCAACTAAGTTGATATAAGAGCAATTTTTTGGACCGTGTCGCCACCGACTTCCGTCGTTCAAACGCCAAGGCCACTTCATCGATTCTATCAACTAAAGACGATTTATTTTTGTGATTTCGTAGAACGCATGTCAACATCTAGGTTTAGCAAGCTTGTGTCTCTAAGTAATCTGGTTGCGACCCTATGCTGTCTTCGCGGAGTTCTGGTCTGATGCCCAAAGGTCTGCTTGACAATAAGTTGCCAGCTTCAAGCGGCCTATTGTAACATTAGCTAGTAATATATATTGGCTTCTCACTGGAATAGAATTTCTATTTTATTATTCTCTGGCCATTATTTTACGATATATGTGCTTGTCTTATTTGCTAATGCTATGGTTCGCTTACTCAGTCTGTTTATAGTATTTCTATTTAGTCTTGTGAAAGAGGATAAAAACGTATTGGCGGTATGAGAATGTACCCGTCATGATCAGATTTGTCAACCTGATACATAAGAAGTCCAAGGTTTGATGAATTAAAAACATTTGCCTGTTGTTCCCCAAATAATATAACCGTCATTAGAAGGTTCTAAGAACACATATAATATATTTAATTTAATGATTTGAATGAAAATGTTGGAACGATTTATATACGACTTGATTGGTGATTGTTGATTACGTGTTGAGTACATATTAATATTCAGTGTTTGAATCAAAAACCAATACATTTATTATGACCGTAGTTTTCAACATAAAGAATAACACATCTCGCATCTATTTTATATTAGACAATTCTTCCTTAGTATGCACATATCCTCGTATTTCTGTTATTTCGAATTCTTCTACTTTCTTTCACCGAGTTATTTCAATGTATAACACCAAAATCTATGTTATGAAACAATGAAATATATAGAGGTTAGCATGCATTTCCTTTGACAAAAATGTAGAATCGCAGGTCTAGCTGAATTATTAAATATTAGCCAGTTTCATTATGTAATGTGAGAGTTAAATTACATCTATCATTTTCGTGATATGTACATATATACAAATCTGGCCTATAGTAAACATGTGTCGCTCCGACACTGAAGTTTGAACGCAGATCATCAGTGAGCAAATACAGGTGATTCCATTTCTAATAAGTAGACTACGTGATCGTAAATGAAATGTATCATGGCAATTAGCGTGGCGTCTAACTGATCACTCTTTCTGTTCTATCCTCTATTACTATACGGATCATTATTGCTACGCTATCCTATATTACTATACGAATCGCTATTCTCTATACTATGCCCCATACTATTTCTCGATACTATTCACTATACTAATCACTACACGTAATACTATTCGGTTTTTACTTTCCGAGTAAGTATTATCGAGAAATTACTATTAGTGTGAGTGTTATTCGAAGGCGTCTGACACCAATCATGTTCAACCGCGTACTATAGCTGTATCTGCAATTATAAGTCTCTTCTACTACGAGCATTAAGAAAGTGACTACGAGTATTAGTTGACATTACGAAAGAGGCAACAAGTGTTCATTTATATGACAAAAAACAAAGTTTATTCAAAATGGACAAATAATAACATTATACACTTCTTAAACCCCCTCAACAATAAAATAAAACCCGGAATAATTAGAGGCTTAGAATATTTACGCCTCCCAAATGCTGCTTAAAGAAGAGAAATAATTTGAAAACACTTTCAAACTCCTCCAATAACACAATTATTTCCTGTACAATGCCAAACGTAATTCCAACAAAATCCAGGGAAGAAAAAAATAAACAACGGATAATAATCGCAACCAAACCTGACAAAAATAGGCACGCAATTCTTCCGACCATCTCCATAACTATCATCAACGAAAATAATATATTCACCTTTGATCAGAAATTCATCAACAACATATCGAAAACAGTCAGATATATTTAGCACCAAACGAAATGGCAAAAACGGCAAGGCTGAAGCAAGAATATGCAAAACAGTTTGTACGAAATCAGCAAAATAGTTATGAAAAAAATGAAAACAACATGAGCATTGTAGAGATATTATGCATAATACTTCACCCATTGGTCGTCTGATCTGGAGATAAAGGGATTCCCACAAACGAAGATGCTTTAAATGTGGGTTAATAGCATTTCTCGACAATACATCTAAGACCAGTATCATACATACTATCATCACAAAAGCAATACGGATTCAACACAGGAGCTAATAATGGAAACCAAAAAACAGATCTACATAGAGCTCGTTACAGATCCAATAGCTCTTTCTGGTCGTAGGATCTGATAATTTAATTCAATGCCCCTCTTAATATAAAAAATCTCCCAAGGCCTTTTGTCTTTCATTCCGAGCTAAGGAAAATGAAAATTATGGAAATTGTGTACTCCCTTACTTGTACAAAACGAAACAAAAACGGAAGGATGCTTGGAAAAAAATAAATCTTACATATCTAAATCTTGCCAAATTTAATGAAAAACGTTTCAAAGAAATATAGCTGCCAAAATATAAAATTTTCCCAGGAATTATTTTCATATTTAAAGTTTCGTGTCTATTTTGTTGAATTCTTGTGTCTGTATTTATCAACCGTTCGTTTCTTCTCTAGAAAGTTATCATTTAAAAGAGATAGTAATTTTTAATGTAGTTGTTGGTGCCCATTCTGTTTATTCAGCCCCCTTTGTCGCTCCTAAGACAGGTTTTCTAGATTCAGTAGATATCTCTTGGGTAGTGTTATTTTTTCTGTATTGGAGATGGTTGCAGCTAATCTATATTGCGTGAATCCCTTTTCAAAGTGTGTGCTCAAATGTTTTTTTTTTTAGAAGGTGGTTATATTCTTATTCCATTTGCAAAATGGCGAACATATTCCTGTAAAGTGGAAGTTTCAATGAAATTATAAACTACCAAGGAAAGTACTGCCAACCATCATGAACTGATAACTAAACACTCATTGAACACTCACGTGGTATATTAATTTAAGAGATGACGGAGAAAATAGATCGGAGTAATAGAATCGGAAGAAAGAGGGATGGTAAACAAATAAGTGACATGATAGTATGTTGTGGTGATCCACGATTACACGTGTCATGAAAGGAAAGTACATAAAAGAAAAAAAATCTTAGGTTGTTTGTTGATTTAACAATGTCATATAAGGAATAAAATGTCGCTGTCAACACTTAGGTTTGAACAGAGCGCCAGTGAACAAACAAAGGCGGTCCCATTAGTGAATTACGTGACCATAGAGGAAACTATGACTTTCTAAACGATCGCTAATCTAACCTCTATTACTATTAGGATCACTATTTCTACTCTATCCTCTATTACTATACGGCCCGCTATTCTCTACTCTATTCGCTATCCTATTTCTCTATTCCGGTCAATATACGGATTACTATTCGAGCGAGTATCATCGAGCAAGTACTATTAGTGCGAGTGATATTCGAAGGCGTCTGAAACCAGCATTGTTTAACGGCGTACTCTAGTTGTATCTGCGATTACAAAATCTCTACTACAACGAGCATTACGAAAGTGACAACGAATATATTCGTTGGAATCACAAAAGTGACAACGAGCATTCGATGGCATCACAAAACTATTCATGTAATTGCATTGGTTTACCTGGTTGTTGAAACGAAGAATACATATACATTAGCGAATGTTTATCTACAGAGAATATATATATATATATATATATATATATATATATATAATTGAAAATACTGAAATATTCTCTTCGTGTCCTGTCATTGGTCTAAATGTGCATGTGTAGATTGAAATCCCTAATTTCCTTAGAAATCCCATTGTTTACCTACCGTAAAATAAAAGTTAGAAGATACGGGTTTTCGAAAACGATCTGAATGAGAGGAAGTGCATTCTTCAAAAGAGCAGTTGAACCTAGATAGGCTTCGAATCTGCCTTTGGTAGAAGGGTCTAAAACACGCCGAAACATACATCGGTTTCTACTAGAAAAGGTGGGGAGACAATGTCGAACCTTGTCGGACAGCACACGTTGGTTACAGTCTTGTTGCTAACGACAGAATTTTACTTCTAGCCATGATGATTTTTTATAAGAAATTACCAATATTCTATTACACCAGTCGACGTAGTTCTAGAAAGGTTAGTCCTAGCTGAAATATACCCGCTTCACTAGCTCGAAGCTCTTGTTAATCATTGCTCTGTGAAAGCAATTTTATTCAGGCGATAAGTTAGATAAATCTGACCGACTCTGGCACCATGCATGACATCCATATAGATACCTTGATTTGACAAGTGTGTTTAAGAAAATGACTAGATTTTTTTTTTTTGGGGGGGGGTTAAAGTTTTTGTTTAGTAGCAGCTTGTGTTGGTCGAAACTATTACTAGCGCAACCTATTGTACGTTCAATTTCTATATCTCCTCTACTAAATTTGTTCTAATCGATTCACACTGCGATGAATTGGACGCGATTCGTATTTGCTAATTCCACATGCAGTGTTTTTTTATTCATGCAGGATTAACAGTAATAGCCATGAAAGTTTTTATTACATTCCAGATCACTGTTTCCTTTTTGAAATAATTTATATTGAGTTCTACATCATGGAATACTTGGTAATAAATTTGATTCTATCAATTTGTCTCGTTTTCGAAGAATATTACTATAATATACTTGGATTAAATTATCATCTTTTTTCTTTTCAATTAAATAACGAAAGAATTTGGCAGAACAATGACAACACGCAATATCGTGATAACTTATCATCAAGTGAAAATGATTCACTGGAAACGATATTGGAAATGTTCTATTGCACAATATACAACTGCAAAATATGTTAGATTGTAAACATATTTTTGAGATAATGTTATGTCGGGTATTTAGAGGACATGGTGATCTAGTCCTAGATAAGTTTCTGCCCTTACGGATATCAAGACAGCATGGGTCAAAATCACGACAGATGTCATCTGACCACATGTTCAATAGATCAATATTAGTTTTATGCGAATGTATGGGCTAGAGCTATGCCCCAAAGACAGGTGTTAGCATATTACTTTTGGAAAGTCAGTGTACATGGAACCGTGGAGAAGCTGACGTAACAACTGTTTGAATTCCTCGAGGTGTTGTACCAATGAAAATAAAGAACATTTGGATGTGCCACTTGAATTGTATGTCAACTCTTAGTCACCCTATATACTGATGTCTGCGCGCGTGATACTTTTGTCCCACTAATTGTGATCTTTTATCGAAAGACTTTCATGGCGCATTTTGTACGGAATGGACAAGTGGGTACTATTAGTGGAGTTAACACATATGGAGAGATGACAAAAACTACTCTCCCTAGAATTCATCAATCATTTTACAACCCATGCGTGTTTCACGACAATGACACCGCTTCCGCTGCGAAGGAGTTCTGTCCACGATCCGCTGTAAAAATCTCAAACGCAGTTTCAGGAATTGTTCCTTACAAGGAAATATATTTGCAAATGAAGCTCTTACTTCATTGCAATCTACGAGTAAACGCATATGATATAAGAAAAGCCTATGTCACTGGCGTAAGTGCGGAAAAGACATTATCATTTATTTTGAAAGCGAGTTCATATCAACCGATATATAGGTTTAAACCTACTATTTATTTCTTAAGACAGTTTACTATTCGACATAACTTGGAAATATTGCAGCTGGGATTATGATTATCTATATATATATTTGCTTTCATCGTATCATGTTTATTTTGCATTTCTATAAAATTCACTTCTGTTTAACGGGATCATCTTTTACTCTCTCTCTCTCATATATATATATATATATATATATATATATATATATATATTCCTGGACGTTAGCGCAACTGTTTCGTGCACGATGTAATCATCTGGTGTGGATTGAAAACTGAAGTCAGTTTTTAATTTCATTGTGCAGGAAACTCAGCGTTGCTGTACTGGTGACACATTGTCTATTTATTATTAATATAAATTTTCGCACAGTTATTATGCATAGCTCACTATTTAATTAACGTAAGCTCTTTATATATATATATATATATAGGATTTTAATTGATGATTCTTTGGTAAATTGTAAATCCATGTTAGATCATCAATTTGATAAAAATTGTTGCAGAATTTTTTATTACTTATTTTCATCTATAGCATATAAAAGTTGATTATTGTTGATTTGATTTTACATCTTTGATTATAAGCGGTGGAAAAAAGTGCTGAATGAAAGTTTAACACCAAACGAAATTAATGTGGAAGGCCTAGTAACTGTCAGGGAACGTGTGACACAAAATTGCTTCAGAAATTTGAACGAAGGTAAGCCTAGTCTCCAAGCCAAAACTAAGGTCAGGGAGACCTTTTCTTCTCTTCTTGGAAAGAGCCAAGCTCAAACACATACACGTTGTTGGTAGAACTTGCTCTTTTACAAAGCACAATCATAACCTCGGACTTGTGAAAAAACGCTCGCGGAAAATTCATCTAGAACTGGTCAATGACATGTGATCATTTGCTGGCAATTCCTCAAGATACAACTGAACGCCAAAAACGGGTAATTGAGGATAAAATGTGGCTGCATTTTCCTAATCATAATAAGAGGAATCAGTGATTACATAAAGCAGGCTTCAGAACCCGTTTTCAGACAAGGATGTTTGAACATATGTTCATTCTGTGTGTAATTTCAAAGGTCTTTTGCACTTTGAGTTTGTCCCAGAGTGATTATATGATGCTCCGATATTCCACTACCCGGCATTGGATTATCGCAGACGGGCGCTCCTACAGCAAGACAATACCACAGCACATAATGTGTCCTGCCAAGTGCGAACTTGTGAAAAATGAGTATGGTAAGGTAAGGTAAGATCTACCAACTTTTCACTCGCGGACGGAGGTTAAACAGAGTGAATGAGGTTGAAAACGGATGCAGGGATTTTTTTCCAAAAAACCAAGCAGAGCTCACAAGCATGAAATTAATCTTCTGCCACAATGATGGCACCATTCAAGCGAATAGGATGGGTTATATTTTGTTAAATAAGCTATTCGTAAGTAATTGTCTGGAACTATTATTTCAAGATTGAAATACGAAAATACCTTTTACTTAACCTCGTTCAGTATGTTGGCTCTCAGATTCACACTTCAGTACATCATTGTGATAAAGTGAAATACCCGTTCACTAGAAAACGTGGATTTAAACGCAGACGAGTAAGAGGAACGAAGAGTATTTCTGTTTCGCCGTAATACTGAGGTTAATGTACAGTCATGACCTCCACATTATTGATGTTGTTTGTTTGGTTGTAGGAAGTGTGATTGAAATTAGCCCAGATTTATTTATTTATTCTCATGAGCGGAAGATTGCTTATTTATCTATATCATAAAATTTATCTATGAATTTATTTTATTTATCAGCAACATATTTTATGTGTTTTTTCCGTTCATCAAGATTATGTAGTTCATATATTTTAATATTTGCAATTAATTATATTAGAATTAGGTTAAGAGAATTCACTTTATAACCAGGATGTGTTTTCAAGTGGCACAGAAGCAATTTGTTTTCAGGTCTACATTTTTAAATGTTGTTTGATCTTTGAAATAGTAGTTTACACTTTTCTGCAAATATAATGTAAGAGCCTCTGTTATATTTCAGAGACGGTTTCATAATTTTTGGTTGGTGAGGTATTGTCAAAGAATGTTATTATTCTTACACTGCTGCGTTTTTTTATGTTGATATATATAAAAAACTTCTACTAATCTGTAGAAATTGCATACTTCTCTGTGAATGTTTATATGCCATTGCCACTTTCTTCCTATATATTAACATTACAGCTCTCTGAACTATTATGCAAATCAAATAAACCTTAATAACTCAAAAGTTTCTAAACCAATATTTTTCAAAATTTAAACTCTAAGTTTTCAACCATTACTAAAATAATTAACTAAATTTTCTGCAATTTTTAAATGGTTACTTTTTGAGTAATTTCTTAATTTACGAAAATAGACTAACTTAAGTTATTATGCAGATTAAACAAATAGCTTTAGACTTATGAAGTCTAATAAAGATATTTTTTTGCCCATATGTTGAAACATGTGTAAAGCCAAGGATCTAGCAACTACTGAGAAAGTGAAAATAACTAACCTAGTCAGATTTAAGTTAGTTGATAACTTGTTGAATAATAATGCTTATATATATATATATATATATATATATATATATATATATATATATATATATATATATATATATACATACATAAGCATTATTAAAAAAAATATCACTGTGTGACATGAAAATGGCCAAAATGTACTGACCGTGTTTGGAAAATAAAAATTCTTAGGTCCATACATAAAAAACAATTTAACGTACAAACAAAATCATCATTGAAAATAGCTAAAACTACAACCGAAAGCGCGCGGTAATTTGGAATACTTTTACATAATTTATATTCAGAAAAGAAGAGAATTACATGAACACAAGAAAAAATTAAATAAAATCTTAAACGTAGTATGTTGCCACCCAAATACACAAACACACACATTATATATATATATATACACACACACCAGAGAGAGACAGAAACTATATATACACAGCTAGTGCCGTTTTTAAAAGTCTCACAATAAGCATTTCGACGACAAGTGTACCTATATTCTTCCTTCCATAGATATGATTACATTTACTGCGCACACACAACGCACACATATATATATTATTTGCACTTGATTGTATCTTTAATTTTTTTACATACTTTTTATTATTTTCCTCATGATTTTTATTGTCTAACCTTTCATTACGAATGTATATTTATTGAAGTCTCTTTATGTTTATTTAAATGCTGAAAAGTTTCGTTTTGTCTCTTTCCCTTTGTTCTCTATTCATATTGACTTCAATCCAAATTTGTTTGTTCACTTTCTTCTTCGTTATTTTCAAGTCTAATAGAATCTTCTGAATCTTCTACTTGACTGAGATGTGCGTATAAATAAACACGCCATGTTACCAATTCATCTGAAAAGAATGATTGATTGGAAACCATATTCGGAAAAAACTGCTGGCAAAATAAAAAAAATATTACGTTCTTTTAATGATATATTGATGTGAAAAAAAGAGAGCAACACCTTCAAACTGTAGCAATCGAAGGAAGTATGAAAATAACAATTTAAATATACAGTTTCATATTGTAGAATTAATTTCTTGTATATTATTCTGAGAAATAATGGCAATTGAACAAAGAAAATGGTTTTCCTAATTTCCCGATATATACATATAAAGCATAAAATTATAAAACAAAAAAAATATTCCTTTATCAAATCTAACAGCGAGCAAACAATATAAATTTGTCGTTAGAGGAAAAACTGAAAGAATATCACCATGGATAGTAATAATATAAATAGACGTGTGAGTAAACTTTTTCGTGACTTAATTTGGCATAACCACAGATTTGCGTCACACGATCATTTTCCAAATGAATATTGTAATGTGTTATGAATCACCAGCAAATAATTCTCATTAAACTATCCACAGCGCCAGGTTGCCTCATGAGAGTAGTATCTATCAATTCCATATGGGATCTGTGTACTTTATTCCTGTAATTATTCATAAATGTTAACATATATCTATCTGGCCAGCAATCACTGTTCGATTAAAGTTTCATTAAAACTTGTTAAAGTACTGCGAAAGCTTTTTTATTTAATGTTTTTTCGTAAAATTGTTTTCTTTTCTAGACATAAAAAGTCGACCAAATTTTCTGAATATCGAATCGATTTCGGCTATTCATCTAGGCATTATCTAATATGATTTCATTTCTACTGAATGGATGGATTTTTCATGTATGCATCTAGTTATAGAAATGTGTTATTTTTTTATCTTCCAAAAGCCGTCATTTATAGTTGGAAAAAATCTTATCGCAGTGCCCGGTCTTAT
This sequence comes from Acanthosepion esculentum, assembly GCA_964036315.1. NCBI lineage: Eukaryota > Metazoa > Mollusca > Cephalopoda > Sepiida > Sepiidae > Acanthosepion > Acanthosepion esculentum. The sequence goes on along the minus strand of OZ038486.1, from coordinate 60,794,016 downwards.
ATATCGGGGGTATTTCTCTTAATGTTGGTGTATATGCCAGTATAAAAAGAAAAGCCGAAAAGAAACTATTTTTCTCTACTTCAACCATAGAATGCTAGAGACAAAACTTGTCTCCTTATAATATCCAAGAGAATTAGTTGCATATCGAATGAGATTTTTAGTTACAATCAAAAGAGGTAGTAGGCGCACAGGGCAACCCCTAAGATATTTCTTTAAAAGGCATATATATATATATATATATATATAACGATGGCGGAGGCACGGTGGAGTAATGGATAACGGCTCGGAGAGCAGAGTTCGAATTCCAGTCGATTCCATTACATTCACTTACGTGCTAATACCCTTGGGAAAGGTGTGAATCCTCTTCTTCTCCCTCCGACTATGGGTAAATAGCAGGACAGACTGGGTTCTATAGCCTTGGATGGCAACTGGTCTAGGAGAAGGACAACTCTGAATTCGAAACCTGCGGAGGGTCGTTTGGGGACCTTGTAGCATCCGTTGCACCAGGTCCCTGTATTCGTCCCTCCAAAAAGTGTGGATGGCCCTGCACAAAGCCTTCACCAATATAATCAAATCCTGTGTGGCTGTCGGGCTTTCAGTTTCTGGGAACTGATCTGTCTGACCCTCATACGTCGAGTTCGACGGGAGAGCTATAATATAACGATGAAAATGGATACTTTTATACTGTTCTTTCTTTGAAATTAAATCATACAAATTATTAAACAAAATATAAAAAATAATAGATATAGAAATTTCGCTGAGGTTAATATTGTCTTTGCTTATTTGTGATATGCTGAATTGTGTGTTATTCCCATAATGCTGTCAAGTAATATGTCAACCGAAGCGTGAGTACTTTCCTTGCATAGGCAGTCCGAAGTAAGATAACGTTCGCTTTCTGGCCCGGATTCGAATCTCACCATGGTGGAGTTGTCAGGAAGGCGACTTCCTGATGTTATCAGGATCGAAGTCGATCCCAGCGTGCGGCATATTTGGAAAGTTCCTGAAAACCATACCACGAGTTGACACAATCTTGTGAGTGAAATTGGGTAGACGAAACGCTTGTAGGCCGTCGATAGCTGTGCTAGCACGAAGCCACGTAAGTCCTCTGATCAGGAGGTTTTGAGGAAGCGTGGAACCACCTCTTAATTGCTGGTGTTCCCAGGTCCACCCTGACCCGGGGTAGAGAGCACATGTTGGGGTCCCAGCTATGGGAAAATAGGGAACTTCCAGGTCTTTTCCAGCACATTGAAACAATGATGTTGCCAGCTATACGTTTTTGAAACAATGATGTGGCCAGCTATACGTTTTTGAAACAATGATGTTGCCAGCTATACGTTTTTGATATATTTAGTAAATACTGGATCTGGCATTAAATAACCCATAATGGTTGATATGCCATAAAACCCCAACGAAGCCACGTGTCATGGTGGCCGAGGGCTTGAGTGTGCTGGCCTTGCTCAAAGTGATGACAACGCTAGATAACACGCTATCTCCCAGAAAATGTAACAACGGTCTGCTCAGCATAGTTGCATTATAAACCACAGGTGGGCTGTGAGCGAGCGTCTGCAATATGGATTGTCTTGCTTCCCTAGTTTATTCGGTTGTCCTCGAATACGAGTGGCCAGCTATTATATATAATATATATATTATATAAGCTGTTCGACCAATATAAGTTTCAATTGTACAAAATATATAAATCAACGTATATAATTAATGTGACGATCTCACCAGTATTTAAACTCGGGTCATTGATATCTCATTCCGATACTGTAACCATTACACCACCTGCATATTAATACGCACGGTATCCATGTCAAATGTGAATCTTACTTGGTCCAATGACAAAGAGCAATGACGTCGGAAGTTCTGAATTAATGGTAGTGCCAACTTTTAGACACGTTTTCATCTGCTCTTTATTCCATTACGAATGATTGTAAAAATAATCAGTTCAGTATGATAAATCATTACATTTTCTGTTGCAGTCGTTCAAAAGGAAATTAAATCTTTAGATTGTAGTAACTGAATTTTCAGATTATAGAAATTGACTTTACAGCCAGAACAATATTTTAAATTAAGTTTAATTGTAAGCTATTTTGAGTAAATTAAATAAATATCAGCATTTAATTTTTTTAATATGCAAATTACATATTGGCGATGCTGAAATCAAACATTTGCACCAATTTAGACACCTTGGAAGCTTATAAACAGGGTACAGGAAGTGCATAATGAAAATCGGTAGACGCGTTGATATAGCGAAAGATGCATTCCAAAATCTGAGTAGAATTTCCATGAAGCAGCATAAATTTGATTCTACTGAAGGATGCTGAGAATACCATTGACCGAACATGTGAGCAAAACGGAGTTCTAGAAACAATTGCTGCAAAAAGAACACTTACACTTAACATCAGAAAGACAGTAGAAATTTGTGTAGCACATGTGAAAAGAGGGCTTGCAAAATTCTATACAGAAATGGACGATAGAAAGAAAAGAGAGTTAGAAGATTGTAAAATGACAGAGGTTATTAAGAGCTACAAATGATAGGACGGGTCAGAAATCAGATAGTCAATGTCCTGAAGTCACACGGCATATACAAGCAGACGAGGACAGTTTGAAATAGATCTCTCTTAGATATCTATAAATTCCGATGAGGTATTCCCAAGAAATCATATTGAGGAAGAAACAAATGATAATGAAACCACGCGGCCTGTATAGAGAGCAAAATTATTTGAAGTTAATAATGCTAATACCTGCGGCTGTTTCACCTTGTTGTTGCGGCGTTAATAGGAGTGAATGTCGAAAAATTAATTTATATATATATATATATAAAAGCGGTGGCTTGCCTTGTTCAATGACTAAGTGATGCCGTGGGGAGTTCTAGTCTTTGGCGACAATTTTGAGGAGGCTAACCCAGACTAAGCGTGATCATCCCGAAAGACCCCGTTGTTTGAAAAAGCGGATGACGATGACAGGTGATATCGACAGTTGAACCAGTTCACGAAGATTGATGCGGATCACGGAATTGCTACACAAGGCACCTCAGTAAATGGGAACAAAGTCAGAGGCAGTCCATTACAGTTTCATATCTGGATTCTGTATCTGTGGTTCCATATCTGGCGCAAAGGAATATCATCAAGTCAAGTGTGTGGGTCACGTCCTGCAACTTGAGATCCACCTTTCCAAAATTCTCGGCATTGCCTCTTTCTTTACCCATGATTGTCTTTCACCTCCCACCAAATCATGCAAAGCCAAACGACCATAGGAAATGTATAATGTGAGCAAGTTTAGGTGAAACTGGAAAATTAGTTCTGAACCTACACATTGGCGGTGAATTTAATCATCAAATCTATCATCATAAAGGAAGCGATCACAAAAGAATAAATTAAATTCTTGGATGCGAGATGAAGCTAAGGACGGGTACATATTTCCTTGTATTTTTGTATTATTACCTGGCAGATTTCGTGTTTGTTTTAAAAGTGATTTGGTTTGTTGCAGTTATAGATCCCATCGGTCTGGGGGAAGAAAGTTCTGTACCGTGCAGAAAACGTCCTCTGTTTAAATAGAGTGGCTGTGTAGCGTATTTTCTTTGTCTTGCACATGTAGCCATTAAAGATGTCTTTAATGTTTAGGTAAGTGCCTGGATTAATTTTTTTCTTATTCATTCCGTTCGTGGTTTGTCTGTATTGGTTCTATTTTCTGTAGACATTTGAGAGGATTTCTGTTAGACTAGTTTACATGTATGTATGTATGTATGTATGTGTGTGTGTGTTTGTGTGCGTGTCGCTGAATAATGTTAGTTTTGAGAAGTGTATAAAATTATGTGCTGTTTGATTTAATAGCTGTCTACTCGAAATGAGGAATCGGAAAGCCGAGTTCGAATTTCAGTTGGATCCGTTACATTCACTTACGGTCATATAATCTTGGGAAAGTTATGAATTAATTTCTTCTATTCCCAATTATGTGTTAAATAGTAGCACAGGCGGGGTAATATAGACTTGGTGGACAACCAATCTACCGCAGAAAGTCTGCAGCGGGAAAATCCCTGCATAGCTAATCCTATATTGAAAAAATACCGCCAAAGTGGATAAAATAAAGAGGTCTCTGATAACGCAATGCAAGTAAGAAAGGTTTAGATTTATGTTGATTTCACCTCATCCCCGTGCTTATGTTTCTCAATGAAATCGGAATAAGACGAGGAGGTCCATTGATATTTTTTTTTCAAATTATTGTGATATGATTTATGAATCAACTCCCTCAGTTATGTGCCATGCTTGATACACGCTTAGGCGATCATATATCTGTCGATACATGACGGACGAGGCAAAGGTTTTCCTGTAGTGGGTTTACATTTCTTTCTGCGGTAGACCAGTTACCAACCTGCTATTTATGGGGGTGTGAGAAGAAGAAGATTCATACCTTTCCCAAGGGTATTAGCACGAAAGTAATGGATTCGACGGGAATTCGAACTCGGCTCTCCGTTTCCTCAATCCGAGCTGCTCTCCATTACTCAATGAATCGCCATACGAAATTAAGTTGATAACTCCTAATATATACTGATCGTTTTATGAATATAAAATATATACGTAGAAAAATATGCGATCATAAAAGAATAAGTTAAATTCTTGGATGCGAGATTAAGCTAAGGACGGGTACATATTTCCTTGTATTTTTTTATTATTATTACCTGACAGATTTCGTGTTTGTTTTAACAGTAATTTTGTTTGTTGCAGTTATAGATCCCATCGGTCTGGGGGAAAAAGTTCTATACCGTCCAGAAAACGTCCTCTGTTTAAATAGAGTCTAAACTTTTTTGCATATAGTAAATCATTTCCATTTACTACACTATCATTGACTAATTTATAATATGATAAATATCTCAAGTCACGCCTTTGTTATACCTATCTTTATTCGTTAAATTGCGGATACGATCTTTCGGT
>OZ038486.1:60771838-60776838 GCA_964036315.1 Acanthosepion esculentum | reverse complement strand
TAGGCTACAATGTTTTACAAGTAATAATCTTTCGTTGAGAGCCAACTTGATCAAATTCCGATAAAAATTTATTCTGTAGTAAAAGGTTCATTCAGATTTTCCCATTCATTCTTTCTGGCATACTGTGCATTCTACTAGGTAAATTACGTTATGATTTCTACAGTTATAGTTGTTGTAGATTTTTAAAATATATATAGTGACTCTGCTAGCGAACGAAATGGTATGACTAATGTGGTTACAACATAGGCTCCTTTTGCTGTTACAAGGTTGGGAATATATATATATATATATATATATATATATATATATATATATATATGAGAGGACTGGCTGTAACAGCATAACTGTCCATCCCACAAAATGTTCAATATCTAAAAAAAAAAAAAAAACATTAAAATAATTGAGTTTCCTTTTTACAAGTTTTCAGATAAGATGGGTAGTCCTTTGGCACCATTTTTCGTAAGAATATCTGTTAAATACTTTGAGTCATTCAGCGAGCTATAGAGCAGATTGTATTCACTTTGTATCAGACCCAACCTTTCCCAAAGGAGGAATGGGGAGAGGATAAAGATTGTTCAGGCCTACAGTAATTCTTTCATCATTCATACCTTGGCTTCCATCTACAAATTCCATTCAAGAATCATCAAAAGAACGGTGAATATGTTTATAAACATAGGCGAGAGTAGAGATAAAAATGTGATCAGGAGGTCACAACAGGAAGAGGGATCATCATGACATGTTAGAGCCACAGACATGAATTAGAACAAATCCAACTCAATCGATATGACGTTTGGCGCGTGAGAAAGGAGTATCAGCTATGTCAGTCCAAAGATAATGAAAAGACTTGACATTGAAAACGAACATGAAACCTGAGAAGCAACTTGCTACTTCAGAACAAAAAGTTAAGTTAGAGAGTGCAAAAATTATCATGATTTTTATATATATATATATATATATATATATACACACACATGTGTGTGTGAAGTATATTTCAATACTTCATGAGCCTCTGATCCTTAATTATCATTAATTGAGGATGAAGATGCCATTTTCGTTTATGATCGATTTCGTCACTGTACTTCTGTTAAGTTTGGAGAGTACTTGAGCAATAAGAATGTATACTTAGTCCAATAGACAAATTTTGGAGAATTGCAGTAAGGATCTCTTTAATCATTTCTAAGTTACTACGGTTTTTACTTTTGCATCCGATATATATATATTTAAAGACATTTATATATATATTTAAATAAATTGTCGGACTATGTCCAATTCAAATATATATATATATATATATATATATATATATATATATATATATATAAACGAAAGGTCCTTCTTTAAAGAAGCCTTTCGTCATCCAATTGACATTGTCATGGTAAATTACGAATATTATTTTGCAACAGATATTTATAAACAAAAAATATCGTTAGATTTTTCATATTTTTAAATTTAAATACTCTCATAAATATTATTCGCGCTAAATGTGAAAGTCAAGATAAAATACGGAGGAGGTACTGCGATTTAAATTAATGCCTAATAAATGAATGAGAGTAAATTGTGCTATTGTTCTTATTGAACACACACACACATATATATGTATTATTTTATGTCAATGTGATAAATTATATATGTATTAATCTATTTGGAATAGTAAACTGGTTTCAATTAACAGTTTTCCTTGACTTTATTATTTTAAATAATGGCCATGGGTATCGACACGAGAAAACAACTGTTCTCATTCATTAGAAAAATTAACATTGATAACAATATTATTGTAAATAAATCTATCTGCCGACTTGAAATTATCGCGGGTCATTATATAAAACGAGTTAAGACAAGTATCGCCAGGCCTGACGATTGCGTCAAGGATGAAACAGCAAGTCGCCTCTGAGTGTTGACTTCAATGTTCACTTTTATATTTACATACGCTCTATCTCTGATATTGAGCACTTTCTCCCATATACATAGCACACCTTAAAACTATATTTATTCATATATATAATGCTGTATATTTACATTAAAGCATGTTTTCTTGAATAATCTGTCCATACGTTGCATAATTTATGGTAATCTTCTTGATTTCTCTGCTCGACTTTTTAATGCTGATATTAAATTTATTATGTAAGGTGCATTATAATTTTTTTGGTTTCTGTTATTTCATTTTCCCCAGATACTTTAAATCTCATCCGAGATCATCTTCAATGTGAATTGCTAAGACAAATAATTAATATAATTGATAGTTGTGATTTTTTTTGTAAACACGAATGACTCCATAATTAATTATATAATTAACTGTTAAATGGATGATGTTTATTTTTTCATGTTTTTGAATTAAGGGAGGTAACTTCAATTTGTATAATACTTTTAAAATTTTTTAAAACAATTGCTATTATAAAATTTTACATGATCGTTGCTATACTCACAACTAAACTTATTTGGTGCTGTTTGCTTGCTCCTTATACAGAGAGCCTCGAGAATTTGATTTTTTTTTAATTTTCTATATGGATATGCACGTTTTATCAACAAGTACATTTCTATATTGTAAAGGTGGACAGGAATGTGTCTAAATGTTGTGACATAAAGCTTGCATTGTACATATGTAGTTTAAGGCCTCTTAATATTGTTGTCGTGAAGCCAATATATATATTAACATTTTTGTCTCTGATACTCGCAAAGGACATTTAAATTGATATACAATGTTGGTGTTTTGCAAAACACGTTGACGGAGAAGATTTATTACAGACAATTATATCGGTTGTATTAAATTCCTTATAGTATATAATTATTTGTTTTACTGGGATCAGTGGGGAATATATTAGTGCTTATGTGTTTTTTTTTAGGATTTGTTTATCATTGCCTGTAGTTAAAATGCATTTGATTGCAGATTAGCAAGTTGAAAAAACTCATAAGTACTAATATATATTCCCCACGGATCCCAGTAAAAAAAATGTATATATATGTCCTTTGGCCTCCCATGCAAATCGTATCAGCTGAGCGTGTCTTTTTGATGGATACGATTACAGCTAATTGCGACTTCCGTGACACTGATTCGATTTGCAACCATTAAACGTCAACTAAACATTGATTTGTTTTTTTGTAAAGTTAATTATCCATTCTTTACTAAGTGAAATTTACATAAAAGAAATGAATCGGAACTTGTGTATTGAAATGTTTTCATATTTTTCATAGTGGACATCATTATGACACAGTAGTTTACTGTTCTTTTTCTGTTTTGAAGAACATTATCATTACACATAATTGGTGAAAAAAGCCAAAAAATGAATATATATTTTTTAAGTATTCATGAATTTCTATATAACCTTCCTTCCTTATATAATATTTTACACGGCAACACAAATATTTCTATGTTTCGGAACTATTAATTGTTCCATCATCAGGCGGTGTTCGTATCTTATGATGCAAATGATTTGCTGGTGAAATCAGAAAACAATTCAGTATCTTATTTGAGAATTAAAAAGGAGCGGGAAACAATTTCAAAATTTTTGAAAAATTAATAATTAAATAAATATTATATTGACCATTATATATTAATAAAATAATGGATATATAATTGTAATAAATAGATTTTTTATGAAAAATTTTATAAAGTATATATTAAACTCAATATTATACACAGCCTACAAATTACTGTTAAATCATTACGCTGATTTAGGAGGTCTTTATTTGTAGGAAACTTAGACAGGGGATTTGTGTTATTTAAGGAATTACATTTTCAAATGTGGTATCAGATTATATCTTCTTTTAACAACATTCCGTAAGAAATCAATGAAACCGCCACCGTAAAATTGAAAAAAATCCTTAAAAAAAGAGAATTCGAAAGTCCTTAAATGACCTGGGTCACATGTGTTTACATGAAAAGATGCATGTAATTTACTGAAAGGTTAAGAAATATCAGTCATTCTGTAAGGCAATGAATAATGGACAATCTTTTCAAAAATCACGAGGAAAAGGTGCTCTGAATATCACAGACCGAACATATGATCAAAGATGAAGTTTTAGAGAAAACGGAAACAAAAAGTACACATATATATGACATCAAAAAGAGACGGTTTGCATTTCTAAAGGGAGAGCTGCTCTCATTCTGCTGCCCATGCCTAGTTATTATTTGCTTGTTGTTTGCCCACGACCTTTATAAAATGCATAATTTAGGCACGCTCCAGTCCAGAGATTAAACACACAATTACTACGTAAAATATTTCACGAAACAATGTTTTAATCCGATAGGGCTAATGTTCTGGAGGACATACCTAGAGCTAAAATAAGTAACCTAACTGCTGGTGCCACGTTTGACTGCACTGAAAGAGAATTATCTTTACTGCAGCTGAAGCCAGTTCGATATTTAACTTTATTTATTAATGGCTCCCATATCGTATTTGTTTATGTTCTAGGTCTACTCAGGAGATCATCGGTGTCAAACATTTGATATGTAAATCAGAATGGCCAATTATACAGGAAAAGATTGTAGATGTGTATGTCAAATATTATGATAATTATTCAAATATGAAATTCTTTGAAATAATTCTTTATACAGAAGAACATAAAAAAAGTTTATATAGATAATAACATTTGATATAAATATATGTGCTCGGCTCTTAAAAAACCCATTAAAACTGGCTTTGACATTTAGATTCACATGTACAGAAAGAACGAGCCAAATTTGGCACGGTCACGTCTGCAAAAGCGGCATTATAATTGCAAGTAAAATAACATTGAGCTGTAATGAGTTATGCCATCGTACGCAAATGTTTTCTATGGTTCATCATATATGAAAATGTCAATGCACAAACTGTAATAAAAATAACAAATAAAAAAGAAATCGAATCTTATTAATATCGAGCAAATATAGCAACGACCTGCCTCAAATAACATGAATATGTCAGCTGTATTAATAACCATGAACTTAATAGTCAAATTTTCATAAGGCATTGAAAAAATAATTATCAAAAAAGCAGCTTGCTCCAGATTCTTGGTAGTTAAAA
>OZ038486.1:60691838-60766838 GCA_964036315.1 Acanthosepion esculentum | reverse complement strand
GTAAAAATTAATAAATGCAATCTCTCTTGCAATATTCGGTTTCTCCGAATCCTGTTCATTTACTGTCTTTTCTTCACTCTTCCACGTGAAAGTTTTTGTTTGATTATAGAAATAAGATATCCTGAAATCGGAATATAGTTTTAGTTTTATGTCTAACTAACGCATAAGGTCGATATACTAACAACTATCCATTAAGAACTACTACTATTAGCATCAGATACTCTTTATGTTTTAAACTTCATTAGTAATGTCTATAATTGCTTTGAAATAGAATAAAATCTTTGTTGGTATTATGTGCACTTTTTTGTATGGGATGAATTTCACATTTTTCGTAAAACAATTGCCAATTTTTACATAAATATTATAAGAGAATATCCACGTTGATTTTATAATATTCTAGTAGAAATATGAATATATTTTATGGATCTGAAATAAACTTTAATATCTATTTTGAAAAGGGATCTGGTATATATATAAGGTTGGTGCAAAATAATGTCGTTTTTTGACGTTCAACATCATGTGAGAAAACGACATTATTTTTGCACCAACCTAATATTTTAGGCGTGAAGGAAAGCGAAAAGAAAGAATTAAAATCAATTGCAAAAAGATATAATGCGTGGTTGTTAGCAAACGGATGAGCATAACATACAAATTACAAATCTGAAATACCGAAATCGTACAAGTACAACAATTTAAATACCTGGGGCCTGTTTTAACAGAGAACGGAAAGTATGACACGAAAATCCAAAGACGCATTGGGATAGCCAAAGAGGCAGTTCAGATACTAAGAGTATTAATAAACACACATTTTGTTACAAAGACAATAGTACTGAACTATTACATAATATCGGCCCTCCTATGTGGCAGTGAATGCAGGATACATTTCCTAACAGATAAAGTTACTAGTGTTAAATAATCATTTTGGAAACAATTATGTTTTAGAGAATTGTATTTTTCTTTTGATTTACCCATTTTGACCATTGAGGTCAGATAGTCAAACAAAACGACTTTGTTTTCCTCTAAGGTTAGCGTGGGGATGAGAAATATAGAAAGGGATTTCAGTGAGTTAAGTTTTACATGCTGGGGAATGCAGACGTGTTCTATCGTGTCCAGAAACTACTCCCCAGTGGAGGTTGTTTAGCAACCCCACTGGCTAGTTATAAATGTACACGTCGACGTGTTTAATAAAGTACTAAGTTATAAATCATTTATTGATGTCTCTCTTTGATCTTCTAACAAAACAATGGAGATTACCTGACCGAAAGAAGAAATATGTACAGCAGTCTATTGACTGAAGCCGTGGGACTAGAGAACGCCCAGCACAAAGGGACTATGGAATCCACGATGCAACAGTAATCCGGTTTTAAAGAATACCATGGTCCGTAAATGAGAGCAAAAATGAAGTTTTAGAGAAAATGGAAAGAATAAAGACACGTCTACTTAACGTCAGGAAGAGTCATTTGAAATTTCTAGAACACATAAAAAGCTCTTGGAAGATTTGATTCTCAGAACTGATTGAAGGCAAGCAGGACAATGGAAAACAATGCATAAACTACGTAGGGAGTTTGAGTAAATGGACTATGGAGTAAGGTTTAGGAGATATAACAAAAAACGTAAAATTTTATTAAGAGCAACAAATGATAGGAAATTGTAGATGGCCATAATTCTGAAGACACATAAAATAAGAAAGCTGTTTAAAATTACATGTATGTATTTTCTTCGTTATTTTTTAGATAGTGGATTACAGAGTAAGAGCCACAGTTTATAAAGGTTTTTGTTTTTAGAGATAACGGTGAACACTAGACATGAAAAAGTTAAATGGTAGTGATCGAGGAAACTTGCTCTTTGAAGTCGGTTCCACAAACTAGTAGATCGGGTGAAGAATCTGCTCGTGGGAAACTTACATCTCAGCAATGGAATATCTCCGTATCTTTCGATCATGGTGGGGCTTATCTATTAAGGGGAGAACTGGTGGAACTACGCAGCGATTTTAGGTTGCAAACAAATGCATAAACCACAAGGAAGTGGGGCAGTTCTGAACACTATCAAGACTAAAAAGCGTATACTACGCAACTTCTGTCCACATATAACAGCAGTTTTCCATTTTCTCTTTCATGTAAAAGGTAAATGGTACGTCAAGTACTTAGTGGGGTGATTCTTAAATCGTCAACGTGGATACATTGGTATATTTTTAAGTCATCATATTAATGAAGTACACGAAACAAAGGTAACGGATTAAAAATTACTAAATGTCAGACATTTTGTGATTTCAGTCGAAATCTAGGATACATGCCGCTAAGTCTGATAGGAATTTGATCTTATCATAAAATTCTCGGTTATGTATAATTACGAAGTAAACAAAAAGTATGGCCGTTTTTTACGTCGGGTGCGAAGATTTTGATCACTGATACGCAAATCAGTGCGTCGGGTGCCGGGAAAGCTGTGATGGCAGGGGTAATTGCTCTTGCACAATAGAGTTTAACTTGAGAAAATACCCGCTACTACTTTTCGACGTTGTGACTGAAAGGAAGATTGAACCATATGATGTTTCGTTTGCGGGTTTTACGTTTCTTATTCCATTCTTTATTGAAATCCATATATTCTAAACTTATATTATGGTTGTTTAGTTCTCTGTCCAGTGCTTGTTTTGTTTACCCTTATCAGATCTGTCGTTATTGCCAAGGTTGTACTGCCTATATAGTAGAGATTTATGTAAATTGTATTGGGTAGATTGGACAATTTCCTAACAAATTTAATACTGCATAAATCATGTGTTCATGGTTTATAACAACAATTAAGCCTAAAGTTACATTTAGGAAGTTGATCACTTTTGCATTGGTGGTGTTATATATATATATATATATATATGAAAATATATTTCAACAACAAAATTCAGTTCGTTGTTGCATATGAATTTTTAAATCGTCTATAGAAAAAAGAAATAAAACGGAAGAAAAATTCCATTTCCGTAACTTGCTTTAAATGGAAGCAATTACAGTACAGTCATCATAGTAGAGGTATTAAAGCCATTGTACGAATATTACGTAGTGTTCTCCCTTGACGGAATTTGAGATAAATCTGTAATACAATAAATCTTGCGTATTCACTAAAATCAGAATCTGATTTCTGCCGAGATGAAGTGTAACAATCCATTGGCCAAATAAAATTCTAATGGAGAAACTAAAAGTCATTGCAGTATCGAGAACTCAGTGAATACTAAATGCAATATCCTGTAAAATTTCCTGGTGTACAATAAACTACGCTAATTGAAGTTTAAGTATAAGTAAACAAAATAATCTCACAAATATGAATCATCAAAATAGGGTATTAAACATTTTTGGAATCACAATATATTTGAGAGTTTCAGTTGATTTTGACAATCTCAGAAAAAATCGGTAAAAAAAGAAGGAAAGAAACGCGAAGAAATGTTTTCATTGGTCATTGAATTAACCAATCAGGAACAATCAAGAAGGCTATTTATTTGTATTAATTATGAAGTCTTCCTCCAATCTTCTTTAGTTCCTTTATTTTCTGTTGATAACAGGCAGATGGCATAAAATAAACATAATAAACATATTAAACACTGGCATGAGGCTGTACACTCACTCACTGACTAATAGTCAGCAGCTTGACGATAGAGAGCATTTCTTATGACAACCAACCAGGTGCATTCATTGACAAATCGAAACTCGAGACGATAGCCGATCTCTCTCCGTGCGAAGCGACAACGGTAGATCCTCCAATCCCGAACACAAGTCCTAGAGTAGCTAGTGAAAATGGAACACAAAGACAATGTTTGAAATAACGTCATACCTCGTTAGACAAATCTCCATAGTGCTATCATCACATCAGATAAGAATGAATTAGAACTCGTTCGGATAAACAGCTTAATGTGCAAATTGATTATTTTCAATAGTTTAAAAAAAAATCCACATGGATCTTGAAACCTGAGGTTTGATGTGCTAATAAATTACGCCAATATTCCGTTTCATACCTTTTAGCAGTTTGTAAGCATGCAGTCTTAAATACCATCTGAAAACATGTACATAAATACCTAATTTACGCAGGATTTTGCTTACAAACTGATTTCAATATTTTACGATTTCAAGAATACCTCGAAATAAAATTAATATCATTTGAATTACATACATTGAAAGAAAAAATATTCAAACAAGAATTACGAATCACAAGTGTTATTACTATATTCGTTTAGTAAAAACCGTGTACAAAATATGAAATATTACCATAATTTCTACTCGATGAAAACGATTTACTAAAATCTTTCTCAAATCATATATAATATCAACAAAGAATAGGTAAAATGTATACATCTTGATACTGCGAGGAACAAATTATAAGAAAAATGTTTTAAACGTGCATTGTTTATAGAATAATACACTAAAACTCCTGCATTGTATAACGTATTACAGCATAATATATTCCAATTATTCAGTATAATTTCCCTTTGAAATAAATGAACGTCGTATTTGATTGCAAAATGATTTAGTAATAATGTGTTTGCTCCATGCATCTTGTCTATATACAATCACTGATCACCGAAATAAAATACCAAATCAACGATTTCGAACCTAAACTTATTACTTAAACTCGATTCCTAGAAAAATGGTAAGGATTTGGAAAAATTGTTTTGTGAATTTATTTAGCATGCCAAGGCCAAACTTACAAATGAGTGCAATAACATGCTTCCAAAACTGAGCTTCCCTAATGTGCCACAACTCAAAATAAATAATTACGATTTGAATATTTTTCAAAGCAGAAATAAACAGAAATTTATGATAATTTGACTTCATCAAGAAGCTCAAATGAGAATTATGTCTTTTCTAACTAGATTGTTATCAAAGCAAGTAATGCTTCTGCTTTGTCCGCAAAATCAAGTTGATATTTCTTAAACTCCGCCTACGGTTGACTCCTCATAGTATTTCCAAATGTAATATCGAAGTAAACTTCAACAGTCACCTCTATTCGAATCTTTCCAAAGGAAAGAAATGTGTATTGCAAATGTATTTGGGTTGGCTATTATTTTCTTTTATCTAAATACAAGGAAAATAATCTACAGTAAAACGTAAAGGTGTTTTCAATTTTATAGTCAGCCACTAATTTCAAAACGTTTTGAAATCTGAATATACTCATGTATACATCTCAATATCCCAATAGAAAATCATCACAACACTTCAAATGCTGTTAAAAATAGAATCAACAGTATCAGAAATTTAACAAGTATAATCATATTTCCTCCCACCTTAGATACATCGGGAAAACATAGAAAGAAAATTATGCATATACAAAATGGTCTTAATATATAATAACACGCTTCTACACTTATTTGACACGGGGAAAATCGTGATTACAACTCCGATACAGAATACAGCTTGTTTTAATAATAAATTAATATAATTTAATCGAAAGTAGATATATCGATAATTCCTCCTACGATTAATATACAGCCGGGCTGTTCTGTACATCTCTTGTTTTTAGTATACTCTTAAGGATAAAATGTGCGATAAGATTTTGGAATATTTGGATCTAGAGCCAAGCGGGCTTTACGCCTGCTGGGTTAATGTGCTTCCATAGCGCTCTACAAACCAGTCGAAGACATGAACCACTTCTAAAAGAAAAATCGTGCTGTTCTGTTATTTGACTTTTGAAAAAAGTAACTGCACCAGTTATTAATATACCTGTTTGTAAAAGAGTGGATGGTTCACAACTCCTGAGAAATTGCATTGTCCGTGTCCTTTGATGGTGGGAAAACTGGTCGGTTAACGTGTAGCATGGATTTCCTCGAACCGGAGAGCGAGCATGATTACAAGACCTATACTTTACTTTGCAAATCGACATTGTTAGGTTGTCTCGTTATTCAATATTGCAATAGAAAGATGAAGTATCATAAACCTCTCAATATTGAATCTTTTCAAAATGGGTCGACATGAATTAGAATCGTAAAAGAAGAGTGCAACTATTTGTACCAACCAGAATATATGAAATGCATCTGATAATAAAAAAATATCACATTTCCGGTCTGGTAAGAAAAATGATGTACGGTGACAATTTATTTGTTTCTTTTTTTATAGATTTTTTTACGGAATATCAACCATAACGGGTTATTTAATACCGAAAGTATTTCTAGGATAGATTCGTATGAACAGAATATGTATTTTTTGTAAGAAATCAAGTTGAAGATCGAGTTTCATTGATGTATCTATGTAAAGATGGTTTTTGCCGAGAGTCTAGTGTCATTGATGTATTCTTTTCAGATACATAGTTTGTAGAGAAATTGATTTTATTTACATTCACATTTAGTTTATATTTTTAGTATAGGCCCACTAATTTAAGAAATATTATGTTATCAACGTTTGTTTATTCGAAGACATCATACATGTTTATATTATAGCATTTTTATATTGAGAGAGAAAGGTCTGAACATTCGTTAATATACATTTAATAGTGTATCATGTTTCTCATGCTTGGCATAACATTTGATCTTCATTCCTCAGCAAATACGAGTGGGTTATTCTCGTTTGGCCAATGCGTAAGCGGGCCGGCACTAATAATACCTTTTGAGATTTTCTGAAAGCCGACTTCCATTCTCCTTGTTTAGGTTGAATTTCGAAGAGTTTATGCGAGTTATCGTGTCAGCACCGTTGCCATTTCTTTTGAATATATTTGGTAATGACCTAGTCAATGTATCGTCCTTGTGTCTATATCCATATCGGAAGCAGATTTGGCTGCTAGGTCTGCTTTATTGTAAACTTCAACTCCAATATGGACATGGATTTAACAGTTTGATATCTAGTAAGTATTGCTCATTTTGCATAATAGTTTGATAATGTGTGGGCTGTTAGTTTTCTTTTATTCAATGTCATTAGGACGGATAGTGTCTCCGAGAAAATTAAGAAATTATTTTGTTTGCTTGGTGTGATGATATTGAGAGCTAGGTCTATTGCGCCGCCTACACAATGAAAATAGAGCTTCCTTTTGGGAGGCGCTTTTGTTCTTGGTAATATTTTAGCTCACTTCTGCAGAGCCTGTCTTTTCCTTGCACTTTGACTAATTTGTATAGATGAGTGTAATGATTAGAATAGTTTTCCAATATGCCCTGATACTTGGATTGGAATGTGTGAGTGCGCGTTTTTTTTTTTTTTTTTAGAGAGTTTATTTAATTCGAGCAAAATTTGGGTGTGTCCATGGTTGAATACTGGCTGCGGTCGTTTCTTGTATGTGTGTGAGTGTTGTCCTTAAATATTCAGTAATGGATTTCATCCTGTGTTCATACACTTGTATAGTGTTCTATTTTTGTTGGAAGAGATCACAGTAATTAAGTTTAAATGTACTGCTATTAGTTGGGTTAATCGGGCATTATTTTATTATGATATACTACTGAAGTGCCAGTTTAGAGAGCATTAAATATGGAGATGTTTCATTAGCATCTGTGTATAAGCTCTCTGCAGGGGATGTCTTAAATCTCCAAGTACTAGTCTGAGAACTTTGAAGTTGCGGTAAGTATTTTTAGATATGGTTATCACGCTACTCCATATATGAATCCAGTGTAATCCGCCTTTGAGTGAAGTACTGATCTGTATAATTAGTTTTGTCGATCTGCTCTCCATTCAGTATGGGTTACACTACACAAATGATGGAGGACTCTACTACATTTTCTACGTATTTTACGTGGGGGAAAGAATATTATTTTTCGCCAAACATCATGCGTAGGAACTGGTGTTGTTCCACTACTGAGATTTCTGCCCTGTCTAATTTAAAACAGGGGTTGTTGTAAAATTTTCTTAATTTGCAGCCATGTAAGCTTTTTGTTTTAGTTTTGGAAAAAGTAAACCCATTTTCAGTTGCCCATTTGTTTATTCTGTTGAGGCATCATTGGGTTTGTTTTTCTATAGTAGGCATATGAAAGTCGTCGAAATATGCAGGAGTATCTTAATCACTGGCTTAATGATTTAACTTCAGAGTAAATATATACGCAGAATAGGGTCACCGAAAGAATTCTTCTTTCTGGAACTCTTTCTTGATTTTGCAGTTCTGATAACATAATACATATACTAACTTGAAATATTTGGTCTTTCATGAAAATCTGTATGAACTGATTCAGCCTTCCCTTTATGCCCAGTATATGTAGATCTTTCAAAACACCAAATTTCCATTCCGTGTTTTACGATTTTTGTAAAAAAAAAAAAAAAAAAACTGCCGTGAGATGTTGCTTCCTAATGAAGGATTCCCTTTCAAAATGTTTCTAGGCATGATACATGGTGATTTTTTTCAACAAAGGCTGATCGAAAGTTGTATCAGTTTCCAGGTACCAAGTTAATTTCTTGTTGAACATTTTATCCATAGTTTTACATACGCAAATAGCTAAATCTATCCGTATGCTTTTCTCAGGGTCTGTGTCACTCTTTACAGCTTTTGGAATATTGTTGATGAATGACTGTTTCCACATCTATGCGAATTTGTCATTTGTCTATATGTTATTATATATTTTTAGTAAAAGTTATAATAAATGCTGGGTAACTATTTTTGTGACTTACTTCGAAGTGGATATGATCTGGGCCCGCAGCTGTATTGGGAATTTTCTTTAAAGATTCAATTAGTTCCTCAACATAAAATGGTAGGTTATAGCTCTCGGCATTGATTTTTTTTAAATCGGTATCAGCCCAAGGAAGGCACTACTTCCAATAACACGTAAGTGGTTCAACGATGTTGACATATTACGAATCGAAACATTAGCAATGAGCAAAAAGAGAAAAGAGCAATCAGGATGACGGTAGATATTCATTGACATTGCATTTAAATTTTTGCAGATTAAAGTTAATCGGAAAGCATAGAACCGGAATTTGAATCCACAAACTAGAAGTGCAAGAAAAGAAACTGTCAGAAGGTACGGCTACGTCTAACTCGCTTAAATGAAAATTGACGTGAACTCACCGCCAATCAAATATGGTTCTTAAATTCATAAATTCGTTTGATAAGAGCTCATCCGAAAAATTCCCATGAAAGCATTTATAAAGAAAATATACAGAGGCAAGCTTAAGGCGGTGGGCAAGGGACTGAAGACGCTTCGCTATAGCAAGACTAATAATATTGCTGATACATCTTTGGATTTTATCAAGGAGCTCCAGCTAATGAGCAGGGGTACTGGAACATGTATAACAGCTATATGGTATGGACGATTTAAAATTTATTTTTTTGTTTTCAGCTTTTTGTTTGAGCTTTAAAAATTGTTCGCTACCGTTCATGGCAGATGAACTTTTAGACATTGTTTTGAGTAGTTGGTCTGCGATATCCTTTTTTTTACTGTTTATTTTAAATTTATTTATTTATCGGGTGGTGATTTACAGTGTTTGTTTGGTATGTGCTTGCTATTTTCGTCATCATATTTAAGAGGCATCTTGTTTATTAGCAGAATAAAGTCTATTGACAGTTTTTTTTCCAGCATTCTTTTTTTTTAATCATTTTCCGTGATTTTCTTTCTTGCTGTTTCTGAAATTGCAGCAAATTAGACTTTCAATTTGTTTGTTGAATTCACTCAGAGCTTCTCTTATTATCCTGATGGCTTATTTACATTTATCACTGAACCAAGATCCGTTTGTTTTTTTTTTGTTCTTTTTTATGATGAATATTTTGGACTGCAATTTATTTTGTTTTGATATAAAGATGAGGATTTCCGTGAATTTCTTCATGCTTTTTCCTTCAGCTATTTTTTCAGAACAGTGGATTTTAAATTAGACCCACTTCGCTACGGTTAATTTCCAACGGTGAGGATTTTTATCGTTATGTTCTGAGTTTTCTCGGACGGTTGCAATTGATCGGTACCTATTGGGCGGTATTTCATTTTCTCCTACGGAGGACTCTTAATTGGGCCTTCGGCTTGATCAGGAATTTCAGTGTCCCTAAGTCTTTGCATATTCTCAGCATTGCAAGCTCGCCTGGCTGCCGTTTGATCTCGGTTTTTATTTGCAAAGGACTTTCTTTTTATCGCTGCAACCCAGTCTCTTTTGACTACAATCTGGTTTTCTATTGGCTGAGGTTTCTATTTGCGAAGTATACTGCTGCCGTATGCGATAGGCAACAATAGTCTACAGAAGAAATCACAACTTATCGCTGCATTTAAATAGTGTATTAATATTTAAGCTTAGCCTTTAAAAGTTCAACGGTAATTCTTCCGATGCCAATAAATATAATTTCATATACGTAGGTCCTTACTTACTGTACAAACAAAACTACTTTCATGGGGGAAATTCGACGAATTTCCTAATTAATTTCAATTATTCACAAATATATTTCCAAGGTATAAAAATTGTTACCGCACAAAAAAAAAAAAATCGTCGCAGAAAATAACGTAAAAAATCTTCGAAAACAATCGCAGAAATGAATACTTGGGAATCCAAAATTTCACAAGTAATTGCTTATTTGGTTCCGGAGCAGAATGGTTTTAATTGTATCAAGGAATTGGTCTGATTCCAAAATTGTTTGATATATTGAACCACAGCCTCTATGAGTAAATTTGAAAAAGAGTGAAACACCACATTCGCCTTTATTTATATAGATGAAAATATAGCTTCGTTGGTTTGGTATTGTTATGTGAAAAATGTTGAAATGACAAGATTTTCATTTAAAACCAAATGCATGACTGTACGTGGAAAGTTCTAAGATTCGTGTTGAGTTCCAAACAGAACAAACTATTTATATCTGTTGTTCTTTTCTGGTGTGGCATTTGATTTATTGAATGCAAAAGAGATATTAAGAATAATGATTGATTGATCATCTACGTATTAACACACAGAATAGTGAACACTGCTCTAAAATCGCATATGTGGAATGCTGTGTGGATGACAAGCTGCTATTCGATATGCGGTTTGCGTAATGGATAGCGTTTAGGAATAAGAAATGAAAGAGATGAGTTCGAATTCCAGTTGGATTGATAAAATACATTTACACGTATATACCTTTGGAATAGTTATAAAACCACTTCTTCACCCAGCAAAGAGTTAAATCAAAACTTATCTGGAAAAAAAATCATTGTTTTTCTTACAATGGTTAAATGCACTATTCATCAGCAAAAAACAAATTACAATTTAAAATAAATTTCAGCCTTAAATCGAGTTGATAAGCCGTAGAAAAATCATAATCATCCTGGTATTAAAAATCATGGGAAACACAAGCAAAAATACTGTTTGGACAACAGGTAATTTTAGATAAAGTAGCGGAAAGTCGAAACTAATATAATATAACAGAACTAACTTGTATATTACAGAGTTTAACTTATATTTCGATCTCGATTTGCAATACATTATTTGAAAATTAAAAACTACTTTGATATTAGAAATCTCATTTTCTGACTTGGAAGAGTAAATGAGAAACTCGCGCAAGTTTAAGCATTTTCAATTAATGTGTGTAATTTCTCAAATGAATTTATTAAAACTCATCCCTGTTTATAATTTACTAAATAAAGGTAACTTTATTTGAATAAGAGTAATTTTATACTATGAATATTCATTTTCCGAAAGAAATGTGTAATAACTTACAAAAACCATAGTTTAGTTCTGTACAACATTTGTTGTTTTCCTTCTCTAAGTAATATACGTGATTAATGTATTGCTTTAGTTAAATAAAAGACAGAAAACCAGATAAAAACAGTAAACAAAAAAAAAAAAAACGTATCGAGTATGAATTAATATTTTAGTAATATAATGACAGTTTGGTAGGACACGTGACATCATGTGTGAGATCACTAACGTGATTAGAGCGCTGTAAAAGCAGAAGAAGGATAAAGAAGTTTAAATAAAAAAAGAATAAAAAGATATCGATCTAAAAAAAAATGACATTTGCCAATATTAGCCAAAAAACAAAAAATCGTTCATCTAATAAATAATCGTCCTTGTCACAATTATTGTATTGTACAGTTTTGGCAATTTAAATTCTGATGTTTTCAGAAACGCTTAAAACATGTCTACAATTTATGCCCATCTCACCAGATCCGGAATCTATCTTTTCATGATTTGTGGCATTTTTCGTTCATTTTAATGGCGCCATACCTGCTATTTTTTAATGCCGTTTCTCTATTTTGATTAGAGAAATGTATTTTTTCTTGTCTGTATTATGTTCCCTCTGATCCAGTTGCAATCTTTTCATGAATGTCAGTAACGTATTTGTATTTCATTTAATTCTTCTTATAACTGATGCAAGTGGAAATGTTTATAAAATGCAAACTTTTGCCAGGAGATAAATTCTTTGTGGGAGATGGAGTGTTTTGCTTTCTATCTCCGACATGCCAGCTCCTTGAAAAAACAATGAAAATGTTCCAGTGATTCTTACGAACCAGGTAACACGCTTAATGTCATAATTTCATTGCGAATATGGTTTTAACATTAACACTGCATGAAAAGTATAACATACATCTAGAGAATGTCCGTTTTGACTATTACTAAATACATTAGTCTTCTTACCGGACTTATTCAATCTATACAATGAGCCGCTTCTGAGAGAATTAGAAGTCCTATTATGATTCATTATTGATGGTCACAATCCAGACACAAGATACAGAGATGACACTATATTGGTAGCAAACACAGAAGGAAAACAACAAGAATTTCTACAGAATGTAGTTAAGGAAATCGAGAAGAAAGGATTAATCAAATAGCGAGAATGACAGTACATTTATTTGTCTATTTTGAAAAAGGAACAGCTCAACATGCAGATTACATATTGGAGATACTAAAATCATGCAAGCACAAACTTTAATATTTCAGAATAGTTTTAAAAGGGGACGGCATGTGCAATATTAAAATTCGAACGCGCGTGGTATAGCGAATGATGTCTTCCAACGGCTAAGCAAAGTACTACGAAACAGGATAATTTTGTTAGAAACAAAGAAAAAAGTACGAGGCTGTAATGGTAATATCAGTCATCCTATATGCTGAGAATCTCACAGAGGAAGAAAATTCAACCAACAGAAATGTGATTCTACAGATGGATATTCAGGATACTATGGGCAGAATATGTGAGCAACGACGATGTTTCCGAGAAGATTTAAACAAATAAGGACACTTATACTTAACATAAGGAAGAGAGAGTAGACTAGGCTACATAAAGACGAATGAAGGTTCGGGAAATTTGATACACATAGGACAGACTGCAGGCAGGAAGAACAGAGGTAAACAAAACATGACCATTGTAACAAGCCTGAGTAAAAAAATGTAGAATATTATAAGATAAAAAAGACAGTGTATTAAGAGTTAAAATAGAACGGAAATTGTGGAGAACCATGATTGACAACCTCCTGAAGTGACGTGGAATATAGAAGAAAAAGTAATACTTTTTTTTTCAGACCAATGTATAAAATAAGTCCTTCATAAAAATATACTTAATTGTATTAATAGTTATGAATTCCTTTCACACTTTCGTTGCATTGGGTTGAGATACTGTGACAAAATGGTGCTTCAATTCCTGAAGAAGATAGTGTATTTCTTCCCACAATCTTCTGGAGATTGCCACTTTGAAGACAAATTTATTTCAACGAGCTCTCATAATGATGCTGTTTTAAGTATACATCAATATCGGGAAATGATTCTACATTATCACTGGACAACTTCCAGCAGAAAGGCAAGTGTGGTTAGTAGGTGAACTTGAGATATCGAAGGATTGCCATATTTGCATAAACAGCCAATCTGGGTAGGCGCTCTTTCGCAATTGAAGCGAGTTAATAAACTGACATTGACTTGCATACGCCATTTGAGTAGGGGCATTAAATTTCAAAATGGGTCATTAACAACCTGCATGCAGAAGATCATGGAAATTGTGAGGAGGGAACAAATTTAAAAAAACAACATTTCCATTTTCAGAATCACGAATATCTGCCCCTTTGTGATAACCGTGCCTGTGAAAAAACAAAAAGTACATTATTATAAATTACTTGGATTCAAGAAAGAAAATACAACTTGTGTCATACATCATATTTCGTTTAGTTTACAAATATAGCCAAGTAGTTCATAAGAAATACTTGAAGAAATATGGCAACCTAAGCATAAACCCAAAAAAAAATACCAATATCACTGAGAGTTGGATATAATATTAATAATGGATGCCTTGTTAAATTCATAGAATCGAAGTACCATGATTACCTTTGTATTCCAATTATTAGTAAGACGGTCGAATCGGACAACCTTTCCACACAAGAACTGCTAATTTGACTACTTAGAGATTTACGCGTGAAAACTACCTGAAGACTGCAATCTAAACCACTTCAACACAAGAGCCAATCTAACCGCCATAGCCAACTAATCTTCCTTTCCTACATTCACATCTTACATTCATATTACACATCTTACTCAGTAAAATACCTCGTGTGACAACAGGGATTTTGTATTAATTAAAGAGGATTTCCACGCTCAAGTGATGTTAAGGATATAATTTCGATGGCATTACTTCATTGACACATAATTTCAAGGTTTCAATATTAGATCAGTCCCATTTGTCAGCAGATTGTTTCTGTTACTTAATGACTTCAGTGAAGTTATGAATAGCGTAACAGCATTGTTTGGGTCGCGTTATGGGCTAAGGAATACGCATGGGGGGTGGAGAAATGCATGAGATTTTGTTAAAGCAGAAAATATTATGTATTAACATTATTTTACTTCAAATAAATTATGAGTTTCAATTAAAATTTATGTTGAAAGGTTGAATAATTAAATTCCTTATATCATTTACTGGAAAAAAACAACAACGTGTATTTTCGATCTTATAACGATATGCCAATCTAATTCCACCTCGGCTTTATCAATAAATATATGAACGAATTTTAGTTCAAGCAAACGTCGTTAATCTTTCTGAGATTTTCTTTAGACTTTTTTTCTTTTCTCGGCAGTCGAGGACTAACTTAGCAAAGATGTCAACGCTGAAAGCATAATCAATAGCATCGGAAGGCAAACTAAGTGTTTTTTTTAAATGACCATAGGCTTCTCTTTTCGGACTAAAACAATCTAATGTTTAGACGATTATATCTGGTTTATGCAAACGGGCTTTCCTTTTTATGCTATTAAAACGTGTCGGAAATATCTGAAAGTATTTCAGAAGGAAAGTGTAGTCTTTTTCTATCTTTGTCAACTATACAAATATAAAAGGGTGGCAATAAATACATTTTCAGTTAATTATAATAAAAAAGCAAAGCAATGAAGCAGGTGACTTGCAGTTCGAATAATTAATCTTTTACTATAGCGTTTTATTGTTATTAACCAGAATTAAACTGAACCATTTTAATAATACGTTTCTGGACAGCTGAGTAATTGGTTTGACTTAATTGTTATTGTAAGTAACTGTATAGTGACTTCATTGCCGCCCTGTATATAAATGTGTATATACATTCTAAGGCCTACTGTTATTGTGCATGAAATAACATTGTAATAAATGTATTGCAATGGCGGAGGATTATGTGTGTTAATTATAAATAATAATTATACTTGTTTGTTTTCTAGGGATAACGATGAGACATATATACTTCAAAATGGTGCACAAACTTCAAATAACTACTTGATCAGTCAATATTTAATAGATCTCTGTACTGATCGGAATAAGGCATTGTGCTACTAGAATGCTTTGATGAGTGACGAATTTTGCTTTCTTGAGATGTACTATATGTATTGCACATAGCTATGCCTATCCGAAATACGTGGCCATTTTTTTCGTCTTAATATCATTTTATCGAAAATCAGCGAGTTCGTATTAATATACGTACAACGATAAAAAAAAAAATTGCTAACACATTTAAAAATATAAATATGATTTTTCCTATCACTAGAAAGATCAAAAGGTAACTATTTCAAAATAAATATCAAATTAATTCCCGTATCTTAAGACGCATTTATATTAAAATAATGCCCTGACAGATACAGAGAGGAAATTGCCAACCATCACGAACCCCAGTCACGAGATACATGCAATGACGATGCCTTGTGGATTTTTAAATAAACCAGCATCATCATTATTATTATTATTTGATAATAGGTCCATAATGTGGCATTTTTGTGATAGGAAAGAAAAATAGTCGGCGACTTAGACTTGCTAGTACGTTAATCTGTTAAATCCTCAAATATTTTATTTCCAAAATATATATTGTAAATTATAGGACCCCTCTTACCACATGTAGCCCCTTCAAGTACGCGAAACATGGTATATACACATTCTAGTCTATTAAATGTGGACAAATTCTACAGATCCATTACTTATTATTCAGAATACGTCATTTTCTTCTCTTTTTCGTTAAGGTAGGTGAATACGCTCAATGGTTGATTTTGAAAGAACGTACTGAGTTACACATTTAATGTAATTTATTTATAGGATATTGTTTCTTACAAACATAGGCTCTAGGATCGTCAAATTCTCACGACATCAATGTTTGCGCGAATACATTATTTATCGGAATGAATAAAACTGTGTTCATGCAAGAATATTTATTCTTAGAGTGCATGTGACAGAAAATGAAAATTAATCAATATCTCTGCTTAATAGCAGGTTAACAATTGCGCGATGTTGGAGCTGATACAAAAAATAAAGCAAATGTTCCAAATTGGCTTACGCACCATTTAGTTCAGGTTTCAACTAATTAATACGATTATTAAAAATAGAATTGATTAGTACGACGGTTTTCTTGTAATTAGTTGTTTGTCTAAAAGTTAAAAACTTTTTTGTCATTTTAACAAAACATATATTTATCTCATGAAAAAATTTATTATATATAAATGTCTTTATTATAAGCTAAATTCCGACATTGACAACATTATAGAGGTGCTAGATGTGTAACCGATACATCAGATGCGATATTCTAATCTAATGACTGACTATTGGAATAGCCATTGAACAACGTTGAAAATATGTTATCAGCTTGCAAATAGTCCACCCGAATAGGAATTTCCTTCACTTTAATTTGCAATTATAGACGGTAAAGATTTTATAAAATTCCTTATCGACTAAAAACATCTGTTCCGAATAAGATAAATTAGCAAATATCTAACATATTTGAAATACTGACGAAAATTAAATATTTTATGCAGTTAACCGACAATCTACTGTCAAATCAAGTTGAAAACAGATTCTGGCTCGATTACCAAAATTAATCAGAGGCAAGGCCTGTCAATGTTTAGATTAGCTACCGCTTGGGTACTTTAACAAACACATCAAACAAGTATTTAACAAAGACAGCAATTCATATATAGAAGAAACATTCATATTAAGAATTTTCCATAAATCCTGAGTTATTGTATTTATTTCAAACATCAGAAAGCAAGGATTCATAATTCCTAACTGGCATCTTTACTTTCTCATATAGAACTCTCTTCTATAATCAATCTGATGTCGCTTGATTTTTTTTTCTTAAATTTGTTATCTTCTACTTACGCATACAATTATTTAACTATATCCATGTGCTCGTTTCTGCATAAAAAACGAAGCGAATGTCCCCGTTTGAACAACTTGGTTTTCCACGTGGAATTTATCGCCTTGGAAATTCATTTGTCCATAGTAATATACAGTAACAGATAAATGAAACTAGGGTACCTGGAAAAAGAACGAAGATGATATGAATAAAATTATCTATGAAAGTTAAGCCTGGAAAAATAAATTTATGTAACTGGGCAATATTTTGCTGCATGTTTTGTAGAAATACAAGATGTTACAAAAATATTGCTTTGTCGGGTATATTGCTGTTTGAATTTTGTTGACATACACGTATTGGAATTCGCTTTTCTGTGTTTATATTATGGGATTTCGTTTACCAAATGTACCTTTATTCTGCCTTTTACTATATGTACTAGTGTTCACGGATACCGGCAGATTTCTTCGTGGTTATTATGAGGTTAGTGGATATACAGATGCTGCTCACCGAAAAACAACTTTCAATAAATACATGATGAAATGTACTAATATTCTTTTTCAAAAAAGTGCTGGTAATTAAACGTTACCTCACTTCCATTAAAAAGTAACCGTTGTACAATTTTTGCTAATACTGTAAGTATTTCTTCATGGTTAGTGAGAATGCCACATAATGGTAAGTTACTAATTTTGAACTTCATATATGTCGATATTTTACCCTAATATTTCATACCAAAATTTGTGTGCAACCAATAGGCGGGCAAATACGGTATTCTGTAACCTTTCCATGTTTTATCAAGTCCGGGGAGACGTTCTCTCTATGTAATATGAATGAGAATCCTACTAAATATCTTCCTATTCCTACATGCGTTGGTAATACAGAAAGTAAACAATGGAAAAACGATTACACACTTCGGACTATGCAAGTTACATTTGACCATCTACAAAACTTAATAGTACTCAATTTGACTTCCCAAAAGTTCTAATGTATTGTAATTTGACTTATACCATAGTTACTTAGCAGGTACCTTACAAACTGGCATTACCTCATAAAGAGTGGAATATTACTTTTGGGTGCCGAGGATGACGCAAAAGACCAATCAGAAATCAAGCCTGGTTTCCATGAGATAATTAAAGGAAATACAGGGAAAGTAAATTAGACGATATCATTCTCAGGTATGTACCGTCAGTTTCAATGAAATTGTATATACATTTCAAAAGTTTCCATTGCTTCTTACTTACGTCTTTACATATTGTTGCAATATGTTAAACTCATGTATTTCATGATGTAATATCATTTCAGCAGTTCTTTTATACCCCGGGAACTCGCACAAATCTTGGCTGGTAGATACTTGATGGGACAAAAGAATTTAATTGATCTTTGGAATGCATACTTATTTATCGACTAGAAATATGCATCTTGGACTTATAAGTACGACATGTAATTATCATTCGATTAATGCCTGTATTGCTCTCCAATGTACACAACAGTTAGAAACATTTATTACAGTTTGTCTTTGTAAACAATTATTACGATAACTAGAAATACTCACAAAATATTTTACGGTTTTCTTATTTTACTTCTCTGATAAATCTAAATTTATAAATTAATGATTGAATAAGATTTGTGCTAGTTCCCGGAGTATAAAAGAACTGCTGAAATGATATTACATCTTGAAATATACGAGTTTAACATATTGCAATAATATATAAATACGTAAGTAAGAAGCAATGAAAATATTTGAAATGTATATACAATTTCATTGAAACTGACGTGAGATACCTGAGAATGATGTCGTCTAATTTACTTTCCCTGTATTTCCTTCAATTATCTCATAGAAACAAGGCTTTATTTCTGATTGGTCTTTTGCGTCATCCTCGGCACACAAAAGTAATATTCCACTCTTTATGAGGTAATGCCAGTTTGTAAGGTACCTGCTAAGTAACTATGGTATAAGCCAAATTACAATACATTAGAACATTTGGGATGTTAAATAGAGTACTTGTAATTTTCTCTGACAACTGAGATTTAAAAAGAAATACAAAATATTTCAAAGGAGTCGATACATAATACGAAACGAGACGAGTCAGTGGTCAAACCTCCAGAAATATTCGAACTAAGAAATAATCTGTTGATTTTAGGTGAACATAATTTTCTTAAGTAGAATAATAACTATTATTTATAGTGAATTTGCAAACAATTAGAATCAATTGTCTTCTATCGGGTAGCAAATGAGAGCAAGTCTCTTTGACAACATATCTATCGTCCATGAAATCGTCATTGCATACCCTGATATTCAGTTCTTCCAAGAAGTCAAATAATGTTCATTGGCGTTTCATTATTCCATGCGATACACTAAGGATTATATTATCTCCATTTGCATATATATATATATATATATATATATATATATAAGATTTAGTGAAATTACAGTGGACAAGATGTAATGGCTGAAAACAATATGTACGTGAATATTTATGAGCTCATTTATATGTAATCCATTGATTTTAATTAATTTTCAAGTAGATTTATTGGTTTATAACTTGTGACAGATTTCGCGTATAGTAATTAAGGGCACGGAGAAACAGTAAGTGGATGGATGCAATAATCTTATCAGGTTAAATTTGTATCCGAAATTATTTGTTATATTCACTGAAATCATTGACACAATATGTATAAACATATAAAATGATATGCACAAATTAATATTATATATATATATATATATATATATATAAGATTATTGAGGAATCGGAGAGACGAATTCGAAATGAATATATTACATTCAATTAATAGCTAATACATTGTGAAAAAGTATGAAACCAATTCTCACCGACAGCCATGGGTAAATAGTAGGACAAACTCGGTTCCATTGACATGGATGGCAACTGTTCTAGCCGAAGGATTCAAAACCTGTGAAGGATCGCTTGGGGACATAGTGGCACAATGTCTCTGTATTCGGATCTACAGAAAGATTGGTTGGTTCTGCACAAAGCCTTCACGTCTATAATCAAAATTATGTGCAGGTTTATATATATATATATATATATATATATATATATATAAATAACCTTTTCGCTACGGTACTTTTCCATTTATTTCTCGTTTCAATTGTCTATTCTGTTGTCTAGATTTCATACGGTTTATCTTTTTTATACATTTTGATTCAAATTCTGATTGTACTTATAAGTTTTGTTACGCTTTCTTTTAGTTGTTTTACGGCATAGCATCATCAATATCTCATTTTATCTCGACAAGATTTTTATTGCTGGTAATACTTTTTCCCAAAAATAAATTGTTCATAATAATTTTGTTCCAAAATTATATTAGTGGTAATATTTTTCTTTTTCAAATATGTACTGCAGTTAATAATTTTTCAAAAAAAATAATAAATAAAATGTTTTTCTGTAAAACCTGTTATTATAGTTTCATGTTATTTTCACCTCTTTTGGGGTTTTATGTATTATCCCAAATCTAGAAACCTGTGTCAAGATGGACCTGGTAACACCAGCAATTAAGAGGTGATTCCACGTTCCTCAAAACCTCCCGATCAGAGGCCTTCTGTTGTATGTAGTTTATCCCCATGCCCAGAATGGATTTACTTTAGTTAAAATATGTTTGGGTATTACGCTTGATATATTCTTTTCAGCTGTAACAGGATTCAAATGTGTTTTCCTTAATTCGTTTCTTAATAATAATATTTTCTCCAGAATAGCTATCCAGCGAGCCATCACGATTATTATATACAGAACCCAAGTGAACGAATTAAAATCTCTCTACACTGTTTTCAGTTTTAGATATACTCGGTTTAACTGTTTTCTCTCCGATATAATCTGATATCCAGTGTAGAGTGCAGTTGTTTTTTCTTGTTGGTGACTTCACCTTGTATTAATAATGGATCTTTTCAATCAAACATTATGGAGAAAGTGGAATTTTCCAAAGTAACCTAAGTGTAAGGCCCTATCCCTTTTTATTAAATGCTTAGGCCTTCGAGGGCTGGACAATGTTCTCCAAGATGAAGAGACTTGAAGCAACAGAAATGTGATGCTACAGAATGATGCTGGGAATTCCATGAACCGAACATGTGAGTAACGACGAAGTTTTCGACAAAATAGAAACACAGGAAATTTTTACTTAACTTCAGGAAAAGACAATGGAGATTTCTAGATAACATAATGAAGAAAGTCAGGTTGAAGATCTGGTACTCACACGATAGATGGAAGGTAAGATGATCAGCGGAAAGTAACACGTGACATAATAGTGAGATTTGGTAAATGTATGTTGGAACAGGTTTAGGGAGAAATAACACATACAATTTATTAAAAGTTACAAGAGTGAGCAGAATGTGGAGAACCATCATAACCTACCTCTTGAGCGGACACAGCACAAAGTTTCGTGAGCATGCATATTAAATCATAATTTAGTTATTTCCCAACTTGCTACGTTGGTTGTTGTTATTATAAACCACCATGTTTTTAAAGTTGATTTGAAAGCTACCCCCGATCTATCAAATTTAATATTGTCTATAAACTATGCTTCTACTTATATATTTTCCATCCTGAAATAATTTCATGTTGTTAAGTATGACGCCAGTAGGCCAGTGAACAGCCTAATATTTATATTAATTTATATGGCTGTTTATTGTAATTATAAACATTAAACATCTTCATCCGGAATATTTTGTTTTAATATGTATTCAATGCAATCAATATATTCAGAAAGGCCTATGATTTTGTAATCTGAAATACTTACCAATCAAAATAATTTCGAGATTTTACATTGTCTTACACGCCTAAGACTTTAAAACAATGAGGTGTCTTCTCAGCGGACATATTCAACTTTTACATTGAGGTTATTCTGGGAGAATTGGAACTCCTACAACGATTTCCTACTGGTGGCCACAAAACGATCTGTATAGGAGACATACAAACCCCCTCAGAAAATATTAAAGAAAGCTAGAAGAAGGGATTAAACATAAATTCACAAAAGACAATATAAGGTTGTCATAAAAAAAGACAGTCCACCGTACGAATTACAAATTATCGATACCAAGATGAAGCATATACAAAAATTTAAATATTTTAACAGAGGCTAGAAATTGCTACACCCTAATCCGATGTCTTATTTGGGATAGCGAAAAATGCCTTCCAAAACCTAAACAAAGTATTAAGAAACAGCACAATTATGTTAGGAACAAATAACATACTACTAGACAATTGTGCAATATCGGTCATTCTACACGACAGCGAATTTTGTACAATCTTCACACAGAGGACGAAAAGTGTTGAGATAGATCAAATGTGATTGAAAATATGGATGCGGAGGTCAAAATGGATTGCATATTTGAGCAATGAGGAGGTTTTATTGTAAATGAAAACAAAAATGACATTTAAACAATATATTTCTAGCGTAAATAATGAGGAAAACAGATTAGAAAATCTGAAATTCTCAGGCCATATTGAAGAATTTTTGGTTTGGATTGTTTTACGGCATATCAACTTCAATGGGTTATTTAATGACAATAAAATCTTTTTTGCCGGTAATATTTTTTCCTTCATAAATGTATTTTTGGTAATATTTTTTCTTCAAAAACGTATTGCTGGCAAACATTTTTAAAAAAATGTATTTTTGGTATTAAAATCTATTTTAAAACTTTCATAATATTTTGACTACATTTTAGGGATTAACTATTTGTCCATAGCTGGGACCCTAATAGGAACTACCACCCCGGTCAAGGTGAACCTGAGAATACCAGCAATTGAGAGGTGGTTCCACGATCCTCAAAACCTGCTGATCAGAGGCCGTGCTTTTGGACGTACTTTATCGTCTTATCCAGAACGCCGATGAAGTTTATCGTCATACCCAGGACGGCCATATTGAAGGACTTGAAAAGACTGACAGACGACAGCAGGGCATAATCTACCTAAAAAGCTTTTAGAAATTTTACATAGAACAAAGCTTAACACAGCGAAAAGAAAAATTATTAGCTACAAAATTCAATAAGTTTCAGTTACTTGGTTGGTTGTTTAATGGTAGATTTTGTATGCATTTTTTTTTTATTTTATTTTTGGTGATAATAATCGTTTAATATCACAGGTTTTACTAATTAACCCATGACTGGGTGAAAAAGGTGTATCTATGCATATCCCAGGGTTTTTTTGCGTATAAGTGGATATTACGAACCAAACGAAAATGTGAAGGCAGCTTTCCGATTAAACTATTTCCGAGCTCATACCCATTTGACACTCCAGCATGTGCATACTTACAGCACCTGGTATCCCCAAGCGGCTACCCATCTACACCCTGACCAAGTTCGACGTTGCTTAACGTCAGTGATTGAATTGTAACCGGTGTTTCAAAGTTATGTGATCGTAGGCCACGTCCTCTTTGCAAGCATCACAAAGGAAAAGTAGAAACGATATAGCTGTGATGTGTCTATGAGGAACGTGCATTTTCACGCCTCGTTATCTGAATTCAAGTCAAGGAAAAGTTGATATTTTCTTCTGTAGAATCCGTTGCGCAAAACTTAGTATCCTTCGGCGTGCAGAAGAAAAGATTACTAAACAATTTCTTACGTCTTCCACATGTCGGTCCCATTAAATAAAAGCGGTATATGATAATGTGTTCCACTGGAGAGGTATGAAAATTTATGCTAATCGTCAGTTTAAAATACGGACTAGCTCTTGGGAATACTCTTACAAAAATAGAGGCTAAACCTAAGCTTTTATTTGCAACTTGTTTCGTTCAGTTACTACGAAAATTAATTCTAACATTTTTAATTTGGTCTACACAATAGTCCATATACTCAAAACAACTAAAAAAGAACTAATCAAATAGTCCATCTTTGCCGCAGTATTACTATTCTAGTTTCCTGTGGAGAGTAGAGACTCTAGTTACACTGGATTTCACTTTTGTTGTTTTGAGGGAGCAGAATAATTTAACAGTAGAGCCGCTAGCTTCAGGTTTGCAATCCAATTCCTACTTGTAGGCGAGTTGGCAACTGAGACTTCAGACCCCAGTATACGTTAGTAGTTAACTCAGGTTTGTGCGGTGGGAGATGTCTACGTATATTTACTATGGATAATTTTACTAAAGCAAACCTAACGAATTCGGTAGGAATTCGAAATCAGCACGTTGACCCATCTTTTCTCGCCGATAACCGCTGCGTGCACATAACACTTTCTAAATTCATCCAAATGACCTTTAACGCTCATTTGACTAAAGCTATATTGTATACTATTTTTGAGAAATCTGTAAGGAACTTATAGGCAATTTCGATTCCTCGGATTAAGTCTTGACGCCATTTGCTTTTTGAAATCGCACACGGATATTTAATACAGGCCATACGTAATGAGAATATCTTTACACTAATTATTATCTCATATTTGACGAAATATTATTTTCATGAATCATAATAATTTTTCTTATGCTATTATTCGTATATAATATTTCAGTCAATTAAAGTTAGAGTATACAGGTTATCTGCCGAATCTGGATCTAATATGACCGTGACATAAAAATATTATGTAATTCAATGAGGTTTTATATTCTCCTGTGCATATATTTTTGTTTTTAATTATACCTGTTTATAGCATCAGTCGATTTACGATTGGATAATTTCGCTAGAAAGGTCAGATATTGAAAAATAAAGAAACATTCATTATTTAACATTTTCTAATCTAGGTTCTCCATTTCAGTGTTGATAATGGAGAAGAATGCTTTTGCTATGCCTTATTTAATTCAAAAGAGAAATCCAATCTTCTCAAACATGTCACATTTACCAGTTTTCTTCCCAAATTTAATTTATGCAGGAATTTAGCAGAGCAAACATTTCGCGTCATTAAATAATTAAATCTTTTAAATAATTAATTTCAGCTGATATGAAGATGCAAAGTGGAGGATTTCTTCTCACGGGATTTTTTTTTTCCCAGTGATATGTTTCTTGGAGAATTATTTTAAATTCTATTATTATTATTTTGTTGCTTTTTGTTGTTGTGGTTTTATTGTTGTTGTAGTAGTAGTAGTAGTAGTAGTAATAATAATAATAATAACAATAGACGCTACAGTGACGACATTCTGTTGGTGAGAGATATAAGAGATAAGGAGAAAATAATGTTGTAATGTACGTTAAGAGTGTGTGGCTATCGAGGGGAACGCCTAACCAATTTCTCTCCCAGTAACTACGAGGATAATAGTCAGAGAGGCGAAAGAGACGAGAGGTAACAAACTTAACACTGTTTTTAAAGCTATAAGAACAACATGTTCAATGGACCGACTTCACAAGACAGTTTCTTGAAGCCTTCTTGTTTTCCCGTTGCTTTTATTAGTAAGAAGCAGGTTACAAAAACCCGGATTTTGACCAGTTGCACAGATGCCTTTATCTAGACATGTCAAGCTTTCCCGCTATTAACGGGGAATACCCGTATGTAACTGGTGTTAACAAACATGTCCCCACGCAATGCGGGGCCCGCTGTTGAGTCTATACCGACGCGCTTTCGCCACAATAAGTTAATACTCGAGAAAATCCAAAATAAAATGACACTTTATCGTAATATGTCAAAATGGTAGTGGCAGTGGACAAAAAGGTAACCACAATACTTGATGTAGCTTGGGTAATAAGAGCAATGGAAATGTGATACAATAACTTGCTACTTTATTTAAATTTGTGTCACGTGATGTGTACTTTCAGGATGTAGGCGACCGTGTCTCTCCACAACCTCGTATCACTGTTAACGCTTAGTGAATTTTGTCTCTTTGTCAAACCTCCCGGCCCCGTTCCACTATTTACACTCACGCAATTGTGTCACGTATGTTATCCGCTGTTTTTTCTTGTCCGTTTCGCTCTCGTATGTCGAACGATTGTCAAATCGTGAAAGCATTTCGTCCAATGTTCAAGAAAATCTTGATGTCTCTTTATTCTCGGTATAAGTGTCATTTTTGTTTCAGAATCCCTTAAGACTTCTTCGTTAATAATGCGCCCCCCTCCGTGGAAATTTAGTTATCCTTCTACAGAACCACATTTTCGTTTCCTCCGATCTCCCCTTTATCTATCAGAAAACAGTACACCACTCTATAATCAACATAAGTATTAGGGGCAAGATATCGATCAGAAAATGCTGAAATACTACCTTTTGTCAAAAGAAGATTAGGTACCATTGAAATAATCTACTACTCTGTATTACTTCCACACCTACAATCGCGGTCGTTATATACGCGCAAATACTCTTGAGAAATATATGAATCAATCTTATTCTACAGATCGACATTAAATCAAGACTTGTATCGGGAAAAAAATTCGTTATTTTTTTTAGATTTTTAATGCAATATTTACTTGGAAAAAAATTAAATCCAAACAAATGCGCCGTCTTTAAACTACTCACGAAAGATTGATAAGCTTAAATAAAAAATAAAAACAACGAAAGAAAAATAAAAATGTGTTGATTCCATTACAGATGAAACTAAAGCAACTTTGTTTCTATTTTGGAAAATAGTTTATTCAGCAATGTCATAATTTTAATTATATCACTTTGTTATGATGAGTAAACTTATGAAATTTTAACTAATACAAAACCCAACAGCCACTTATCTTAGATGTTTATGAAATATATGCATGTTATGAATGTAATGTATAGGTGATATCCTTGTAATTATCACGTCCTAATTATTTACATAACCCTTGACCCTAACCATGACTATTGAGGATTAATCGCAGTGTTTATCGAGGCATCCACCCAAGAGAATTCAACAATGTAGAGGCTTCGGAGTTGAATTCCTTTCTTACCAAAGGAATAAGTAGGAATTAGGGTGATAAAACACGGTGGACGGAACAAGGTAGTTCTTGGCTGTGCGGTCTTGAGCTGAGAATGGAGTAAAGAATGGAGCATGTCTAAATGTTTACCATAGAAGTAGCGATTTCTATGCGATTTTGCGTAGAAAAATATTAATCACCCCCCACAGGCGGGTAAAATATTTTGATCTGTCAAGGCTGGACATTGTTGATGCGGCCGTTGTAGTCCAGGTATAGAATCAACACTCCATTTTCAGTTTTATGGGAGTCTTGCAAAAGTAAAATATGACAGAATAAGTCAGGCAATTTCGGGATCGATAGGAGCAGCAGATTATTTTTGCCAGCATCTTTAGTTATAGACAACGTATATGAGTCCAACCGGAGATCAGCGGGGAAATTCAGTTCCAATAGGCTTTGAAAGAAAGCCTAATTTACCATGCAACCTTTCACCATGACTGCATTAAATGCATTGTCTGCTCAGCGATATACCTTTACTTGCTCGATTCTGGAGATACTGAATGTTACATGCCAATTTTCTCCCACTGATTTGTTAGTGCTAGATAAGAAGCTATATACAATACTAAGCACTGATCGTCTTAATTTCTGAAGTTACAGCCATCAATTATGGTATCATCTACATAGAGATTTATAGAGCAGATGATCATGTTCCTAGTTAGATTGTTAATATAAAGCCGAAAATGGGCAAATACTTATTAATTAAATATATATCTATTTTTGAATGGTGTAAGTAAAATATATGTCTACCTTTCTGACGCAGGTGTAAAGTAAAGTCTTGCTTTCCGTTTTAAAATACGAAAGAATTCAGATTTCAATAAAGTCGAAATTATGAGATGAATTCAGAAAAAAACTATTCGCAACCTAATGATATTATGCATATATTATGATATTATGTCCATGCTTACCAATTGTAATGTTTATTGATTTCTCAAAAGTTAATTCTATTAATTTTAAAAAAAAAGTGTAACAACTGTTAAAATTGTCGATAAAATGCTCCCGCTCCCCCAAGAGAACAGGAATGGTCACGTCAAGGTAAAAAGAACAATATCACTTAAGTGGCGAAATAGATTGTTCTTTCCCCCCCCCCCAACGTATAACCGTCTTATAACACGGAAGATAATTTAATAAGAGATAGACGTTTTTTTTATGCAATTTCAGGGATTACATGGTAAACTCGTCAAGTCACTACTGTAATTGTAACAGTTTATTAAAGATAGTAACAAGCTTTTTGTTTAGTAAGGATTTCAGCAACACAATGTATGTACACTGCTCTTTTTTCCGCCTGAACAACAGTTTTAAATACTCAAAGAATAACTATCAGATTGGTGCAAAAATAATGTCGTTTTTTGACGTTGAACTTCATGTGAGAAAACGACATAATTTTTGCACCAACGTAATATATATTCAATGGCCTTTCCAACTTTTGGCGAAAAGCTAGCAGATTTATATTCGGTTTATTTCATATCTACATTTTATTATTGTGACAAATTCATACCTGCGATTTTATAGAGGTGTTTGTAAAGTGTACACTGAGCCCGTACTAGGTTTTGGTGGTGGTAAAAGAAAACCGATGCCTGCAATTTAAAGTTTATGGTATTTTCTTCGATGTCTTCCTCAAGGTGGTCATAATGATTTCAGCTGTTCCAATCGATGTCGATACTGTGAATTACTAAGATGAGAGTTAATAGCATAGGTTGATGCAATTGTCGTATTAGAAAAATGAAACTGCAACAGATTATATATTAAAATCTTGTCCATATCTTCTCATTTGTGTCATTCAGATTATAATGTTCTCCTCAATATCTTTCGATATGTTTTTAATCATATCGTCTAAAACAAGGCAATAAAGCCTGTAAAATGCAAGAGCTTATTTGAAAGAATATGAAAAGAAAAAAAATATTAAGGAGAGAGAACAATAAAAGAAGGAATTATGTTGACAGAAGATAACGGTTTACACTGTATTTAAAGCTTTCATCAGGTTTGTCTGGAACGCAAAAAGCCGGAAGAAAAATCAACAAGCGAGAAGGCGCCAGAATAAATTAACATAGAACTTACGGGTACGTCTAGCCATTTCACAAATCATGTATATGTTAGGGTCAACGAGTGTATGTGTGTATGAGAGAAAGATAATGAGGAAACAAAATACGAAGGTGAGGAGATGGTGTTTTATATCTCTTTCTAAGTGTCATAACATTTTAATACGGTTGGTTTTCAATAGTTTGGCTTTGTGTTGTTTAAAGCATCGCGACTTCAGTTTCCTAAATCCTATTAGTGTTTTCTTGAATCTCATCAGCTACTCTCATGCGATTTTTTTCGGCGATGCGCTAATGGAAAAGTTGTCGAAGTGACTTGTCAGAATGAAGTAAAGATAATGCATAACAAAATAATTCTTGATAGGCAAACTGTAAACAGACCCTCCTTAATGCACCGCAAACAACATTAACTATAAAGCGACATATAGGCAATAATGTAACAATGACTGTAATAAGGGAAATAGTAATTAGGACAATGCATCAAAAAATTATAATATACGAAGCAAAGAATTTAATAATTATAAGTAATACAGTATGTGGTGGCAGGAAGCTTAAAATATGTGCATTCCATTTAGGACTGCAAACAATCCAGGTGGATATGCAAAAGTATTGTAATTAATGTAATAATTCCAAACATGGCGTTGCCATTTGAAATGAGATTTCAATGCTAGTTCGGGGAATGTAAGCAAATATTCTGTCGCTCGTCGCTACTAATACCAGTTCAAAATGTATTGTTTAAAGATACATAATTATTAATAAAGATATTAATAACGATATTTTTCTGCTGTGTATATTTATAGATACACGTCTCAAACGCGTTAGTAAAGATATATTTTCATATTTCTTTACTAACGCGTTTGAGACGTGTATCTGTAAACATACATAGCGATAAAAATATCGTTACGTTTTTAAAATCTCCTTTTTTTCTTCCTGGATATTTGTACATATTCATTTCTGAAGCCAATATAGATATCCATAAAAGTGAAAAAAAGAAATATAAGAAACCTGTTAAGTGAAGAGGTATTTTTTTAAACAAATAAAGGCATAAATAATATATAAAATAAAATAACAGATAATAATTAAATTAAAAAATAAATAAATTTACATAAAGAAATAAGTAACCCCAATGATAAAAAAAACTTTAACTCTTTAGTATATTAGGCGTTAAATTACATAATTTATCGTTCATCTGATACAGTCAATTTTTAGATTTTAAAGCGGATTTAAATTTCAAATTTTAAAAACTTAAAGCTATTGCCGTCCATTTTACTTATGTGTATAAATACATCTTGCAATATAAAGTTGTTAATTAATTAGTTAAATCATACATTTTAGATGCATCAAGTGTGGTTTTCAGTGATGCACTGTTCTCATCGCCGATTTCGGGTTTCGCATCATATCGGCTTCAACAGCAACCCCGACCTGTTTCTAGGTGAAACTGGGCGCCTCCATGAAAGCGCCGTGCTACGCACCGCGACATTGCAAAAATACATTTACCTTGATAAAAACCCTCAATACGTTGGTAAATACGTCTTTTTTCCTTTTGTCTATATTTCTATCGCCTTTGTACAAATATATTTTTATATCTGAATTTCTAACAATAAGAATTAAACTAGACATCCCTGTGATTTTTCAAATGTATTGATTTCAAGATTATGCGGATATTATCAGCGAAAAAATACATTCAGGCAGGACATAACGTTTTTCGATGACCTGAAGTGGATAGAGTATAATGAATCCATTGATAAGCCTGCAGCTAGTAAAGTTGTTTCGCTGTATACAGCTAGGCAATATTTCTTGCAAGAATCTTACGTATTTGTCCTTGCTTTGAATATAGCTGCAACATCTGGTCTGGAGCTCCTGCTATATATTAAAGATACTTTATCAAATCTAAAGAAAAATCTACAATGTTATTTGTTCTGACATGCTTCAGTCATGTCAAACCGCCGTAACGTAGCGTCCCTGTGACTTTTTTTAAATATGGTAGCTGTTGGGAGGAACTTTCCTATAACTTACCGAGCATTTATGACGTTAAGAGCAGTAATAGATTGGCGAGTAGGTCTACTTATTTTACAGCTTAAATTGCTTGATGTGACTGTAAGTTACATGCTAAATTTGTCTTCTATCACACTTCTCATCCGTGGAACTCCTCTTCCGTCTTCTAGCTTCCCAGACAACCTCGATATACAAAGAATTAAATTTAATGCCAAACTTTATCTTCTGTCTTAATTATTGTTCTTTTACTGTCTTCTCACATTGATTGCAGTTTTGCTCATATTATCCAGCACTCAGTAACCCCTTGCATATTATTGAGTTTATTTCCTTGCTTTTATTGAAATAATTAAAAAAAATATGCATATCCTAGTTTCACTAACGTCAACGCTCGAGAATCTCTCACGTTAAGTTACTTTCAATAAAATGCGAATGATGAATGTGCTGTGAAATATTAGATAAAATGTGATAGGAATTTATTATTTTGAGAAAAAGGATAACGATCCCTTACTTATAGGGTTATATGTGAAGAGTTTCAGAGGGAGCAAGCAAGCGAGAGACTTTTCTACAAATTAGCAGCAGCTCGAAATGATAGCCTAGTTGATTTTTTTTTTAATTACATTTAGAACACATAGGAAATAGCAATTATTCGTTTTGATGCAAACGGCATAAACTGTACGCGCTACAGATTCTTAACTGATGTCACTAATGATAGGAGTCAATCACGATATTTGACATGGAATTAAGGACTGAGTAGGGTAATGCGAAAGATCTTGTATCGGTCTTAATTTATATATTTATAATGATGAAAAAAAAAACCCAAAAAATCTTTTATCCGATATACATATTTCAAGATCCAAATGATAATTTTTGAAGGGACTAGAAAATTGAGTATTTGCTTGCAATAATGGTGTAGAAAGTGTTCCGAGATTACAAAGAATGTATAATAAAAATTTTAGCGTAAATATTAATGCTTTAATCAGCAAGTAAATGTTGCCATTATGAACATATACTTTTTTTCAACGCTCCATCCACTTGTAATAAATAATATAAAAATTGCAAAATCCTTGTCTTAATTTCCTTCACGGTGATACAACTGGGACTTCATAATCACGAAAGAAAAACGGTGCTTCAAAGATAAAATTTCCCATTGTATGAAGATGCTGGCAGCTGAAAAAACTCAACGTTTTTTGTCAAACGTTCCATCTCAAAATGTGAACACCATTCTAGTAATGTTAATGTGCATGAACAAATTCTATAGTACACAAGATAACTACGGAACATATCACTGATGGGAGAATGTTTCATCATGCATGCTCCATAAAGTTACTTTTCGTTGTCTCTCACAATACTTTATATGGTTTGATAAGAGAAAATCTTGAACAGTATTTGATGATTTTAGATAGCAGAAATCGGTGGAAATTGTGAATAAGATACAATCCAATGATCAAGTGATGTATTCAGAAAAATACTGGGTAAATGCAGTTTTGTTTCCATTAAAGATGGTGTTTAGATAAAACCAATAAATAATATGTCCTTGGATCTGAATGTTAGAATTGTATCAACACAGACTAGGAATTATTTTAGAAAAAACTTGGTAAAAAGTGCCAATTATTTGAGAGACGCACTGACCAAGTAATCTAAGCAAGAATAAATATATGATTGTGAGAACGATGAAAATAATTTCAAGCAGATAATAAATGTTAAATAATGTGAGTGAGTGAAAAATAGAAAAATAAAAGAAACAAGAAATCATGATTTGGAAGTCGGAAATATGCCAAATATATGGGTGATTAATCTGGTGTAAGCATAGTAATAAGTGAGATTTCGCAATTAGACCTTATGTCAAATCCCATATCGATAAGATCAAGAGATTAGCAAATGCATACTGTGAATCTAGCATCGACGATGTAATTGTTTA
Source organism: Acanthosepion esculentum (assembly GCA_964036315.1). Classification (NCBI taxonomy): domain Eukaryota; kingdom Metazoa; phylum Mollusca; class Cephalopoda; order Sepiida; family Sepiidae; genus Acanthosepion; species Acanthosepion esculentum. Next base: position 60,733,701 of record OZ038486.1, on the reverse strand, counting down.
GTTGATCATAATTACATGCATCGGTTTCGTGCACGCATATTACGAAATAACGTCTGCGTGGGAAGAATGATTCAGAAAGAGTTCTTCAATTACAATGTTTGGATAAGCAAACCAAAATTTTGATGAAGAATTTGAAAATTTCCGAGCCGTGCCATTTCACCAAATTCTGAACAATTGGCCACACATGTTATTAACAGGAAAGAAGGGTTTCTTTTTTAAGCTGGCGACTTTTCAGTAACTATCATATTCACAGACAAATCTCGCTTTAGGATTAAAAATAAAAAAAATGAAATTATAAAGAGATCAGAGTTAATACCCACACATAAGCTGTTGAAAAAATACTGAGAATAATAATAAAAACGATAGATGTTAAGGTTGATTTAGAGTAAAAGTTCATTGCAAAGAGCTTAGCTAGGTAACTCCACGAAATGTAAAATAAAAGAGAGCATAGCATGATGAAAAAGATGCCAAATTGACGAAAACAAAATTTTATTGTCTGAATGTTTATGTTATTATTAAGAGGAAAGATCAAAGTATTTTTGTGGTACTTTTTTTACATTTTTTAATCATTCCTAACACGTCAGAAAACTTCGTTAAATATCTTGTTTTTCTGAGTCAGCAAAATTGACTATTTTTTTATAGAATCAATGAAAATCTCAGTTTGAAATTTTTTAAATATCAATTATCATTTTTTCAAAAGTTATTTAAAAAAAATCAGAAATTATAATGTTTATTTAAAATATTTTGAACCAAGCTTAAATTTGAAAATAAACAAAGCAGGTCATAAACTTTCGCGTCATTTGACAGGTGTTGAATAACCTATTGATGCATTCCGTGAGGATAATTTGTTCTACGGAAGGAGATAAGTGAAATATTTTACATTTAAGTGAACAAATTATTTACCTCGTTATTTTTAAGAAAAACTTTCACGCGCTAATTTTTTTTGTACTTACCTTTATGTTTATGATGTTTTATGGAAAATATATTATAAAGAAATTAAAAAAGACTGTTACGAATGAGATTAAATTTCATAAGAAAGGTATCTAATTAATTTATAGGTAACTTTCTCATGAAATTTTATCAGAAGTGTACATAAAATACTATAATTTTATGTGCATTTACTACATTTTACTGTGTTATCTGTATTTCCATTCATTTTATTATCAATTTTGATATTTCATTTATGGAAAAAAATGCCATAACTGAGATTAATATAAAAATAAGATCATATAAATTTCATAAGATGCTACTGATACTTTTAGGTACCCTTCTCAGTTGAAATTGAAAAATCAAATAAACATCTCCACAGGTGTTTCGCAAAATTAAAGGCTTTAACAGCGGAGAACAATGCTTAACTCAAATAACACAACTTAATTGTATTCTGGATGGTCTTCCGTACTTTATAATTAGAGCCCGATTATAAACACAAAATTACATTCTTAATTACTTCCTGTCTTCTGATTAGACAAAACGATACAATTTACAAAGCGGTAAAAAAAGGTCTATCTCATAAGGGCACTTAGGAAACCCGACGCGGCTTTTAACTATTTTTACAATATTTTAACAACTTAAATGTAAAAATGTATTATAATTAAATAAATAACAAATAACTGTATTAAAAATTCATTTTTCATCGAAATTTTTTTTTTCCTTTCAGAAAATATTGTCCATATTCATAAAAGCAAATAAAAGCATTTGAAATTAAATAATATATTTGTTTTATTGAGTTTTGTATGTTACAATTCAGAGCTGATTTTCAGGTACGGGCGGTCTAATTAAAAATCAAAACAAAACATGATTTGCATTCTTCAAAGCCTTGTGCTTTTAACTATTGTAATCACTAAACCCGACGCGAGCGAATTTCTAGAGTTTTCATAAAATTAGTTAGGGGGGGGGAATAAATATTTCTGCCATGACTTTAATAAAAAAAGAATCATATTTATAATAATTTCGATCATCTGTGAATACCTTCTGAAACATTCATTAACACCCGACAATCATTTTTATTTTTGCAAGATTTCCCAAAATAATGGGTGTCATACAAAAACAAAACGTACTAAAAATTGAATGTCATTTTACTAGTGTCGGTGATACAAAGATAAACAATGTTTTTTTAATCAAAATTTAGAATGTTCTAAAAAGAAGGAATATTTTTTTTTAAATAATGAAAAAAAAAAACTTTGGTCTTTCCTCTTCATGATAACATAATTATTTAGACGATAAAATTTTGCATTAGTCAAGTTTGGCGTCTTTTTCATCATACTTTGCCATTTTTTTTTTTTAACGATTTCGTGGAGTACCTATGCTTAGTCATTTCTTGTGAGAAGGAAATAATCCCATGGATATTAATAATAGTAGGAACAGACGCTTAGACTTTGCTGAGAATTTTAGACAAATTATTACAAAAAAGTCCCTGCTAATGAGTCTCTTGTTTTCAATCTTAGATTTGACCGATAATTCCTAGCTAAGATTTTCTAGAACACACAGGCAATTATTTTGTGCAGTTGTGAATACATCTATTCCTACTATATTGCTTTGTGTCGTAGAGATTTTAGTAGATGTTACGTTGGGCAATGGATGCAGCAAAATAACCAATGTGGGTCATTTGATTTCACTCTCCATGCATAAAATGCTCCATTCAAAAAGAAGGAAAGCATTTTTAGAGGTTATATTTTTTTGAATAAATCCTAAAAGTGTAGCTTACGAATATTAAAATTGAAAATTCTGCAGGTTAGATTTAGAGTACCGAAAATAGTCATATGATGTTTCTCATTCAGGTATGTATTCGGACTGGAATTCAATTAACATTGATCAGTAAAAATTCAGTGGAGCATATTTCAGGGAAGGATATGATAAAGATGTCGAGGCAGTTTGTATGGTGACACGTGGCGTCAGGAACAGAAGCGAGCCTATCAAAAATAGGCTCTGCCACCATCATCGGTTTCTGTTTAGGGGATTAGACATACTTGTGATGGGTAATGAAATTATAAAAATATAATAGCGAGGTAAGACATCGAAAGAGAGGATAATACAATTTCTGCCAGTTAATTAAACAAATAATTCCAAAGATTCAAAGAAAATATTTCAAAACAAATACATAAAAAATGATAGAGAATATGTGGAAGCAATAAGAACATGTTAGTTTTGATGGTGTCTGGACGATGGTAACCCAACACGAGTATGAGAATGGGGTACATGAACATGGTAATTTCGAGAGACATTAAGCAAAAAAATATCGAGTAGACAGGGAAACTGAGGGCTTGCTATATATCCCACATACATACATATGAGAGATAGAGAGATAGGTATACGCACACACATACACATACATATATATATATATATATATATAGGAACTCATACACATAAGCAAATTATTATATATATATAGAGAGAGAGAGAGGAGAGAGATACGCATATATATAAACAAATATGTATATAGAGACATAGACATAAGCAAATATATAGAGACACACGCAGGCACACACATAATTATATTCATTCAAATTTCTAATGTATATATGTAATAAGATCACTACAAAAGTTAACATTTCAAATGCTGGTGTCATCACGTGAGGACGTTGTGTGTGTGTATATATATATATACATACAAACACATACAGGATGTCTCAAAAATGTACTCATACTTTAACTGTCTCTAACATGTTTTTTTTTGTCATCAACTTGAACATTTGCGAACATGATTCTTCAATAACATTTTTCTTCTGTATTCGAAGCTATTCCATTTCACTATGTTCATAAATAAAGGTTTTCTTGTCATTCAAAGTGTGAGTACATTTTTTGAGACACCCTGTATATATACACACATTATATATATATAAATATATATATATATATACAGGGCTGTTCGATAAAAGTGACCTACCTGATTTCTTTTACTAAATATTTTCTTCTCCGATGAAACGAAAGTTGAGATAAATTTAAAGCATAAGCGATCTAAATTCCGAAGAAGAAGCTTTGCAAACTTTTTTAACTTAGTAATAACTACTGTCAAGCATCTCTTCAGTATAATGTTCTGGGGATGCTTTTCATTTCATGGAACTGGTTTCTTAAAAGCAAACAAGTAGGCGACACAGTGAACACAATTTTAAAAATTCAAATAATTTCATTTCATCACAGCGAAATATAGAGACGGTCTCAGCGACTTACTCCCTTGTGATATAGGATATTATGATTTGTACATGCTTGCTTTTAACAATTCATGGCCTCCTGAACAAGGAAATAAAATCGAGGATCACTTTACTTCGAAACACCAAAGAGTGTTGTTTATAACATTGCTTTGCCTTTTCTGCTTTGTATGGTCTTACCAGAATACATAAGACAGAATATGTCAAGCTGTTAAGACACGTCGTGAACTAATTGGACTGAAGTTTTCACCTTTTCAACTGCTCTATGTCATTTTCAAATACGTTAGAACTATATTTACCAGTCAACCTCCTCATCACAAATAGTGTACTGGAAAGCTCATATAATTTTTAAAGTATCAGAGGTTTTTTTGGCGAGAAGTTTCTTTCTGTCAACAAAGAACGTCCTATCAGTAATGCACCTCTTGTAGTCGAGGTAATGTTTAAAAATCAAGGTATTTATAAAATTTAATTTCGCAAAAAAAAAAAAATGAATAAAAAATAATGAGTTACTTCACACAAAATAGTAAATCTGACGAATCCTCCCTTATGTTTCATAATTACCGACTTCCGAATATATTTTGCTGGCGTGACGATTTGTCATTTCAGAAAAATTCATCTACATTTATTATCCTACCACTACGGGGACTTTATGAATTCAGTACACTATTATTGCAAAGTGAATTCAATATGAATACGTTACAATGTAAATGAAGCAACTTGCGGTGAAGCAATTTTTTAATTACTTTTGAAACTCATATTTAATGATGTTGTTAATTGATTGATTTTAACGTTTTTCAGGTTGCCTAAACCCAGAAAAACCTTTTAGATGGTATGCATTTTCGTTTTGTTTTTGTTGTTTTTTTGTTTTACAAGATAATGATTTCGTGACACAAATATTACATATTAACACATAGCTGGATAAGAGATTGATTCAATTCTTTCCCTACTGTATTTGTGCATGGAACTCAGCTCGCCGATTAAAAATTCCAATCCATTAAACCACCCAGACATATAAGCTTACATCACCTGGTATTTCCAAGCAGTCACCCATCTATGTACTGACCAGCCTTGACGTTGCTTAATTTCTGTGATCATGAGGGAACCAGTGATTTAGCTGTATCTGGACGTAATTTTTTTGATGATGTCCTTAATTAAACAAACAACGAATATTTAAAATAAATGCTAGCAGGTCAAAAATATAATAATTTTACGAAGTTAAAATTGTTCCCGTCTCCATAGGATTTTAAATTAGGCGGGCTTAAAAAGTTTTTCATGCATCCTTTCAGGATTCAAAAATAGTCTTCCCGTGATACAATTAATATAATCTGAATCTATTTTCTTCACTCCTGAAAGATTGACTGTTTGACTTCTATTCTTCTTAATGACAAATAGCAAACAGACGTAAGAGCAGTAACCAAGTTATTTGTTAACAGCCTTATAGGTAGGTGTTTGAATGTTTTGTGTACGAAAAAATCTTTGCCAGATTTCGCTCGGTCTCACCTCATGGGTCATGTAAGCCATTAGTATTGTGGGGGTAATAATAATAATAATAATAATATATATATATATATATATATATATATATATATATATATATATAAACTATCGTAGTAGTTGTGTGACTAAGGCAAACTTAACTGATCAAACTCATCACTGTCTTCTAGATTGTTTACCAATCTCAGTAACAGGTTCCAATCTCTCTTGCTATTAACCAAAAGCTGGAAGTTGAAATGAAGATTTAATACATTTCCTAAGATACGATTTGTGAAGGTAAGCAACTGGAAATTAAAAAATTTCCGAACCTATAACCGAACCAGAGTATATCGGCATGAAAATAAATTAGCTATGAAATACACACAAACTCTTAACATTTTTAACGCCAACATAGATTTAAATATATTTTTCCAATATTGATTTAGCTTAGTAAATTCGATAACACTTTTATACACCTGTCATGAATGTTGAACCTGCGGGATTAGTTTTGTCATCGGAATTCAACCAGTCGTCTCAGCTGTTCAGTATAAGGTAAGACGTGAATAACATCCAGTGAAAATATATTTAAGTAATCATAATATTTATCGAGAATAAACAACTCGAATGTGAACAGAAAAACGAGTTCATGAATGAACGAAAATACAAGAAAAATACACAACTGTATTTTCATTGGCTTTATATATACCCTGTTCTGACTACAATGAAGATTTTCCATAAACTCAACACAATGAGTGTCGCTATATCACAAACGGCGACCAAAAGGAAAATTAAAGTGATAACTTTTTTTTCACACCGGCATCAAAACCGGGCGATTGGATCTTTTGAGTGCGAACCACCTCTTAATTGATGTTGTTCCCACTTCAAACCTGACCCGGGGTAGTCGCACATGTTCGGGTCTCAGCTATGGGCAAATAGTGAATCCACTGAACAAAAACTATTAAACTGTAGAAATATATATTTATATAGTAAAAATACCAGCGATACATTTTTAATTAAAACAAAAGTAGCAATACATATTTATAGTAAAATTAACAACAATACATCAATCAACATGAAATAACTTTCATGGAATTAATCCATATAATATCCTGCAATGTCTTAAATCTAACTATTCCAAAATATAAATACGTCATAAAAAGCACATATCACCGCCTCTATTAATCATGCCCACACATACATGTATATGCACAAAATCTTTTTTTCATCTACGATTTATTTAACTGTGAAAGCAGAAAATCAAGTATAAATTTTATTACTTCAAAGATCAAAAGAAAGTTAAATGGAGCAGTAGGAGTTGATATGCCGTTAAACAAAGAGATCAAATCAAACCGAAGTTAAAAAACGGCAACGCAACATTTTCATCAGCTGCCAAATCAAAGAAGCCCGTCTTACATTTCAGGCGGTCGACAAAATCCACGGATTGTTGCAGAGTTATTTTCGGAGCCCGTGACAATAAACACGCGCCAATTGCGTCAGCGAGACATTTATAAAGGACCAAGACGATATTCTAGAATTTGTTACACAGGAATTATTAGTAAATGTAATCGAGGAAATCGTGAACTTATTAACAATTAACAGTAACAAGACAGCACGCTTGGCTTTCAACAAAAGCGATAGCTCATTTCGCTAGAAATGTTTCGGTGACGTTACGAACAACTATGTATAGAAGTGTGACGAGATGAACGAGATGAGCCGTAGAGTAATAGGCGATGGATTAGCCTGACAAAGATATCTAAAAGAAGGAAAAAAAACGAATAACAACAGACAGCTTTCAGAAAATGTTATTAAAAACTTAAGGACAAAAAAAGATTCGGTGGAAAAAAAATGCCGATTGTTTTGTAAAATGTAATCTTCTCTATCAAGAATGTATCATCTAATTTATTTTATTGAATGTTCTACACGATATTTATTTTTAATTTGTTGAAATCATCACAATACGTAGTACTGTTGAAGTTATCATTAACATTATTTGTCGAGATTTACAAACTCTACCGTTCGTATAATTTCGCAAATCAATCGACGCAATTTGAATAAGTTGATTTCTTTATAAAAAATACTCAGAGAAAAAAAAATAATATGCGGTTTAATAATTTCTTTAAATTTATATTACTTCATGGTAAGAAATATTTTTTAAGAAATGTTATTTTAATAATTTTTTAAAAACATATTTGAAGATATTGTTTGTTTAATAATGAAAGTTTATTGTATTATGTTAGGCATCTTAGTACAGCCTACTGTACTGTGTAATTCCTTACCTCTTTGATCTTCTCCACAAATTTTGGTTTCTTTCGATCAACGTATGTCTATTTTTAGAGGATGTGAGGACGGACAGACTAACGGAAGTTACATAACTAATATATATATATATATATATATACACAAGGTAAACAGAAATGTTCTGTCCGTTTTTAAAGGAAAAAATGAAAACGCTTCACAGTATGTGTAACTTATATTTAGTGTTCGAAGTAATCGCCATTGGCATCTAGAACCTTCTGCCAACGTGTCTCCAGCTGTTCAATGCCCTTGCGGTAGAACTCGGGGGGGGGGGGGTTGACGGAAATATGTCCGTGAGGTCTTTGCGCCAGTCTGCTACATTAGTGAAGAATTACCCACGAATATGATTATCCAGTTAGTGGAAGACGTGGTAATCGGATGGCACAAGGTCGGGAGAATAAGGTGAATGGCACAAAGTATCCCATCCAAATTGCTGTATGGTATCCCTGCCACTCGCGCGACATGCGGTCTGGAGTTTCCATGGAGGAAAAGCACACCTTAGCGATTCACCATTGCTGGCTCCTTCTGGCGAAATGCCTGTTGCACACGTTTCATTTGCTGCGAATATAGATCTCTAGTGACAGATTGGCCCGTTGGTAGCAGTTCATAATGAAGCACTTGAAGACCTCTCAACCAGAGACAAAGCATAATCTTGCGTGGGTTCATAGGCGGTCTTGCGGTGTGAGGGACAGCATCCTGAGGAGACAACCAATGTCTAGAACGCTTGGGAGTTTCGGGCAGAACCCACTTTTCATCACTGGTAAGCACTCGATTTAATAAAGATGCGATACGCAGGCTGCCACTCGTTGTTCCTTGTGGACCTCCAACAGCGTTTGTGGGACCCATTTGTTCAGTTTGTAAGTGTTACCTATGCGGTCAAGGTGAAGTCTAACTGTTTCATCGGAAACGTTAAACTGTCTTGCAAGTTCACCACATGTTAGACTACTGTCCTCTTCAATGGCTGCCTACAGGACTCCGTCATTCAAGACCAGGAGAGACAAATCTCCCGACTTGAATTTTCGAAACCAACACCTTGCAGTACGTTCATCCACAGCACTATCCCCAAACGGTTGATATATGCGGCGACTTGTTACAGCTGCTGATAAGCGCACTTTGAAGTCGTAAAGTAAACAGCCCCGAACGAGATCTCTAGACACTTCCATCCTTCTCACAGCTGCCCGGCTTATAACTGATGGCCAGGCACGGTGCGCATGTTTTTTTATAACGTCTGATGTTACTATTTCCGGCTGTCTGAATTTGAAAACAATTGCTACACGCATTTTGTATATATTTCAACTTCATTCAATGACTAATCAAAAAACGGACATAACCTTTTTGGTTAACTCGTGTGTGTGTGTGTATATATATATATATATATATATCTATATATATATGTATATATATATATATATATATATATATATATATATATATATATATATATATATATATATATACACACACACAGAGCTAGATAGGTAGGTAATAAGCAGATTTTTTTTCTGATGTTTTGCAAATGATCTCTAAGAACACTCTTCGTAGCATTTTTTGTTTCTTACTAAATCTGGTCATCGGCTGACACTGTTGTCTAACGCTATTGAGATTTTATTTCAGAGGAGACAACCATTTGAGTTGGAATAACAAGAATACATCAATGAGCATGTTCGACATCTTCTCTTTGCTTTTAACCTAAATCACAATGATGACAAATCTGTTCGATATATTTATTCTATGTACGAAGATGTTATCATTAGCGACAGAATGGCACATAAATGATTTCCAGTTTCAAGAAATGACTATCCCGAATTCTCAAACTACTCATTCTGGCCGACGTGTTCAGTTTGATAAGAAGCAATTGAGCGCAATGATTAAAGAATAATCAGGCCTGACCACTAAGGAATTGGGTCAGAAGACGGCAAGCTCTCATGTTACAGACTCTCATCGTCTTCACTCATTGGAAAAGGTCCAGAAACACGGCGCGCGTGTGCAATAAGTACTGACCGAGAGAGAAAAAAAATCCATCGCTTCTCCATTGCTGTCATTTTATATGTAGCAACAAATTACTGATGTAATGGAGTAAGCCAGCACCCCATGATTGATTACACTATAGGTAGCAAGTACCTATAGAATCAATTTTCTACGAGAAACGGGGGAGTGAGAGTGGAAGAGAAGTATTTTGATATTCAATAAATATTCAGAATGGGAGAGATGACGCAAGCACATCCTACTTTCCAATTAGTGGCACTCACTTCTAGATTGAAATGTGTGTATAACTGTAGCGTATTTCATATTGTACTTGTTGTGTACAATAAACCTTTCTTCTAGTATCCACCTGGTGTTACTTATGTATTCCCTTAGCACGGAATAAAACAGTTCCGACGAGGATTGTCGAAACACAACAAATAAAGGGGAAATTGTAAGTGCGTAGTAAAAGAAGATGGCACATGTGAAACAAACAATAAAGGCGTTGACACATTTTATCAGCACTTGTTACCCGATTGACAAGTGCGTAATCACCACTACTATTTGTTATATCTCTCTTATTATAAACTTATAGTAAAAAATGTTTTTTCAAATCTGATTCATTATACTTTAAATGAGCAAATATTTCTCAAATAAAGTTTCAAAAAAGTATATTTTATTTCTGGAAGAGTTTAAAAACCGAGAATTAACTTTTGTTTACAAATGTGTCAAAAATGGCTGATTTTAAATGATTTACTTAAAGCAACCAAAAAGTTAAGATTCCAATCAATATAATTTCTTTTTGAAATACACCAGATTATTTTTCTGACTGGTAATAGTAAATTTAATCATTTAGCTTTCAATTAAAGCTAAAAAAGAAAGCTAGGCATATCGAAATGTACTTTACAGAAACGAAACAGAATATTAAGAGGTAGGACATTTTCACACTTAATATTTAAATATGTACATGATTTTGAATGCTGGACAATCTCCACAAAGATGAAGAAACGTAGATGTGGTTCAACATACGAATGATGAGAATACTATGGACAATGCCTTCGACAAACGGGGGAATTTTATTGAGATGAGTCAATTAGTAACACAGAGTGATAATCAGAAGGGGACAGCTGGAAATCTTAGGACATATGACAAAAGATCACTCCTATAATTAAAACACAGAAAGCACATTGAAAGCAAGAGATACAAGGGAAATAGGGAATAGCATAATTGGCAATTCTGAATTAATTGATATCAGAAAAACAACGACAAATTTCAGATTAGATCAATCGTTTTGCAAAACAAGAAATGCAGGGAGATATGGTTAAATATAATAGTCTCTGTCCTAAAATAAAACTGGGCCTATTATAAGTAATGTATACATAGTCGGAGTAGAATAAGAATGTCTACAAACAATCTTTATTCTGAATTTGTTTCTAAATGAAGCTTTCAAGAAATGCTTTGTCCATTGCCTTCAAGCTTTCAGCGCCGATCGTCCAAACCGGAATGAAGTTCAGACGTATTATGATATCTATCGAGGAATTTGGGTACTATTATAAACGACTATACACTTACTAATGCTTAGGATAAAAGATGACTTGTTTACTTTTGTTTGTTTTTTTAAATGACATCAAATCAGTTGACAAATATTAAAATAACTATTTGATTATTTTTGTTTTTGTATAAAAATTTGTTAATGATTTTTAATACATAACCAGTTCCTTGTCTTTACCCCTAACCCAATTATAACTTCAAACAATTGGTAAATATCATACCATAGTAGATAATATACTATAGTAGAAAATGGACGGTAGATATAATATAGTATCACACTGAAAAAAGTATTGGAAATCACCAAAAGAACACCTATATCATATTTGCCACCAATACAGGAAATATGTGGATTTGCCAAAGACTTGTGTAACAAAAGTCAGCATAACATATATAAGTTGCGGGTCTGAACTAATGTAAAATATCATAATATTTGTCAGATGAAAATCCATTTCTCTCACCTTCCTTAATAGGAGGTATTTCAACATGAGGAGAAAATTAGAAATACAAATTGTCTTCACATTTTCCTATGCAAATATCGAAAAATATATAGGGCTAGAGACCAGCTGTCCAACTCGATGCGGACTCAAGGAATAAAATAAATCCATTGCTACACAAGAGAAAGCAAATTATATACGCGGCACATTATATCGGGAAATAGATGAACACATAATGCGCTATTTGCGATGATGTTCTAATCTTTTGGAGGAAAACAAGTGGAAAGCGAAAAAATTGCATTGCCATACATCGGCTTATTGCGTCATTCGAGATAGTAATGATTTCATCGCTATTTGTTTGTTTTTTTCTCTGCAGGGAAAGGAATTCATATCTTCAGAGTGTCTACATTGGAGTCACTTCAGTTATATCGGCGGGAGTGTGTGTTTATTTATTTATTATTTTTTTGATGGTTTTTTTTTGTTTGCTTTTTTTCTGGTAAGGACAATTTCGCTTGCTGTATTTGCTAGAATATTCTGTGATAAAAACTTTTTTTTATTATCTAAACACAAAAAGAATTATTACTTTTCTTAAGGAATATGCAGTTAAAAGGAGCCTATGAATAAAACCAGCTTTAAATGTGTTCTATTCAACAATACAGAACGAAAATTATCTTTACAATTACGATTTATAAGTTGGTATTATTTGAAAAATAATTTCACTTTTTTCATATAAAATTTATTAATTAAAATTCCGCAGATATTGATGGGGGTGAAAAAAGGATTTTGAGTAACTCTTAAATCTGTGTTTTTTATTATTTGGATGGTGGTCGATTTTCCAAAAATAAGCCTCTTGTTACGATCGAAAAAAAATATGCTGATACAATGTCAACCGAATATGGAAGACAACCACCAAATTAGAAATGCTTTTTCTATGTTATTTATGGTTGCGTTGGTATAGAGTAAAAGGACGCTTTTCCTATTGGTGATCACATGGCGCATTTCTCCTAAACTTACGTTGTAGTTGCTGGAAGTATAAATATTCGAGGGTTTTCTTACTTTTTAAGAATTATAAATGCTTAATATCCTTATTATCGCACTACATACATTGGCATCCTTCCATGGAATTCATATTTTGGTGGTTTTTGATTTTTAACTTTGTCATTGAACACTGACGTACGTAACACGTATTTTAACAGGTAGCATGATATAGTGGATGCGCTGAGGTGTAATAGATAGCGGATCGGAGTGCTAAGGTGGCATTCAAGTCAAATTCGTTATATTCATTTACGCAAAATTGAATATTAATCATCTCCTGCCCAAAACTATCTGTTAAATATTAGGATATATCTTTGTTATCTCCCAAACATTTTTACTGCAATATCCAGCCACTCAAGAAAATTCTTCCAATCAACAATATGGATCGAATTTAAACAATTCCCAAAAGGCTGGCAAGCCATAAATAAAAAAACAAACTATTCAATCAACATGTTATACTCTATTCCAGAAAGTGAGAGAATTAATTACCTAAAGCAGAACATATTTATATTTATTACGGGGAAATAATAATTTTTTTTCTTAAACATTTCACTCCAAACACGAGAGAAAAGGGTAGGCAGGAAAAAGGAAAAGAACTCCGGAAAAAAGAAGAAGCCGGAAAAAGGGACGAATAGAGATCCACGCGGGAGATTTCCGAGACAAAACAAATAACTATTAGAACAGTTCTGTTAAATCTATCAATTCCAACAATAAAAAGATGATACAGTAATGTCAATATAGTATTACGCATACATTCCTGAGGTTGGCTTGGTAACGCTCATTAGAACAGTTGCAATGAAAATATTTACAGAGAGACACAGAGGCATCAAGTAAAGATGTAGGCAAAATGACTGAAGCCGAAATGCCAAGTTAGAACCGATAATTTTACGCGTTCTTAGCATTTATTTTAAAGACATTTGAGTTATAAGGCAAGAACATCAAACTAGTCGTGGCAGCGGCATTCAAAACACAGACGAGTTTTAGATTTATAAATGGAGCAATATGGATTCTGACCAGAAAAAATATCTTGCACGATAGACTTAGCCAACTTTTTCTAGCAGCAGACCTAACGATAGCTTCAAATAATCTCAGCGGAAAATGGTGATCAGACAAGCTGATGGAACGCAAAACTTTCTGCAAGATGAAATCATCCATGAAGATAATTATCAGTGTATAAAACGCGCAACGTATAAAATAACGCTGATGTTATGTTTTCTATATTTTTTACGATTGTTTATCTCATAGGTCATTATGTTGTTCGCAACGTAATAATATAACACGACATGTAATACAGTCATGTTTCCTGACCCGAAACGAAAAATGAAAAAAAATTAAATATTTAACAACATTAATAGTGATAGGAAAATTCATAAATGATCTTGCGGTTATTCCCCTTTTCTCCCTCCACTGCGATTTTATTGAGGCACCACCTCTAGTTAGCTGGCCGTTGACTCATCTATAATTCCTACGTCCTTTGACAGTTCTTATTTATCATCCTAAATGTTGCTAACCACCCGCCTTTTTAGATACAAGGAACATATTACTGAGATTCCAAGTAATATCGGTCCTCCAATATAGCAGCGAATGCTGGACAATCTCAACATCGGTTGACATGAGGTTTGAAACAACAAAAATGCGGTTTTAATTAAGAATGCGGAAAATACAACCCACCTATAGACCGAGCTTGTGTAAATGGTTTGCAGATATATTTATATATTAGTAGTGTAAATAGAAAAGAATATTAAGAGCTACAAAATACAGACAATTTTGGAGAGGCACAATCGACCACGTCCTGAAAGGACACGTCACAGACATTGCATATTCCGATAATCCTAACGAGAAATACATAAAATGTAAGGAAAGGTAGCTGACCAGTTAAGATTAAATATAGGCAGATGCACAGTTTATGTGTTGTGATCAAATGAAATGCACATTAATGAAAACTCAAATTAGCAAAATAATGTTTAACCCGTGCAGAAATAAAATGATACATTAAAAGAAAATGATTACATTAAATTTGAAATGTTTGATATCGAACGGGAGGATATTCCGCCGAATATCGGAGCGTTTTGACTCGTCTTCGAATCCTCTGATGGTATGTGAAAGAGACCGGCTATCTTTACTTATCTTCAGTAATCAAGCTGTGTTCTATGAAAATATGAAACTTTAAGTAATTCTGTGTAAATATGTGTTGACTCTATTATCTGTATGGTTCACAAGAGAGCACAATATTTTGAAACGAGACAGACGAACCATTATAAATACGAGTTAATTAACAATTAAAACTAGCTTACACAATATATATATGTTAAAATTAAAAAAAATATTCGCTCTGTTTTTAAAATTAGCTGTCTGCATTACATTCTTTTTGGTTTGGTTTTACGGTATATCAATGAGCTATTTAATATCGACGACATTTCTATTGCTGGTAATATTTAAAAAAAACGTATAGTTGTTATTAAAACTTATTTTTATATTTAGTGTTTCGACCACTTTTTAGCGGATTAACTATTTTCTCATAGCTGGGTACTACCACTCCGGGTCAGAGTGGACATGGGAACACCAGCAATTATGATCAGATGTCTTGTTGTCGGATGTAGTTTATCGTCATAAAAAAAAGACGACACATTGTCCTTGGGATTATCCATACAGATTACCAAACATTTAATTACCGAACTTATATATATATGGCTCGCATATAAATAAATTGACGAAGCATCCTGACAAGTGGACTGAACTATTATGGAAAAGTTCATAGGCTGACCAAGATACTCTCATGGAATATGACTAAATGAGGTTTTTGCTTTTCAATGTATTTACGGTCACCGTGCACGCACCTCTTCGATCGGCCTGGTAGTGTTTGGATAATATTGGTGAAGAAACTTTAATCCAATTGGTCAGAAAACGTAAACAGCAACAGATATGATGCGATCATTATTACGATATTGCTTCCCAGCCAAGTGCTTTTTTACATATCGGGTAACGGATGGTTATCATATGGCTCCAAATCTGTAGGATCTAGCAGAGCAGCCGTTAAAAACAAGGACTGTGAGCTGGAGCATTGTAGTGACGAAACAAGACCCCTTTTGTAACTGTCTCAGCAAGATGGCAAAGTACATAACATTGTTGTCGCTGTGTTTCATGCTAATATATTTATAGGAAAATATCTATTATTTAATAAAAATCAACACTATATATATATATATATATATATATATATATATATATATATATATATATATATATAGTGTGTGTGTATATGTATATATATATAAATCAGATTCTTCTGTCCAGTCTAATATAAATATTAATATGTACAATCAGAAACCTTTTACATCTGTTAATATGTGATTTCATGTAAATGTAATATCCTTCCAATTATAATTTTTTTTACTTAATAGGAAATCGTGCATGAAATAGCGTTAGGATTTCAGGGAGTTGTTAAATGTTTCGATTATCTGTCAAATCTAATTTATAACCAAGCTGAATATTTAAGGAAATAAATTGGATTCATATACAAAATTGATATTACTAAATATTGATTTTTAAATGCGCCTGCTCTGTGCAGCGAATTTTAAATAAGAATGGCAAGAATTATTTTAAAAGATAATTGTGATTTACATTAATGTCCATTTTTTCAGGTTAATTTAACAAATTTAAAAAAAAAAAATCATGCATCAATAATATCGGCCAGTTACAATGCGGTGAAGCATTTCATGTGCTGACTAACATGCAGACAGGCAGAGGATTTTTATTATTATTTAAGAGGATTTTCTTTCCTCTGATAGATATTTTTACAATTTGAAGGAATTATAATATTCATTAACATATGTAAAAAATATTATTTAAATTCCGAAAACAGTGATATCACAAATACCCTTTCCAGGGTATTTTAATCTAATAATCGAAACATTTTCTCCAGGATATTCAAGATTTACAATTTAATATACACAGAATATTTCCTATACTTAATATTACATATATACATGCATGTTTATTTTTATTATTTCAAAGATTATAACAGTGGATACTTCCTATCTGCAATGTTTATGAAACTGTTTTTCGTCTATCTGTCAGCACATTCGATGAATCTCAATTATGAAGATGTGCACCCCTATAACTTTAGACCGAGCGTGACTCACAATTTAATCCACATGAGACCATTATCATAACGCAAGTCAAATTACCTACCTGCGAAATCAAGAACAGCTCTCTTATAAATGAAGAAATATGATTTATATTTTATGATTTTGTAAATTTACATCGATGATGAGAAACGTATGTCTATGCTGTTTCCTCATATATATATATATATATATATATATATATATATATATATATATATATATATAAGGAAGCGGGT
This sequence comes from Acanthosepion esculentum, assembly GCA_964036315.1. NCBI lineage: Eukaryota > Metazoa > Mollusca > Cephalopoda > Sepiida > Sepiidae > Acanthosepion > Acanthosepion esculentum. The sequence continues at coordinate 60,716,440 of OZ038486.1, read as the reverse complement.
CATGTTGTGATTTTCCAAGCATAGCTTAGATGTGGCACAAGGCCGAAAATATAGGGCACCCAGTAAAGATTGAACACGCTACTCAGTTGTAATAGTTATTGCGCGATAAGCTTGATAGACATTACACTACTTCGAGGTGACCAAAGTGATTTTTCCAAGAGTATCTTAGATGTAGCACAAGGCCGAAATTCTAGGACTCCGAGCGAGTATCGAACTCACTATTCAGTCGTAACTGTTCTAGCTAAACAAGCTTGCTAACTATTACGACGTCTCGAGGTGCCACAAAATGTTTTTTCGAAATGTAGCTTAGATGTGGCACACGGCCGAGAGTGTGGAGCACCCAGTGAGGATCGAAATCGCTATTCAGTTGTAACGGTTTTAACAAAACAAGCTTGCTAACAATTAACACCACGCCGAGTTGCCCCAAAGAGGCGGGTCATGTATATGACCAATGTGATTTTCCAGCTTAAGGAAGGTTCTTTTATAGACCTCAAAGATTATCATGGAAAGGTGGACGATAAATGAGGTAACTTTGAATTAGCATAATTATTGCCATCGAATTAATGTAATATTTTAAATTAACTGATACTTTTTTTCTCTTAATGTGGTATCCAATAGAGTAAATATCATCAAGAAACTGGCATCTTATTGATTTATAGACATTTTATTCCAAGGAATATGATTCAATATTTTGTCACAATAATAAGGAATTACGTGCAAATAAAGTTCTTACACAAATAATAATGATAATAATAAAGACAAATTAAAATATAGACGCCTAGTTCGACTCCTTGCACTTATTCATCACCAAGAAAATTTGCCTGTTTAATACTGAAGTTAACCTGAGCGGATATTAGTTAGATTTTGTAGGAGATAACGCATAATCTGATATGATTAACAATTTGATAGAAGGCGAGTACGCTCAAACGCCCGGTCACCATGCCATCGTACAGTTTTCTCTAACCAATTTCAATCTCGCAATTCATGGATTTAACCGCCGTATGGTTCTTTTTTTTGTTTTCAGTCATTTCCAATGTTTGCACACCCTGGGATTTTCTATCTAGGCCGATAAATTCAAGAAACGACTTCACTGACAAAGCCAGCATGCTGTCTTTTGAACCCGTTAACATTCTAGCTTCTCAGACACGTTCCTGTACAAACACACGCACACAGGGCGCGATGAGTAAATTGTCGCCATTTCATATTTTTAATTTGGCGGATGAACGTTGTTTTTCAGGTTGTCGACTACACTGTATGGAATGTTAAGTTGCGTTTCGTCTGTTAGAAAAGAGCATCATGACGCAATTCACCCCGCCACATATTTGGAAACGGCATGCTGTCCTGCATGAGATTCGGGTCGGTATCTCCAACAAAAATATTTCAGTGATTTTAATTTGAGGACAGTGCAGAGGATTCGATAAGACTTGGAGGAGTCCAATGATGATTACGACGGTACAGCAGATGGGGCTAACAAGTCTCGTTTTCACTCTCGCGTGGTCATGTGTGACGTCACGAGCTGCGGTGCGATTTTCGCTTCCGCGTCTCATATACACGAGTTTGTCGTTTCTTGCATATCTTTCATGCAACAAAAAAACAAACTATCATTATTTTGTGTTCGTGTATTGTTTAATATATTGAAATGTAACCGTCATCTTTGATAATGGCTTATGTAAGCCGAAAGCTTAGATAGGATTAAAAACATCTATCAATATGGTGTTTTCGTTCATCTTTCAATGATAATGTTATTAAGCTTATCAGACAATATGAAAGGAATTTACTTAAAATAAATAGACAAAACGTGTCGATATTATTTCATGAAACATGCATCAATGAAAAAATTCTGTCTAAATATTCACAATATATATCAATATGGTGTTTTCGTTCATCTTTCAATGATAATGTTATTAAGCTTATCAGACAATATGAAAGGAATTTACTTAAAATAAATAGACAAAACGTGTCAATATTATTTCATGAAACATGCATCAATGAAAAAATTCTGTCTAAATATTCACAATATATATCAGTCTTATTATGAAACGAGCATCGTTTTTCCGTTAGGATATTTTTTTTCTTTTAATAGAAATTTTGATATAACAATTTACATGTCATAATCATCTTCATTTCTATATTCAATCCATATAAAGTTAATGATAAATAAAATGTATACTTAAAATTATTTTGAAAAGAAAAAGATCAACTTTTTACAATTTATCATGTTTTCCGTTTTTTTTTTTACTTAAATATGGAGGGAAATATGCTCCAATTTTTCAAACAAATGAATTGACACGCAGTCTGGCAATTATACAAAAGAACGAGTCTCGGAAATTCACTGCTCAGCATGTACTCCTTTTCTGAGCTGAACGTATATAAATTATTAATATGGACAGACATTTCGATATTAATCATAATCCAGAGAATTCATTTGAGATGAACAGAATGTTACAAGAAACTTACTGGAAAATAATTGCAACAGAAATAGGATATATTTTATGGAACAATGTAAAACAAATATATAGGTTTTCTTTGTGTGTTACGATTTTTTCTTTAAAGTTTGGAATTACAAAATGACATGTGGTAATATGCGTGGAAATTAAAGTTATATTTCCTACGAGTCTACGAATGAAACCTTGTATTGATTGCCAACAAAATGGCAGAAAATATTTTAAATATTCCTTATCATGAAAAGCTCTTAAATCTGGTAATTATACAAAAGAGCAGGTCTCGTAAATTCACTGCCTGACATTCTATGAATCTCATATATTCTAAGAGTTCTTCAGAAATCATTGTTAATAGATAATTAATAAATAAAAAAAAATCTTATATTACAACCATAAAAATCGTATCAGATTTAAAAAAAAATTAATTGCTGATTTTAATAACGCTGTTGTACGTTGTAAATATTTCCTTTACAATACTTTCCTCCAAAAGTTTTCTAATATGCATATGGTATCATATATCTTAAATATTTTTCATTTCTGTTAAAATTCAGATATCCAAGATTTTAATCAGTTTCAGTCTATTTGCTTTCGGTGTTTACAACATTGTTCGCCGTGTACAACAGCCACTGGAAGTAGAATGTTAGAGAGTAAGAGGCAAGATTTATGGTGATATGTTGGAAAGGTAACGGTTACCCTTAGATATAAACAATTTAAGATTGTAGTGATTGGGGACGCATTCGCTAGGGAGTCGGTTCCACACAGCTGCGGTTCCTGGAAAGAAGCTGGACGAGTGGATCTTATATCTCACCAATGGAATATGAATTGAATGAAATTTGTTCTCTAAAATGTGCATGATATGGCGCCTCTTAACTGTGTTGTTTTAAACTGGTGAAATGTAGTTCGTCTTTGTATGGAGATAGAGCAGTGAGAGTCTTGCGACGTTTCTTTTGTGGGAAAGTTTTGGTAGGATGAAATATTTCATCACCCACATGGTGGCTATGAAACGTTTGAACTATCACGACGGGAAACAGAAGATTACTTTGTTCCTGGGTAATCAGATATATTAAAAGAAAAGAATTAAATCAAACCTTGTCTGTATATCTTGGTTGAAAAAAAAAAAATGTTTCTTGATTACCCACATTAAATGAAGTTTTGCGACAAGTTTTGAAAATGTACTCCTGAAACGGAGTCTCTTATGCTGAAGATAAATCTAAGAAAGTGAGTAATTCTGTGCGACACAGGCGGCTAAAGCGAGAAGACAACACTGTGTACGTTTATAAGAACAAAAGCCAATTTGGAGAAAACACGAATCAAATCGAGGATACATTCTGCTTCTGAATGCGGCAGATTCTATTTACGATTTTAGAGAGAGTGAAAATTTACTCAGTTATGGTACCTCAAATGTTGACAATGTTGACTTCGTTTTGTTTTTTTGTTTTTTAAATAGTGCAAAATGTAGATGTATCTGACAGGATCATTAGCCATAATCATTTAAATTAAGTAAAAAAATAGCTAAAGTTTACAATGCAAAACAAATAATTCACCCCGGCCAAAATAAGAACCATATCTTCCTCAAATTACAAAGCGATATCATTAATCATCAAGGGAAGAGTTTATTAAGAATTCATAGAAAAATGACGATCTCACAATGAATGCGTGCACTTAGAAGTCTTGAATAACTATGACCTCCGAGCACTGACCTAAAACTGAATTCTCTACTATGACATTATTTCTGCTTTTGAGGTGATAGGAATAAAACTGGCCAATTCCTAAGAAATCCTTATAATTATAGGCCATGCGTATTGTCCACTAGACATATCTTGTCTTATTTTGGCTATTTCCAAAATTAAAAAAAAGAAGAAAAAAAAAATCACTGAAAATACAATGATCGACTAACATCCATGACATAAAGCAAGACATAATTAAATTACTGAAAATTATTTCGTAAAATAATTTTTAAGAATATTTTCAGCCAGAGCACAACAGTCTCTTGACGAGAACAGCTTTATATGAGGAATAGATTGAAGAAGTGAACAGCAACATAGCAAAATTTACATAATGAAATTGGCATAACTCGCACGCACAAAAATCTTTATAAGTTAGGATATAAAATGTGAGAAAAAAGTGGAAAAATGAGATGAAATGGAAAAATATAATAACCACGCGTTTTGTTTGCCTGTGTTACGTTGCAATCTCAGAGCAAAAATGGAAGATATAACAGTGCGCCTTTACAATTACGGCCGTTTATTCCAGTTTTCCCGGTTGATATCAATCAGAATGAAAGCACAATACACACACACATATATATATATATATATATATATATATATATATATATATATAACTTATTTCAAAATACACGTACCATTATCACAGGAAAAGACGCTCTGCATTTAAGAATAACTTAAACAAAGTGTCTATTCTTTTTGCGTTCTTCGATATCTCTACATTCCTGCAGTTTCCTTCCCCTTAAGATCTTGCTCCATGCAAATGACACTGAGCCTAGAGCACGTCCTGTAACCAAATTATCATCCTTTTGTTCGTAAGCTATAAGCATATCCATTGTTGCATATCGATTGATTAATCTACTTATAATATAGCAAAACATTACAAGTTTAAGGCACGCCTGAGGATTGAAACAGGCTACAGGATTCTCGCGAGAGCTTAACAGACACTGCCTAACAGCAAGGTTACAAATTTACTCTCTCTCACACACATATATATATATATATATATATATATATAGTAGAATAGGTAAATTGTCGCATGCACGTTGTTTTTGATTTTGTCGATTGCACATTATAGCAGGGTTAGTTGGGCACCGTCTGTGTAAAAAAAGGATAGAATGATGCATTTCATTCGCCAGAAATTTGGAAAAAGCATGTACTGCTTGGCATTCGTGTCGGAAGCTTCGAATCGAAGTGTTTTGGTGTCAATCTGAGGATAGTGCAGTGTATTCCAAAATACTTTGTTGAGTCTAAGGGTGATTACGAAGTTACGGCAGCTCACTCTCATCCTTCTGATAAAAGATAGAGCTTCCGAATTTGTTGGTCAGGACATCAGACTTAACACGGAGGCGTACATCAAGTACTTTGAGAAGGTATTGCTGCCCTGTGTCAAGTGGGTGACTACTTTAAAACCATATATAAAGCAACCGGACATCGCAATATACCACACAAGCAGGAGCATACAGTTATGGCTGTCAGAAAATTTCTGCGACCACATCACAGATTACATCTGACCACCCAACTCCCCAAACTCCACCCCCTTGATTATTATGTGAGGGCACACGTGAGCGAGAGGCCACCAAAACTACTTGTAACGCCAAAGATGAATTGAAGGCAAGGATTATGGAATAATTCATCATCTTAAACAAGAATTAATGCAGAAGAAGGCAATTTTATTGAATAAAAAGATTCTTTAATATTCCAAAATATTTTTGAGTAATTTTGGTAAACATATCTGTCAAATTTAGAAGTTAGTATTATTTTCATTTAGCGTAATTTAGTCGACAATTTATTTATTGCACCCTGTATATATGCAGGGTGTATATCAGAAATGATTTTTTTTTTTTACAAACTTTGGAGTAGTGTTCCTCACAAAAGAAAAAAAATCTATATGTACATATGTCCACAAACCTTTACTTTTGTGTTATTGAGTTTAAAATTTAAGGTAGACGCTGTTAAATATACAATCCAAAAATACTTCTACAAACTGAGTTTTCTTCGGTGCATATTTTGTCGTGGCATAGATCCTGTCTCAGCAACGCGACGTTAACAGCAGCAAAGTTTGGATAACGCGGCTGCCTTCGATCTGGAAATGCAATCTGATACAGCCGTGCAGCCTCGCATACATTACCGTTCATGCGGCTGTATGCAAAAGCCTATGTCAGCTCACGATGTGCTTATCCTGCCATTGTTAAACAGAACACTTCTCAGTTAACTAACTCCTATAAACGTTGAAAATGCCACAAATGTAATCGAATGACAAATGTAAACTGGTTTATATGGCAACATAGCGCCATAGCTATGTTACGAATATAAGTTTATATTGACTTTAGTTCTTGATTTCGTGTGAGGAACCAGGCCCAAAGCTTGTAATGTATTTGTTATACTCCCTGTATATGTATGTATATATGTGTCTGTGGAGTGTAGTAGCCATGAGTTATAATCTATTGGTTTGTTTTGTACTTTTCACCTGTGGAACCGTCTATTTGCCGCTTACTCTCACCCATAGTCTACAAAAATGTAAATGCAACGTTAGTCACCTTATTCTGTCTTTATTGCCCGTTCTTTGTCCTCGCTAATATCATATCATTCTCTTCCAACGCCATTAACCCACTGAATGTTAATGGCACTATCGCCTTGCTTTGTGCGAAATTATTAAATCAAAGAAAACCCATGAATTCAATAACTCAACTACAAATAAACTGTCAGTCTATTTATTAACACCGAATCGTTGCATAGTATTACAATTCATTATCTAGACAAATCAATTCGAAATTTTTAAAAAATATATTCTCACTGGTGAATTCGCATTTAATGACGAACAAACGGATTTAAGATCTTCATTATTATACATAAAACATAAAATGTACCAAATCAAACTTTCAAGTTCATTAATATTTTTTAATCATATCAGCCCATGCAAGGCAGTAAAGCCCCTAAGACACAAGGGTTTCTCAGCGGAAACGAATAAGAAAAACAAAATGAAGATTATTAACGAGCGAGAATAATAGAAGGGTAATCAAGACAGAATAACAATTTACGCTACTTGTAAATCTTTAGTTTAAGATAAAGTTGAGCCGGAAGAGAGTTCCACAACCGAAAAATGTCAGAAAAGGAATTTTTAATATAAAATTTACGGTTAAATCTAGCCAATTCAACTGTGAATTGATGAGAGCTTACTGCCAGTGTATTACTCTGCTGAAATTTATAAAATCTAGGTATCATAGTCATGACTTCATCCGAAAAAGTACCATGAAAATATTTACAGAAAATATACCATGAAGCGGTAGGGAAATATGACTGAATCCGAGACACGAAGACAGGATCAATAATATTCCTGATTCTTTTGGAGATGCTATCAAGAATCTCTAAATAGACAGCAGGGGCATTGACGAATGGTAGACGTATAAATATCTAATATAGTCCTAAGAGACAAAAGTTATCTAGCACGAGACAGTAAAATTTAGCAACAGATGCCTTTTATGGATTAAATATAATTTTTGCACGTCATATCAGCCGGTGAAGATTAATCGGAGAAATTGCAACGAGTCACTCACGTGGAGGTTAATATTAGCCATGATAATAGGAAGCGGAAACGGGGGTTTTATGTGATTGTTATAGAGACATTTTGTTGTGCAGGGGTTCAAATTAACAAGCTATTCGTTGGTTTATAGCAGACTGAAGTTATTTTTTTAGATCAACTGCCAAGACCTTACTGAATTCATCAGACTTGCCAGCGACACAGGAATAAAGGGTTGTGTCACCATTATTGAGAACACTTTGAAACTGTTGCAATGAGGAAAGTCATTGATGAAAAATGAGAAACACTTTCCAACGAAATATCTGAGAAACGCCGGCATTAGTACAAAAGGACCGAGAATTATGACCGTTCACGATTTTATGAGAAAATCTGAATCAGTTAAAGAATTCGCTCGGAAATAGCATTTCAACTTCAAGACCAGTATGCCAAATCTTGTCAAACCCTTTCGACATATCCAAAGCAACAGCCCGAAATTCCCCAGATATAAATATAGTTTGCCAGACTTTCAGTAATAATCGTTATTTCATCAACAGTTGACCGAGCGAAGTGAAAGCTATGCATTTTGTCCGAAAGAATGCCCTGCGATGTGCGATGCTTAACCAGGCAAATACATGGAAGGGTCAACGGCTCTCCTTAGTTGTTAAAGAGAGCAACGGCAATGGAGGATTTCCGACAAAGCAGGAAAGAAATTGGTCTCCGGGAATTTATTGTACAGTTTAGAGTCGCTACCTCCAAAACTTTCGAAAATCGCATACTATGATGCAAATGGCCCCGAATATGATACGAATAAAGTTTTATCGGGAAAATGTTATAGATGGGAAAGACAAACGTATTTTGATGATTAAATTTTTTTAATCAATTTTAGCATTTTCGAAAATTTGGTTAAAATGCTGTGTTTTTTAGTCAGCGTCTGGCCCAAAAGTCAATATTCGGAATGTAGCGTATGTTTTTGAAATTCATGCCAAAATGAAATAATTGTCAGTTTTTCCAGACCTATTCAGAAATGAATTAAATTGATTTTCATTTGTTTTAGATAATCTTGGTAAATACATATTGCATCACTTACAGCGACATAATAATTTTCTGAAATTTCGATAAATTAATATTCCAGTCTTTGTTTTAGTTAAAAGCATGACTCCATGGAGAATTTAAATCATCACGGCCATGCAATATTTTTTTTCTGATCTACATCGTAATTTTTTTAAAAATGCAATAAAACGAAGATATTATTTATATAGAAACGATTTTAATTGCTTTTATGAAAGACATATTAAAGACATTATTGTCTTAAGAAAAAAATTCGTAGAATAAGAATTTTTTACAAGAAATGTTTTTATTTTTAGGTTATAATTAGAACAATCTTTTGAGTCTTAAATCTTAAAATTCCATGTTAAATTCAGCCTTTCAATATTATTAAATAAAATCTTTATTTACCAATCATAGGTGGAAAAGCTTAATACACATCATTAGAACAATATATTTAAAAAGAATTTTGAATTTTTTATGTGTATAAACGCGCCCATATTAAACATTACGGGTGAGCATAAACGACAGTATCAGAAAATGACACTAATGACTATAGTAAATTTAAATTTAACATTTTTAAATTTAATAATACTTTGGATTACGGAGAATATTTTGCTAAATTTCTAAGATTATTGATTATTTAAATATTATAATTAAATTCGCTCGCCTCTTTTTCTACAATTATGTTTTACAGACAAGTCTCCGTAGAACAACATTAGATCTGTCGTCATCTATCGCCACCTCAAAACAGCTTCTTGTCGGCTTAGATTTCATTAAAATTGCCGGGCTAAAAATTCATTTCTGCGATATTTTAAAATTAAAGTAATTAATATTTGTTTCTAATCAGATTAACAGATAACAGAAAACATGGAAGGATTTATATGCATACCACTCAACAGAGACTCATTTCTAAGAGGAAATTCAAGCAAGGACATTCCAGATGAGTCAAGAGGGTGAGGAGAATTTTCGGGCAAAACAATACGCTTTATCAGCAGAACATAAGATCAATTTGAGTGAAGAGGAGAGGAATAGAACATTAACTCTTAGTTAATAAACTATTACAAACCTCCAGCAATCACGAAAACCAAATTTGTTAGAGGCAAAACAAGATTTAGCTCCTTCGAGGACAGCTTTACATAGGTACCTCCAACATAATCAATAAAAACAGCATAGCATGACAAGAACGGCCTTAAATTTGATGAGAAAATTATCTGCTTAAATATATATATCATTATTAAGAAGAAATACCAATGTATTTTGATTATTTTTTTATTTTTTACTCATTCTTTGCATATCCGAAATTTTAGTTAGAAACTTTTTTTTTTATCAGCGAAATTACTAAACCAAACTCGATAACAAACTTTTTTTTAAAATTTTGTATACTAAGTTAAAATCCTAGTTTAAAATTCGTCCAAAAATCAATTATACGTTTTTCAAAATTTATTTGACGAAAATGAGCCAATTTAAAGATTATTTAATATATTTTGAAAAGAAACTTACTTTCTTCTTTCACCTTGTAAAAAATCCCATTTTTTAAAAATCTATGTTTGAAAAAATGGCTTGATGTATTTTTTTTGAGAGGGAATACTGGAAATTTGTAACATGTTCACAAATAATATGAAGTAACATAGGCACGTATAGGAAATATTTTGAATTCACAATGATCACTGATAGATAGTTAGCTGGAGATCTGTATGTAAGTACTTGGGTAGGCTCCAGAGAAATTGGCACAGTCAGTGTGAATGATTTTTTCTGACTGTAACAGACGTTACGTGTGTCAAAAATTGGGATGAAATTCTCATAAAATAGCATGTGATAATAAACTGTTGATAAGAACCAAAAATACTTTGTTTGGAATAAGAAACTCTCATAAAATTGAAATAAAGACGACTAACTGAAAATTGAATACTGTGAAAGAACTTCAAAAATTGTAATTGCAATGAAATATATAAATAGAATAAATGGTACTTTTGTAGTACTAATGTAGTGATGTTGATGGTACAAATGGCTTAGGATGATCTTCAAATTTTTTTAATGAGTAAAAAACGCTAATTCAAAATGCTCAACATGTGTTTAGTACGAAGAATTTGCAATAATAAAATCGACGTTCAGCGGAGAACGCTTACATTCAAGCCACATGACGTTTTATTACTTGTGACTTTCCGTACATTTTAATTACAGCCATTTTAACGATTTTTATGAACACAAAATTATATTTCTTAATTACTGCGGATCATCTGATTAGTCAAAACAATACAATTTACAAAGCGATAAAAAAGGATTTATCTCATAAGGACACTTTGGAAACCCGATGCGGCTTTTAACTAATTTTATAATATTTTAACAACTTAAATGTACAAATCTATTATAATTATAAAATAACAAATAATTGTATTAAAAATTCATTTTTCATCGAAAGAATATTTTCCTTTCAGAAAATATTGTCCATATTCATAAAAACAACTAAAAGCAAATAAAGCATTTGAAATTAAATAATATCTTTGTTTTATTGAGTTTTGTATGTTACAATTCGGAGCAGATTTTCAGGTAGGGGGGCAATTAAAAAAAAACATGATGCTTGTGCTTTTAACTATTGTAATCACTAAACCCGGTGCGATCGAATTTTCATAAAATTAGTTGGGGGAGGGATAATAAATATATAAAAAAAAATATTTCTCCTATGACTTTAATAAAAAAAAACATAATAATTTCGATCATCTGTGAATAGTTTCTGAAAGTTTCATTAACATTCAATAATTATTGTTATTTTTGCAAGATTTTCCAAGTTAAAGCGTGTCATAAAAAAAACGTGCTAAAAATTGTATATGTTATTTTAGTAGTTCCAGTGAAACAAAGAGAAACATGGTTTTACTTAAAATTTAGAATGTCATAAAAAGAAGGAAAATTTATAAAAAAATAATTAAAAAAAACTTTGGTATTTCCTCTTCATAATAACATAAGCATTGAGACGATAAAATTTTCTTTTCACAAAGTTTGGGGTCTTAGTCATCATGCTATGCTCATTTTTTTAGCGATTTCATGGAGGTACCTACCTTTACATTTATTACGTTCAGTCCTGAATATACGTCTATTGAGATCGCAACTGTCACGCTAGTATAGCCGGAAAATGGATTGATTTGGGATATAATGACTGAAAAGCCCGCTGCGAACCATGGAAAACATTATGATTTCACGTGGCATTTCCGAACTGGCATAAATGTATCGATACTGACTTTGATCCATGAAAAAAACTCACTAGCACAATTCTCGATGAGAAGGTTAAGAATGACACACCAACGGGCGTCTCGAAAGAAAACAGTCCTGAAGTGATTCCCAATCAGCATACTGGTACAGGAAGGCAGTTTTGTGAGTAAGTGTTTCCTGTTAAACATATGGCAAACTAAATATCAACATATACTACATCGTGATAAGATTTCCCAAGAGGATAAAATTACGAAGCTCCACAAGAAGTAGGAGAGAAGTTACAGAACAAATCACTTAAAGAAGTAGATAAATCCACTATTCCCTGAAAACAGAATTCGAGGCATTTAAAAAATGTGTTAGGAATATTGTATAAATGACATGCTATAAACCCTCACCTTCTAAATTACATCATGCTAAAAAATTAACTGAAATGTGCTGCAGAAATATCTGTTACATTTAAAACGGTCAGCTCTGTAGTGCTAGTGAACATAGGCAAGTGGCAATTCACCTACCTAATATCTTACCCCACACTGCATAAGGAAGATGACCACCATACAAAAACTATGTATGCAGACTATAACTAACTACAATTTACACATATAGATGGATTGATTGTTTTTTTTACGGATTATCAACATTTTCTGTCCTAATTTATTCCAAGTGAATATTCCATTACCAACATTTGGAGAATAACAAACGTATATAACTACTATTTAACCCATAGCTAGAAGAGGATAACAGTCGATCGATTCATATTGAAGCGTATTTGCGCGTAAGTGAATGCCCTTAACCCTACTGGAATTGGAACATCGATCTCTGATTTATCATTCTTCGCCGCTCTCCGTTACACCACCTAAACATCCACACATTTATACAAATCATTTATCGAAATATACAGTATACGTCATGGTTTTTATAGCAAATACAAAGATATTGCAATTGCAATATTCAGTAACTGTAGTAAAATTGTACGAACATATATTTCTATGCTTGTCAAATCCCGAGATGGAAAAGTGTGAAACACTGGTAAGTGTCGCAAGGGATAGATAGGTGTGTAGATGCATGAAGGGAAAGCGATGCATAGTAAGATGTCTGCATGGAATAAGATTTAAACTCATATTTAACAAAACATTCTTATAAAAAGATAAGTCTGCTCAAGCTATAATGTTTCGCATAACATCTAAAGTCGAATAAAATCCAATCATGCGTCGCTTCAGAGAAATAATTTGCTCAAAGAAAATCGTAAAGTGATACTTTGATTCGACAAATATATCATATAAGTAACAAACAAGAAAAGAAAACAGACATATTATGTTGCTTCTAACGCGTAATAAATTTCTTCAATGGATTTTGTAACAGTAAATATGTTTATCCGCATAGACTTGTGTCGAGACCATTAAGTTGTTAAAAAGTGTAGGCAAATTGGGAAAAATCCAGATTGAAGAGTTTCCTTCAGAGAAGGGTCATCTTCAAGCTAAAAAGTAACAAAGTTCGTATTCCAGATGAGTTCGTTATATTCACTCACGTGCTTCTCCCCTCAGCTATGCCTGTGTGTATGTGTGTGTATATGTATTTAAATTCAAAAGATGCTACATAGTTTTCATTTTACAAGTGTAAATAAAAAGGGATATTTGGCGTTCCATCTGGAAAATTGTAAGTGCATATAAACAGAGAAATCGGCAGGTCGCTTACAGATAACTACATATATTCATATCTACTGTTCACATATCTCTGAAAAAAAAGCAATTTTAATGTATCAATTAATGACAGTTACGCAGATAGTTGTGTGCGAATATGACTTGCACTCGTCCAATTAATATATCTACAGACGTCGAGAATCTTCAGCATATCTACTCGGGGGCAAGCCTTATATCCTTACTACAGAATGCAGTAAGACTACGTCGAATCCAAAATGCATTATATTTTGTGATTGTGTTGTCTTCATTCAATGGGACGAAGACATAACAATGGCGACGAGGATTCGAATTCACACAAAAACAAAAATTAACATATTTTCTTAGTTAATAACGAATACAATCTATGGATCAAAATTATTCAGCAACAGTAAATATCACAGGCTGATTGGGTCGTGAATACGATTAGCTAGATATAAGATAGTGACGACTAGCCTCAACGCCTACCCATTTTGGCCTTGTGCCGTAATTGTATTTTATATACAATAAATCTCAAGATCAGAGGATGATTTTTGAAGGAAAATTTATACTACAAACTGATCAGCATACATTAAGTAAATTCAGTTGTAGAAAACGATTCCCACGCCTACTGCAAACAGACTACAGATTTGGGTTACGATTTTATTGAACTATCATTTCAAGATGGAATTTCTATTGTCAAAAATTTGACATACACAGATGGCTTGTCCAGATTAATATCGAAATGTAAAGATTCCGAAAGCGAAATCAAAAGCCCCGTGTGCAATACTATTAAAGAATAGAGGACATCAACAGTCTAAAAAGGATAGGTATTTTGAAAGAAAAAATTATGAATGACATTAATTCTAAATAGAGTAAAAGTAAATTTAAACGTGGTAACAATAATACAGCATCTTCTTTTTGTGATGGAGTAATTTTGTCCGCCGATAGAGTAGTAGTTCTGTTATCACAACAAAAAAAGTGTTATGAAACAATTCCACGTAGGACATCTGGGAATAGTAGGGTTTAAGGTTCTGATGAGAAGCTAAGTTCATTTGTCAAATTTGAACTAAGATATTCAAAATACAGTTAGAAAATGCAATGTTTGTGATTCAGCAGCAAAATCTCCACTTATAGATTATCAGGCATGGCTGGTTAATGATAAACCGTGATCAAGACTACAGATGGAATTGCTGGACCACTAAACAGTTCATACTATTTAATCGTGGTCGACAGTTTCGCAAAATGGCCCGAGATATTAAAGTGTAAACGACCTACTACTACTATTAACGAGTAGATACTTACACGAACTTTATCCAATGTTTTGATGACCTGACAGTGTAGTATACAATAATGGAGCTCAATTTACTTTTACTGATTTAAAACATTCTGCAAAAACTACACATTTGAAAATTTTACAATGCCGATTTATCATCAAATTTCGAATGGTCAAGCCGTTCGTTGACATATTCGAAAGGTCATTAAGAAAAGCTAAAGGCATGGAAGCTGAAGAAACGGCACTACAAGAGTTTTTCAGCGTATATCGAATGGCATCAAATGCAAACGTCAACGCGAAAATGTCGCCTGCTAGGTAAGCTAGATCAGTTTTTGACAAATTTCTGCAAGAGAATAAAAAGAAAATTCGACAATTTGAAAGTACCGGATCTTTTAAGATTGGCGATGAATTTCTCTTTAAATGCTTTAAAGGTTGAAAATGATAATTCACAAGAAATACAATTTACGTAAGGTAGCATGATGTAGATTGTCAATGGTGGATGATTTCAACATAAAATATATAAATTAATTTAAGCCTAAATATGCATAGAATACGCAGCCAGTACCATTTAATTCACCGATGGACATCCTTTACGAAACAGTTTTAATAGCTATTCTTAAAACAAATATTAAAATACAACATCTGGGTAAGTGAAGACGTAGTTCGACTGTAACGTTGGAAATGGACTCGTGTCGCAAAAACTATCGATGAAAGGAAGTGCATAACT
The DNA here is from genome assembly GCA_964036315.1 of Acanthosepion esculentum. NCBI lineage: Eukaryota > Metazoa > Mollusca > Cephalopoda > Sepiida > Sepiidae > Acanthosepion > Acanthosepion esculentum. Next base: position 60,700,846 of record OZ038486.1, on the reverse strand, counting down.
AAAAATGGGAGTGTTGGACAGATTAACGCACCTCTCCAGAATAGGACTTGGACTCGTACAAATAGCATATATAATGACGCCGAGTATCGTTAGCAGAGATAGTGGGGATAAAGGATTATATCCTTCCTACAGAATTCAATAAGACTACATCGACTCCTAACGACATTATATTTCCTAATTGCGTTATCTTCATTCACTGAAATGAAGAAATAAATATCTGTATGTGGAAAAAGGAGGTCAAAATAGAGCAGATTCTGGTTACAATATTCCATAGAAAATTTTAACGATCCAGAGACACTCAACTTTAAATGTATATTTAAATTTTACTAAACCGCTATATCTATTTCAAAGATAGCAATTAAAATGCAGGAGTTTTGAAGGCAATCAATGAATTATTACGAAAATTATCGAAGTGGGGAAGGAAAAAGCTTATGATTTTACCCACGTCTAGTGCAGAAGTAAATGAATAAATTTGATTTTCATTTTTTTTGTTAAAGAAAAATTCATTGTTTGATAGGAAATTCGCCTCACAAACATGACAAAAGAATTTATTACATTCATTTCTGAAAATTTTATCCATGAATATCTATTAAGGAGAGAATTAAAAATGGCATAATCTCTGTATTTGAAAAATGTTATAATTGAAATATACCGCTGCACATTTGAATGCAAAGTGTCAAAATAAAGATAGCATATTAATATTGTATAAAATGTATATTTACGTTGAAGGCAAGGAGTATGTAAAAACACATTTATGTTTGACCTTGAAAAGATGATGGAAAATCGCGGATATTCATGAAATACTTCATCTGAAATATTTGAACATGCACTTGTAAATTTCGCTAGTCCCCAAATTTAAGAAGCAATAGTGTCATCATATTATAGGCGAACCAGAGTATATCGAATATAACCAATACATGTACTGGAATAATTTGGAAACTTTATATTGCACTAAATTTCAATTATGTTGTTTTGACGTTCTAAATAAGGCCACAAAATATTTTTTCTTCAAACTTTTTACCATTTATTGAGGATACGTTTTTAAATATTTAGTTTAAGTTTAAAATTTCCATTTTGGCCTTTCATTCCGTTTATAATTGAAAGATTTATAACACAGCGTTATAAAAATTCATAATTTACAGAAGCATTACATAATGATTAAAGTTACAACCACATTGTTACTAAATCATGTGCCATCAATTTACTTAAAAGGAAATGATATTGAAAAGTATAGCTATAATATGGTGTAATATATTATAGAGTGAAGTAGTTTCTATTTACAATAAACAATGCAAATTTAAAACATTTCGTCTTATAATTTGTATCCAGCCGTATTATAGTGTTATATACACTTTTTATCGTTTTTATTAATTATGATCGAAGAAATGGTGCAAGATTTTATTCATTGAGTAGACTTTTTCTTTTTTTACGTAGTTTCTAATATCGATTGCAGTAAAAAAAAATACATATTTTGCTTGTGGCGATTTATAATTAGAATGCTGGTTTGAATATATTTTCTATTCAATGAATCTAATACAAAATAGATCAATTTTTTTAGATTTATTCTTGAAATGGTAACAGGTTGTACTTAGTTTGTAAGCAAAGAGCAAAGGAAATTAGCCAATTCTGTGCATTGCTTCCGACAATGTTTAAAATTAAATGCTCAAAAATTCTAAAAAGGTTCTAATCCTATTTTTGGCGCCAGTTCTTATCACATAAAACAACAGTTTTCTGGTCGTGTGCAATTTGATCTTATAAAGAAAGAGAAAGATCAACCTGCACTAATATACAGGTGTAAACAATCCCCTGGATGTAAATTCAGAATAAGTATTTTAAGATATATACAGCGCCTCATAACCTGCTAATTCCCTTATCATGCGGTTCATTCGCTCAGTCGATGTTTCGAGAGACTCCAGAGAAAGATATGTAAAACTAAGAGAGTGAATCCATTATTACCAGCACAAATGGGGTTCATATAAACTGTGCTTTCACGACAGTGTATACTGTCATTTTTATTTCGTATTTCCTTGCGCCAGATTCTGTTTTTATATACTGCAATTCATGATAGCCACAGGCAAATTATTTTCTGGGAAAGTGGCTGTAGATGCTGCGTTTGAGGGGGTGTAGAAAGAAAAGCGTTTCTGCATATGTTAATAAGGAAATCTGGTTTTCATCAAGTATTTACTTCACAATATTTGCTATTATTGCAACTACACCATAGACAGAAGAGTATTACATAGTTGATATATTCTGGATGTATTCTCAGGTTGAAAAAAAATCACATTGAAGTAACGAAAAGTATTTCACATGCGAATCTTGAATGAATGAAAGGATGATTTCCATCGAATAGTTCGTTATCATTTTATGTAGGTTTCTCCACGAAATGTAAAAAAAGAGCATAGCTTGATGAAAAAGACGCCAAACTTGACGAAAACAAAATTTTATCGTCTAAATGTTTATGTTATTATTAAGAGGAAAGATCAAAGTATCTTTGTGGTATTTTGTTACATTTTTTAATCGTTCCTAACACCTCCGAAAATTTCGTTAAAAATCTTGTGTTTTTTTTTAGTCAGCAAAATTGACCCATTTTTTCCATTTCATAGAATCAATGAAAATCTCAGTTTGAAATTTTTTAAATATCAATTATCATTTTTTAAAAACTTATTTTAAGAAAATCAGAAATTATAATGTTTATTTAAAATATTTTGAACCAAGCTTAACTTAGCTTTTGCGCCGAAAAGATGTAATTTGAAAATAAATCAAAGCAGGTCATAAACTTTTGCGTCATTTGACAGGTGTTGAATGACCTATTGATGGATTCCGTGAGGATAATTTGTTCTACGGAAGGAGAAAAGTGAAATATTTTACATTTAAGTGAACAAATTATTTAACTCGTTATTTTTAAGGAAAACTTTCAGCGCTCTAATTTTTTTTTTGTACTTACCTTTACGTTTATGATTCTTTATGGAAAATATATTATAAAGAAATTAAAAAAGACTGTTAGGAATGAGATTAAAGTACATAAGAAAGGTATCTAATTAATTTATAGGTACCTTTCTCGTGAAATTTTATCAGAAGTGTACATAAAATACTATAATTTTATGTACATTTACTACATTTTACTGTGTTATCTGTATTTCCATTCATTTTATTAATTTTGAGATTTCATTTATGGAAAAAATGCCATAACTGAGATTAATATAAAAATAAGATCATATAAATTTCATAAGATGATACTGATACTTTTAGGTACACTTCTCAGTTGAAATTGAAAAATCAAATAAACTTCTCCACGCGTGTTTCGCAAAATTAAAGGCCTTAACAGCGGAGAACAATGCTTAACTTAAATAACGCAACTTAATTGTATTCTGGTTGGTCTTCCGTACTTTGTAATTAGAGCCCGATTATAAACACAAAATTATATTCTTAATTACTTCCTGTCTTCTGATTAGACAAAACGATACAATTTACAAAGCGGTAAAAAAGGTCTATCTCATAAGTGCACTTAGGAAACCCGACGCGGCTTTTAACTAATAAAATACATCCGACAGCAAGGTCTCTGATCGAGAGGTGCACCACATCTTAATTGCTGTTGTTCCAAAGTTCAACCTGACCCTGGTTCGCCGAACCTGTTCGTCTTTTGCTATGGGCAAATAATGACTCCCACCCCGCAAAAACAAACAAATCTCTTTGGAAATATAAAAAACATTGTCATATTAAAAAATAACAATAATACATTTTATATTAAATGAGCCACACCTATTTATATCAAAATAAAAAGTAATTTTTATCTGTCATTGAAGGCATGCAATTGCGTTCAAAATATATTTACTTGAAGCCATAAAATTGCATTCAGAATATTTAGATTTCAGCATTAATTAACCCGTATAGGCTGATATACTGCTAAACAAAAACAACCAATAAGACATTAATCCATATAATATCTTCCTATTTGTTAAAGAATTGAAACTATTCCGTAATACAACTTATCAAAACTGCAACATAACACTCTCATATCACCGCCTCAAGTAATTATGTACCCACAAACAGGTATATGCAGCAAAGATGATTATCAATTACCATGTATTCTATTCTGAAAGCAGAATAATATATATCGTATTTTTATTTCTTCAAAACTACCAAGAAAATTAAATTTCAGGATTACATGACTCATACGTTGTTGGTATGTCGTTAAACAACCTCGGATACAAACTCAAATACGCATATATGCATCACGTACTATTTGATAATGTTTCGTTTTCCTTCTTCTCACGGCATCAATTAACGTATAATATTAGCTCACTGATAATTATCTAATCACCTAACGAACATGGGAATCGGCTCCAGAGATCACCAGCAATTCACTCTCAGTCAGATATATACCGATAAATATCGTGCTGGGAAATGAAGATGAGATGCCCCAAACCGCATGAAATTTCCTGGGCTGAAGGGGAAACTAATCAGAGTGTCTTATAGGATGCACATTATCGGATTATAGATCGGAAAATGACTGCATGAATATATTTTGTTGTTCTTTATCCCGTCCAATTTTACAAATGCGAACTTTGCTTCATTTATGAAAGTTTTCTGGGCAAATACTAGCGAATTTGCGTTGTAAGTTCGTGCAAATTTGCAAAATATCCAATATCATCAGAAACATGAAAAGCCATTGTCACATAACCCCTCTTATAATAGAACAAACGGCGACGATATCAGATCTAGCTGAGCAACAGAAGAGTGACTACTTGCGATGAGACAAGAGAATTGGAATAAACACATTTAGAACGAAGTAATTGTGTAAGTTTTAAACCACCAAAGAACAATACTACATCCTTAAATATTATAGGACAGAGATGCCCGAATGAGCAATAGTTTATTTATATATATATATATATATATATATATATATATATATATATATATATATATACTCTAGTTAAATTAGTGCAGACCGTTACAGTTAAAACAGGCCACATCAATTCTACGGAGCCGAATCACCTTCACTTCTTCCGTATTCGAAAGTAAAATTTACACTTTCCATTCGGAGAGATTTTTGCTCAACAACTGCACTATGATACAGATTCCTACGTTCGTGCTACTCTGAACAATACAATTTCGATCTCTTCGTGTCAGCATTCAATCGTTATCTATCCTCATAAATTTCACTTGCTTCCAGATCTTCCTTTCATTCATAACACTTCACCCAATCATAACAGCAATTTTAAGAGTAAATTCCTACATGTACTGGGATTTTACTATGACAAATAATAGGTAAAATAAAAATTCGGACTGGAGATAGGGATTTTTGACCATGGATAGTTTTCCTTTCATTTTACGAGAGAAACTTCAACTTCTTGCTTTTGGAATAACTTATCATTTCACTGCTTACTCTCAAGCCAACATTTGGAGTTTGGAAAATTTCTCAAGTTAGCGATGCTATGTTTAGTTAGCATGTAGACAGTCTCATGATTTCAGAACTGGTCTAAATATATCCTCACAAGATATTTGTAGCTTGAAATTAAAACCAAACACGCATATTTAATAATGTATTTTTTGATGACCAGTTCCGAATAGTCGAGATTTGTGCCTCTGTTTGTTAGGAACGTCGCTGAAATCTTGTTCAAACGAATGTTATACGTGGGAGAATGGTTTAACATTTGCAAAATTGATCATAGTGCATTTGGTTACAATATCAAACAACTCATTCAAACTAACACGTTTATGTCATAGTTGTGCTTCCTATTTTTTCCTCTAACCTCATGTAATCGAATAACTAGCAAAAAAAAAAGAAAAAAAAAGAAAAAAAAGCGCGACAAGTTCTCCCTCCAGTTAGTGTATATATATAGAGAGAGACGCTGAAGTAATGGATAGCGTCTCGGATTGAGGAATCTCATAGCCGAGTTCGTATTCCAGTCGAATTCATTACATCCACTTATGTGCTAATACCCTTGGGAAAGGTTGGAATCCTCTTCTCCTCTCACACAGCTATGGGTTAATAGCACGACAGACCGGGTTCTATAGATTGAATGGCTACTGGTCTACCGCAGAAAGAAATGGCAACCTACTGCGGGGATAAACTCTGCCTCGTCAGTGATGTACCAAAAGATACATGATCGCCTAGGCGTTTATCACGCATGACATAACTATGTAAAAAGAAAAATCTTATGAGCACATTTAAAGTGTATCCAGTACTTTTCGTTCGTGAAATTAATTGTTACTCGCTTTGTATACCATATATCAGTTTTTGACAGAACTGTCTTTGGATTTATCAGAATATTATTATATAGACATCTATTTTTCCAAGTTGCTATAACCTTGTTTGTTACTGAATGCCCGCAAAGGAAATCTGAATGTTTAAATGCAACCATTCTTCTTTTTTTTCTGATATCTTTTAAATGGTGTTTATAGTTTTGGTTTGCTCCCCTAACAATTGTTAGCCACATAGTGTGTACGTCTAGTTAGAGGGCCTTGTAACTATGTTGATTATTGCCTTTTGTCCTAAACAATTCTTGAACTTTCATATGTTGGTTATTTAGGGCCAGCATATATTATTAATAATCTTTTTTTTAATATCATGATGTCTTTAACTATATATTTTTTAATGTTTGAGTATTTTTAAACAAGTCACTGGATTAGGAGTTTTAATGTATTTATATAGGTATGTCCAATATTTCGCTAAAAAGTGGTATACCTTGACGAAAAAAGGTCCCCAAATTGATAAAACAATTTTTAACGTTTAAATATTTATGTTGTTATTAAAGAGGAAAGACCAAAGTATTTTCTGAATATTTTTTCAGATTTTTTAATCCTTCCTATAAATGTTAAAAAGTTTATTAAAAATCTTGTTTTTTTTTTCGAGTCAAAAAATTTCGTAAAATCGAACTTATCGACATTTCTGTCGGAAAGATCATAGTTTGTTAGTTAAAAAATCATGAAAAATCAATTACACCTTTTTCTTTTGTTATCTTAGGAAATTTAGAATGATTAAAGTATACTTAATGTAATTTGAAAGAAACATTACTTACATTTTTAGCAGAAAATTTTTTAAGAGAGATATTTCCCACCAGGGTAGTCTATTTTGACAGGCGTTGATTGATGTACGTCAATATATTCACAACTTACGGTACTGAAATTTATTGTACGGTACCGCCAAAGTGATATAATTCGTTCTAATTTTAAGTGAATCTGGTTAGTAGATTTTTTTTTTTTAAATTCACTTTCAAATTTTTTTTTTTTTTACCTTACGTTTGAGGAAGAATTCTGCACTGAAAATAACATTTAAATTATGAAAGAAAATCAAATTTTACAAGTAAAAATAAAACAGTAAAAAAAATACATTTTTTTAAATTGAGGTTTATTCTTTCAGTCATGAAATATTTTTCTGAGAATATAAAAATTACATGAAACACCATTAATTGAATCGGGTTAACTTAATGAAATGAGATTTTATTTCTTTTTTATTAAGGCAGATTTTTTCCTATTTATTAATAATTATATGGCAGTAATATGAGTTTAATTTTATTTATTAATAAAATTAAATAGCAGCTATGTTGGTTTTGTTTTGACTCGACAAGTATTTTTTAGTTTGAGTAGTAGCGAGCTAACTCCAGAAAATTTAAACTCCAAAAATCGTTTTAATTGATAATTTGTCGTGTGGATAATAATTCCAAAGTAATGTACAATGAATTTATGCATTCGATTTCAAACTTGAAAATTTGGGTGGACTTCCAAGGGCGTTTTTTTTTTGTAATTGTAAATAGTCGATATTTTCTTTTATCCCACTATTCGATTATATTTGAATAGAAAAAGAAAAAAATTAAAAATAATACGACGATATTCAGAAAACTTGACAAGCGTTGTTTTCTTGTTACAAAGCCATTTCTGAAGTAAAAACAAAACTTGCTTCTATCAAAGGAAACTACTCATGTGACATTATTTCAACAATGTGCATCCGTACTCTCGTTGTAGACGATTTTAAATACAATTTTGGAATATTAAAAATTATTTTTTAAAATAATTATGGTTGTCAGATTTTAATAAGCTTTCAAATTTATGATCTTTAAATTTGAGAGAACATAATATATCATTTCCATAAGGTTGCAGAAAGAACTTAATGTATAAATATATAACAACCTTTTGTCATATTGTGTATTTAAAATTGAAAAAAAAAAGAAAATTAATGTAAAAATTTATTGTTCATCAAAATTTTTTTTTTCTTTCAGATAATAATTACCTTCGTATATATTATTCAGAAAAGCCATTAAAAACTTTCTTAATTAAATATTGTCTTAGTTTTATTGGGTTTTGTATTTTTACAATTGAGGTAAAGGTTTGGACAATTTCGGACATTTTTTAACAAAAAATCGATGATTTAGATTTTTCAGAGTTTTGTGCATTTAATTAAAAAAAAAAATTGAGGTTGCAAATAAATTGTTTTTTGTGTTTTCATAAAATTAAGTTCGAGGGGGGGTAACAGATATAAAAAAAAATATTTATACCATGACTTTCAAAGAGACAAACATTTCTAAAATAAGTTCATTCATTTCTGAATAAGTTCTGAAGTTTTCATTAAAATCCAACAAGTAGTTAATTTTTACAAGAATTTCGAAATTAATGTGTCTTTCAACTGACAAAAAAACAACTAAAAAAAACGCTAAAAAGGTCAAAATTGGACATACCTATACTTATAAGTTGGCTCTACGTTCGAGGCTGTCAAAAAATAATAATAAAAAAAAAAAAAAACTTTTCTGAATAGGTCCGACATTTGTCGGTCATTACCAAAAAATATTTACTTAGGAAATTATTTTCAAATAATGCCAAAACATTTTTTTTTTATTTTAAATGTAAAACAATGAAAAACGTAAAAGCAATAATTTAACGCAGGAAGGACCGAAAATGCAAATACACTTTTGAAAAGAAAAAAAAATCAAAGTAGTTCAAGCAAAATCTAAGTCTAACACAAAATAATTTAAGCACAAGGAAAACAGCATAAACTGAAAGTGAAAAAC
>OZ038486.1:60676838-60686838 GCA_964036315.1 Acanthosepion esculentum | reverse complement strand
TAACAATTACAAAAATTCACCCTAGAAATGAAAGACATCCGACTGTTACCAGAGAATTGAAATGTCTGACAATTAAATGAGAAGGGGAATAAACCAAAGATAAAATGTCGGGTGCAAATGTAAAAAGACCGTTGTCCACCCATATCCAAGCTAAGTTAAATTCAGTGGTTTAAACCAAAGGGAAAACGACATAAGCTAGCGTAACAGTGGACTGTGACAACAACAGTTTAAGCAGCTGAACAAGTAAATATCCTTAAACCTAAAAACTTCTTCAGTCGTCTCGTCCAAATCACGACTCTCATGACGCCAAGTAAGCACAAGAAAACGAATTGCTTATTCCTCTTCAGCTGCGGCACAAAATTGCTGCAGTCAGATCTGACCTCGAGAACAAAAACTATGTCGTCTGCTGAATACGTATCCGAAATGGCCGCACCATGTTGGGTAATAGCATGTAAGACCGGATTCGCCCATAACTTGATAAGGAAGGGCTCCAACACAAGAATGTAATCGATGGTCAACCATATCAAATATATTGTAATAAATTAATCAACGCAACTTCACTGTCGACTTGTTCTTTGATCAAGCGTATCAGATGAAGGTTGTTTTGAATAGACCTACCCTTCACAGCACAAGAGTGCTCGGGGACAATTAAACTAAGCAGTAGAACCTTCAAAAAGTTGGCTAAGACCTTGGCCAAAAGCTTCAAATCTGTATTCAACATAATTAAGTGGGATTGCCTCAAGTACAACTGATAGGGAGACCATCTTTGTCCGTAGCTTTGTCTCAGCCGACAAGCTTCAGCGAAGTCCCAGATTTCAGCCTCTCACACCCAGCCGCTTCACTCGCCTCGAGGTGAGGAATGTCAGAGAAAATGGTATCGAACCGAGCTGGGTGCAAACCAGGCTTCCTGGTAAAAGATCCTGAACACAAGATCGAGAAACCTCACATCTACCATCGTTGTTGTTACTGTATACCCATTAAGCAATTCGACGCAACAATGGATCGCCCTTGTTTCAGCTCGCCCTTTAGCAGCCGAATTTGTTACCTTGAAATACATCCTTTTAAATCTAGCCCAAACTGAAAGACATTGATTCTTCTTGCTAAATATGGATGCCCTATTTGCAGCTATTTCTTTAAAATCTTCCTATTTTATTGACCTTTCTGGACTGGATCTTTCCACCTTTGCTCTGAAAATCAAGCTTAGTTGAGCTACTTATTATATCAACAGCAAACAAATTTATTGCAGCCTTAAGGGAGCCCACTTCTTATTCCTAACCACAGCACCCGTCAGTTCCCGCATTAGAGTTTGCAAAAGCTGGTCCTGAAAGTCATATTCATCCAACGATATAATGAATTTCCAGTACCCAGCCATACTAATTCTAGGCTTATCGATGTTTAGCCGAACTGGAACGAGCCTAATATCCGCATAAACTCTTGAATCAAGTCTTGGGCAACGCCGAAAAGCCCTCAGTGGACTCTACTAACACTCGATCAAAGTAGCTTGTACGCAACACCGAAACAGGTCTACCCCTATTAGTCCAATTCCACACTACCTCTCGGGGAAGTTCATTCCTGAAAGTTTCTACAAGATCCAGACTGTTGATAAAGGCCCAAAATAAGTTTTACGTTCGGGCTGTTAGTGCCCAACCTAGTCCCCGTGCGATCTATATCGGCGTTCCAGTCGCCCAAAATATTACCCGATGATATGTCGTCAGAAACGGTTTGATCCCTGGAGTAGTTAGGTGCATAAACCCCAATGAAACAAAATGCCTGATCTTTTATTGGATGATCCACGTAAAGAACCTGCTCATTGGATACGCGAGGGCAGGAGTACAGACTGCCTTCAAGAGGCGACTTACCAGGAAAGAACCCCCCTTGAAGGGCCATCATAATTCGCTAAGAATACGTAAGAAAACTTCGCCAGTACAACATCATGGTCGCCACAGTGGAAAAGAGTATCTTGTAAAGCATATATATCCACTACTAGTTTGCTGGTTGTCCCGATCGTGTCTCGCCTTTGAGACTCCAGCTCAGAAGCAATCCCAGGACATTTAAACTAAAAAATGTGATATTGTCAGAACATCTCGTGTGGGCCGTCTGCCTTAAACATTGTTGGGATGAAGGTACCGACACTCTTGCCAATTAACCTCTGGCCCATTGCAGTCTTAATGTAACTGTCCACGCGAGACCCCCGATATCCCACGTAAAAATTAATTTAAGTGCTTTATATATAGAGGGATGAATAAAAACTGGGACCCTCTATGAGCAGAATTGTTTTAGACATTTTGTATTTCGTCGATAGCCAATGGAGTTGTAATCATGAAACATTTAATGACCTCTTCCACTATCCCCCATTTTCTGCCTCGATCTCAAGCCAGTCCTAATTATAATAAGGGATCGCTTCGCGTCAGGAAAACTCCGCTGGATATCAACGTTTTTGTCTCAAAAACATCTGGATTGACACAAGTATTTAAGGGGCTGCATACAGTTCACGCAGATTTCTTCTCTATTGTAGTGAAATTTCGCCCTTCTTCTTCATTCGTTCGTTTCCACCGATGGGATTCTTTGCCTCTATTGAGAGTTTGTGGTGTCGGTGAAGAAGTTTAGGTAGGCGCAGTAATTTGTGGCGTATGAATCCTTTTGAGAAGAGATATCTTAGAAGAGGTTTATGTATTTGACCTAGTCACTGGAGAAGCGCCAGAAATCTCCTTGTGCGATGGGGAAGGCGGGCAGAGGCTGATGGACGTGGCACTTCCACTGGTCCAGGTTCAATTAATTTTTGGCAGGGGATTGTGAATTTCGTCTGTGAACCTTTTAATGGGGCCTCATTTTCGGAGGGGTTAGGATCACTAACTTAGATACGGAAAGAGGGACTGACATTTCCTTAACATTTGGGGAAGATTAGACAGAGTCTGAAGAACATCTTACCCCTACTGGCTCAGGTTGTTTTATGGACTTCAGTTGCCTCTCTGTGTCTTTTATATATATTATTTTTTAATTTTCGTAACCCACGTCGAATTTTTACTAAGTTCATGTAATATTTCGGCGTAGCTACCCCGAGTCTCACCCTTGGGAATGGGGCTGTTAGTGCCTTTACAATTAAAGGCATTAAGGGATTGAGATCCAGTAGCTTGGTGCTTCCCCATCACTCTACCCACGAGCAGCCATGACTCTGTATCTATCGCCATCTTTGTAACAGGCAATGTGGACGGCAAAATGGCTCATTGCAGGCGCCGCGCAACTAGTAGCTTCAGCACGATAGGGCATATATGTCAGACTTAGGCGGGCATCCAGAGTCCTTCTTCTCTCGGCATGAAGGGTGATCAAAGACGCCACACGTCCAACAGGTTGGGTTTCTTCCCCGTCAATATTATAGGGCAATTCTTCCCGCTTATCTCCAAGCTGTTCTGAACGAAGTTGAAGACTTCGCAATCCAACATCAAATCGAACCCCTATTTAACCGACAATTGCCTATAATATATAAGATATGCCCTTAAGTTCTCTCCTAGTATATATAAGGAATATCGTAGGCTGCCACTTATGACTTTTGCTAGGACCATGTGAACTCAATAAGATCGTCGATACAGTTCACGATGGAGAAAGAGTGTAACAACTCACTCCCATTCCTGGATGTTCTAATATCTCAAAAAGAGCATGGGTTCAAGACATTCGTATGACGTAAACCGGCATTAACTGAACAGTACCTCAATTTCAACTTCCACAGCGTAAAGAAAGGGATCGTCAGCTACTTACAACACCGAGCAAAATTTATAAGTGGCGACCCAGAGATATTAGATAAAGACTTGATCAGTATAAGTAGTAGCCTAAAACGTAACAACTACCCTGATTACGTGTCAGCAGCCCAAACAAACTTGGATAGGCTGGTACAAGAGGAGTTCAACAACACTCACAAAACAGACTGCCTGGTTTATGTAAAGGGGTTATCAGAGAAAATACAAATGATCTGCGGTCCATATAACATCAGGACAACCTTCAACAGCTGGACAACCCTTCCCAGATATCTCTCCCGAGTAAGACTTCCCATAGAGGTGAACATGACTGTGACATAGAGCCCCTCCCCAGGTGGATTTAGTAATCAACAGTGATGAAGAATTAGGATGAAGGTGCTAATTATTTGGGTAGAAGGGATTCCGGAGTAATTCCAGAAATAAGTTTGTTTGTTCTTCTTATCATTATTAATTGTTTCTGGGGTTGAGTTATTAGTTAATTAAATGTAATAATTCCAGAGTTATTAAGTGACGGGTTCGTTAAAGTAAAGTTTATGATAAATGGCGAATTGGACTTTTTGGGTGGTCTAACACACGTACTTCAACCAGACGAGATAAGTGTTTTTTTGCAAAACTCAAGTGGATGATGTCAACGGAAAACCCGGCAGGGCGCCCGAATTCATTTTAATACCATTTGAGATGTGGTTTCCCGAGGAGTTTCGGAGACCAGAAAAAGTTGCATAATGGTCAAGGCGATTTGCATATTAAAATTCATGGGCAGTGCCTAGAAGTTGTTTAGCTCCGCCTCTCTTTATGTAAGCGGTCTGCACGCTTGAGTTAGGTAGTTTCGGGATCAGAGACCAGACCAGATCAGATCGGATCGGATCGGATCGAAGAACCGGGGAGAGAACGGAGTGGCTCTTAGAACGCGGAAGAAACAGCTTGTTGGAATTTGCTGGTCTGGTTGGTTGGTTGTTACGTGCCAAAAAAGTCCAATCCGATCCCAGAAGTAGAAATAGACCCTGAAGGTAACCAGTTAATTTTGCCAACAAAAGCAGAGAAAGCAAACTGCTATAATTACACGCTCCGACGAAGATCCCCGAATTACTTCCCTTAGATCAGCTGAAATTATTTAGGCATAATTTTTCCTACTCTCTCTCTCTGTCACTTCTGACCCCAAGCGAGTGAACCTCGTTACGACATTTTTACTCGTTTAAATTCTTCGGTAGTGACATAAAAACAGTGACCTTAAAAGGCTCTTTGTACAGGAACCGAAAGAGTTGCTTATTTTTTTTTGTCATGTCTTTGCGGCTACGACAATAACTTTTTCTGCATGAATAGTGATTCCCTTTCAGCTTAATACCCAGTCATTTCCTCCCCTTCCCACCGGACCGTTCTGGGGAGACGGATACACTGCTGTTCGGATGAAGAATTCACAACGTGGCGAATAGTGGTGGTTCCTTCAGTTCACCGGGGGAAGATCGGGTGGATTTCTTTTTCGGCCAGAACCATCGGGGAGACAGGACAAAGCTGCTGCAGGCAGGGTGTTTTACCAGAAAGCTTTAACACGAGAGGAAGTGGAAAAATCAGAAGTAGCTGATCACATATGAAGAGAAAGTGGAGATCACCGCCCTCTGTGGCATCAGGTTGAGATCATAGACAAAGAAAACCATTGAAAAATTCGTAAACTTAAGGATTCAGCACATATGCGAGGCCACAAAAATCTCGTTAGCCGACCAAGCATAGAAATGAATGTAATATGGGAATCAGTAATAAGGAGTGCCAGAGAAAAGCAATAATAACAACAAATATTGCAATATGAGCTCTGTTAAAAACATAGAATGATAACAGCAAAAATTGCAATATGATCACTGGTCAAAAACGGTTTTTGAAGACATTAGGTTTATGATACCCAGAAATTCATACACAGATGTCCTCACGGCACATGGCACAGTGGATAAAGCGTTGGTTGGAGGAACCAAAGAGTGTGAGTTCAATACCAGGTTAAGGCAGTGAAGAACTTGGAGAGGGGAATTAACAGGAGATAACTGATAACTGACATCCATTAAACGTCGAACTAGAATTGCAAGTGAGCGAAATAAATGCTTCATTTTCGACATTCCAACCACCTGAAGAAGGTACAACTGCCGAAACCTTGATATAAATATGGCGACAAAGATGAGGACAATTGTCCGTATACTGAAAAATTCAATCAACAACTGAAACAAACTTAAAACAGAAATAAATCTTATCACAAAATTGTCTAAGTCTTTGGTCAAAAGCTTGTCACACTGAAAACAAAAAAACAACACGATGGCCATCTTTAGGGCATGAGATTTGTGTTTTTACTTGAATATTTATATATACATATCAGTGATACAGTGGATAGTCTATTTTATTATTCTAATGGTGATTTTCGTGTTTGGTAACGGTTGTGTTTCAAATTATTGTAGGTATATTAGATGGGTATAAATGTGAATCAGAATGCAGTTGTTAGTTAACTTTTTTATATAATATTGTATTTTTTCTGTGTGTACTGGTTTCTTAATTTGTCTAATATTTATTTATTTTATTTACTTATTTATTTGTTTGAATTAATTTATTTTACTTGATTTTGTTTATTTTATTTTGGTTGAGAAGTTGACGCTGTGATTGCAGTAGTTATATACAGCTACGAGAACGAGATTACAGGAATAAAATGTTAGAGTGATATGTCATCTCCTGGAGTTGTTTAATGAGGTTACCATTATACGACTTACAAGATCGAACACCAAAATCTTTTTTTAAAGATATGCAACAATGATCTATTTTAGCTACAGTATACAATCATGCATGTTCTCCAATAGAAAAATGGCGTGTATAACATGACATATATGTCTGTTACATTTCTAGGACTGAAATAGGTGCTAAATGTTTTTGCACCTTTGATGACTATATTTCAACTGACACAAGTACTTCAAATATCAAGATAATAAGTTCAGTAACCTTTCCTCTTTCTTCGCCTTTTTCTATGTTAAACTTCAAAACATCATTCTGTTCGGATAACCAAACACTGTTTTTAATAAGTTTATCAAGATGAAGCCCTATAAAATATAGCTGTTCATCAAATTCGTATAACGAAGTATCGATCAAGTATCTATGTCACTGTCGAATTCTCTAATTAGTTGTAACGTTGTATTTCTATTTCAATTAATTAAGAGATATTCATTAATGAAAAAGTTAGGATGACATTACTTCTTCAAAATATCATCAATACTTCTTTGTTTTTTGCTTTTTTCCATGGACGATATATATGCTGCAACTAATTTGCTGTTTTCATTTACTTCCGGTGCAGTTCGATACTAACAACGTATTAAAGAAATGAAGCTGGACGATTTTATCATACCTATTCACGTGCAATTAAAATAATACAATAACGGTTATCAACGACCGGATAAAAAGAAAATAACTATTACATTCTACACCCAATATACACAAGGTATTCTTAATGAAACTGTCATCTAGCGTGAGGAAAAAAAACTTATACTATGATATGTGGATTGCTTTTATTGAAATAAATAATATTTTAACGGTCTTCATATCTCGAGGAGAGGCGAGGAATGTAATATGCTTTATTCGCATAGTAAATATACAGTGTGTCCCAAAAAAATTGATTTCATTTAAAATGTGAATATCGGTGTTACTACATATTCCAAACAAACGAAATTTAAACAGGCTTCATTTTGTGCAGAAAAAAAAATATTTATTTCTCAAAATTCGAACAAGATAGTCAAAGATATGTAGATTTTATAACCGATTTTTTAAAGGTTCACAAATGTTCCATATGCGCACATATCGTGACTCAACACACGTCAAGTCTATAGTTCAGCTCTTTCCAAACACGTTGTAGCATATCTTTCTTAACGTTGGCAGGTTTTTTTTTGTTCAAATTATACTCCAGTCAAAAGTATAATGAACTTTGCAATTGAAAAGGTATGAAAGTATCTACCCTTAGAAAAACAGAAACACAAATATGAATTTTTATGTTGACATCATGGAAATATTTACTTGTTTGAAACAAAGCTTAATATAAATTCTGATTAAGTATTCGTTCATTAGTTTTTGAGCGCATACACAGATACAGACTTTAGTAAATATGGTATAAGTTTATTGCAGTTTAAGAAAATTACAAATTTTTATTTTGGTAATAATAGAATGAATCGAGACATTTCTTGAGTGTTTAATCGACTATGAATTCTTATGGATCCCATTTCGCTTTTACTTACCGTGTGTCACTATATTCTCGTTATCTAAAAGTGATTTAGGATTTAACCTATTGGCCAGTTCTCATGGGGGATATCGTTCCTGCTATTTCTCTATCATATCTTATAAATCACAGCGAAAGAAACTGGTTTATATCAAAAAGACTATATGAGAAATCGAAGTGTCTGGAATTAGCGGGAGATGAATTGCTTAGGTAAAAACTGCTTCGATTGATACTTCAGATCATAACTCGAATCCGCAAAGAAATGAATATTTCTAACAGTAGTTAGATATCAGATATATGACGCATTATATTAACTTAATTTATTAAGACTATAAAACGTAAACATTTTGTTTCCAGTTACAAAATTTAATTATGTCTTTAAAAGTGTTTTAAAGTTCCACACTGTGGATCAGAATATATATTTGTTTAAAAAATCTTCGCGCATAGCATCTATAAAGAGCTAATTTGAAAAGTAAAATTATTTCGCATCGGTGCATCAAATTCATGATAGAAAATATTTTCATTATTATTCTTAGTTAGATCGATGATTAATTTCCTTTTTAATCAGTTCACTCCAACGAAGGCTGAAATGCCACTAAGACCAAGAAGTTACAGGGAAAGAAAGGAAATGACAAGACTTTAGTAAGGAGCATTCAAGGAATGGCAAATATGGAACAGGTTCCAGAACACAGAAGAATGCGATTGATATTGCTTTTAAATTCTGGAAGATTTAGTTATAAGGGAATCAAAAAATCGGATTGCATTAGCGGATAACATTGTTTCAATTCGTCAATAAATTAAGTTAAATGTATTATGATATTTAATCCCCATAAAATAAACTTATTACTTAATCAAAATATTTAATTCAATGAATGTTCTCATCAGAAACAACACTATTGCCCAATTATGCGTGGCAGGAATTTATTAAACCCAGTCATTGTTTTAAAAGTAAATATATAGATTGTGTTTTTATAGCTGTAGCTATGATAAGTCTGGCTAAATTAATGCAATGCATGTCAGTTAGGCAACTAAAAACATTAACAACATATTTTACTACACGACCGATATATTATGTGTGGGGACATATTTTCTGGTTCATCAGATATACTTTTCAATTTGTTTGTTTAAGATCAAATAATGTTGATAACACCGGTTCTTGTTTGATCAACAAAGTTAAGCAGTCAATATGCGTCAGTATGGCCTACATTTCATATCCTTGAGAACATAGTGGGGTTCTCGCAAGTCGTGCGCTTCTACCAGGATATACTGGACATAGAACGCTACTATTATATAACGAAACTGATGAAAGTCTATATTTTGTGGCTGGTTCGTGAAACTAATTTACAGTATAATGTAAATGTCGAAAACTACTGATTCCAATTTTTATGTAGTCTTCCTTATGTAATCCTAACATAAATATTTAATAATATGTCGTTTTGTTCCTACTTTGCATGAACTAGAATGTTCTTGTGAAATCCTAAATTAAATAAATGCTACTTTTGAATCATATGTCGTTTTGTTCTTTGCGTGAACGAGAATTTTCTTGTATAATCCTAGCATAAATAAATGCTATTTTTTAATCATATGTCGTTTTGTTACGACTTAGCGCGAACGAGAATGTTCAGATTCGCGAGTTTTCCCAGTGGGAATAGGTAAATTTCAAAAGTATTATTACCATTGCGAAGTAAATATTAACCATGTTTCGTAATTTATAAGCATAAGCAAATAGGAAATAACACAAGGTCAAAACCTTTGTTACACAGTGTTATTAAAATTTGCAATTGCGCTTCGTCCATGATACTGTCCGTAGTCTTCTATACAAACACATCTATGTTACCTGATTTATACTCTTTATCTGTAAGGAAATTGTTCAGCATTCATTTCCATACCTGAGTTTGGATAATACAGAGAACATACATTCATCTCTATTTGCTTGAATCTTTTTTATCCTTCACAAATTTTGTTTAGTGTTTGAATGAAATTGTTCGCTATAAAAATGCTCCTTCAGATTTCGATGTTAAATATC
>OZ038486.1:60646838-60666838 GCA_964036315.1 Acanthosepion esculentum | reverse complement strand
GTCACCGTTTCCAGCACAAGTTGGAATAGAAGCAATGATGGTAGTTCAAGGTTTTTCAACAACAATCAAAAAAAATAATCCTACACCTGTATGGTAAGTTGCCGGTGCCAGACGCAGTTTTCTTCAACAAGAATCAAAGAAATAATCTTTGGTAAGGTGATCGAAAAGTGGACATAGGTATGTTTCAGCAAGAAACAAATAAACAATTTTCGTCTTTTGTTTTGTTAATATAATTAACGTTGAACACCGCTTTACATGCATTAAAAATATTCACCTTGTTCCGCTGTCATCCCTGCAACAGGAACGCGATGTGGAATTTCAGTAGGGTACTGTCTGTACTCAAAATATTCACATGAATTTCAACATCTTCGATTACCAGTACATACACCAGACATACGCACACTAGATAAGATGGATCAAGGCCTCTCTCGTTAATCAATCCACCACGAACATTTGCTCGATTGGGATAACAACTTTAAGAATCAGCGACTAATCTATCTCAGGATGCTTACCAGAATCATATTGATACGGTGATACTGTTTTCTTTCCACATAAGAAGGATATACAGTGTAATAATAGGGTTGTCTGTGTACAGATGATACACAGTTGTGAAAATATTGATCCGTATATACTATCCTTTGATAATCAGTAATATATCAATAATAATAATCAAAACCTGCGACAGGCGCCGTGATCATTTATATGTATATATGTTGTTGGATTTTTAATATGGTTGCATAACAAACATTTATCAATCAGGCAGTCTTTCAGAGACCTAATTATGTAATTATTTTCCATATTGAAACTTACACGGTTTTAATCTGGTGTTGCATTTAACTGACACAGATATGATTTCATTTTCAACATCAGACTCCGTTGTAGGTTACGTAGTCTTATATGATTTTAATTAGAGTATATTTCTAACATATATGAGTAGTGCTTGCAGCTAAAATGAAATGAAGGATTGTCGAAAGGACAATAATATTTTATACATTCTGAATCCTATGTAAAAAAACACATACGATAACTCTGTTTTATGAAGACCTTTCAAGAAATAGAATTAGAAAATCTTCCTGAGCTACAAAAATAAAATAATTTCCGAAAAAAATATGAGTGAAAGATAGGATACCTGCATAAAGACATACAAAATTATATGTAATATATGCGTACCGTAAAATAATTTCGTTTCGTATTCTACCTACGGCCACACACACACATATATATACTCTCTCTCTTTCTATATATATATATATAGATATAAATGGACATAAATGAACTCAAAACCCAGAGGCGACTGTCCGTTCCATACTACACACAATCATCAGGTCATACACTTATATTTTAACCTATAAATTTATATATATATATATATATATATATATGTGTGTGTGTGTGTGTGCGTGTGTGCGTGTATTTTTGCCTGTATTTGAATCTGTATATGTTACATGAATGCGTAGAGCGGTAGACTTAATTGACGCTATTTAAAAATGCGGGCCTTCCTTCAAACACGGATATCCACCAAATATTCCGTTTCAAATATTAAAAGTGTCGGAATAAAAATTTAATTCAGTATGTCTTTAGTAATATATGTGTGTGTGTGTGTGTGTTTACTTGTGAGTGTGTTTGTGTGTGTATATATATATATATATATATATATATATATATATATATATATATATATATATATATATGTATATGTATATATATATATATATATATGTATATGTATATATATATTAATAAGTATCAGTTTACACTCTAGACATATATGTGCCTGCCAGACATACAGACTTACGCTAGGAAAAGTTATCAACTGAAAGACAGACATGTTTTGATTTCCACATTCAGACAAATTTCTTGAAATATTTACTTATATATTCCAATACATCAATTGAGGTTTCTGACAGTGCTTTCCCTTGTGGCGCCTGATATTTACCAAACTGGATCAGACTGACATATGAATGTCTCTGCCAGGCAAATCTCCTGGGTCCCAAACGAGTCTTGCTCACAAAACTTCTACATACTTTATATCAATATTTCATACTGGAGAAAAAAAATAACACAAAAACTCCCTTCCATACACACTAACCTTTCCATTACAATAAAACAAATATATCATAAATAACTGTCCTAATGGCTAACATTTCGTTAATACATGTAAACCTTTGATATTTATCTTTAAAGGCTTGGAACTCATTCTTCTGAAACCAAAGATCAACAACATAGGCCGAATGTCAGAGGTTATTCTAACTATTTCATCTGTTGAGAAATTTAGATTGAAACTTTATATTTGGATAGTGAAACCGGCGAGAGGTTATTTAAATTTAGCACCTGTGCCAAAAAAAGAAAAATATTTATCCGTTGTTTATATATATATATATATATATATATATATATATAGTGTGTGTGTGTGTGTGTGTGTGTGTGTGTGTGTGTGTGTGTGTGTGTGTGTGTAAATGATTTGAACGAATGATTTGAAAAGACCATTAATCTGTTTGTATAATACAAATATCTCCTTTTATATCAGATCTACACGAATTTTTCGCAGTCTGTTCTTTAATATTATTATTCTTCTATAGGCCATGTCCCTTCAGATGGCGGGCATTCCTGGATCTTCAGAACTTCCTGTTCTGTGTAGCTCTTAGCAACACACATCACCTTCTTGTACTCCCGTTTTCCACTGACATGAACCAGACCTTTCTACATGGAATTAATTGCTGCATCTACTGCAAGGAAATTTGGGTCACTGTGTCATGCCAGTAAATTTTTCCCGTCTGAAACCACCTTGCACACTTACAAATCTACCATTCGTCTCTGCGTTAAATACTGTCATATCTGGACTGGTGCTCGGTATATCTTGAGATTCTTGACAAAATCCGAAGAATGATCTGTAATGCAATCGATCCTGACTTGGCAACTTGATTTCAGTCATTTTCTCACCGCCGTGACGTGGTTTCCCGCTGTCTTCATAGAAATATTTTCATCGCAACTGCTATGACGAGCTTTTTTTCTCTATTTCCCCGGTTACATAAATGTAAGCGTGCTACTAAATTAGCATCTAGATTCCACCTTGCTCCTGGTGCAATATCTAAATGCACCGGCCACTTCTGCTTCAACAGTTTCTTTTCTCGCAAATCCCGCCTGTGAAATGCCTCCCGTTTAATTGTTTCCCAGATAAATACATTCTTCAAAAATGTAAATACAACGATAATCGCCATCTTGTGTTGTCTTGAATCCCGTTCATCATTTGTCCTTTACTCAATCTTCCATATTCTCAGTCTTTTCCACGACCTTCATCCCCTTGTGTAGTAGTGGCATTCCAGCCTTGCTTTGGGTGAAATGATTAAAACTTTTTTTGTCTATTTGCTATGATTCTTAGCCCATGTTCTGCCAGTTATTTACACAGTCTCGTTAGGCATGTTATTTGCTACTTTCCACTGCTTTTCTTTCCTTCAATAAGTCGTGTGCGTGTCGAAACCTCCAAGCCCTCTTTCCTCATTATGTTCCCGATTTATTTCAAATATATTCTGATGGTACGCATAAGGGCGCTATTATTTCATTTTCTGTAAAGCTTCGTCATTGCTCATATGTTCTGTCCATGGTATTCTCATATGCTTCTGAAGTACATTTCTGTTAACTCCAGTCTGCCGGGTGATTACACCGCTTTCACTGCCATGTATGAGGACTGATATTACATGGCAGTTCATTGCTCTTTTCTTTGTTTCTAACGAAATTTTGTTATTTCTTAAGACTGGAAGCACCTTTTGATTTTCTAATGTTTATTCGGGCTTCGGTGTCTGCTCTCTGTTAAAACACTTCTTAGATATTTAATTTTTTGTACATTTGATGCGTTCAATTCTAAGTTCGATGCTTGGGTTCTTCATTTTGCTGACAATCAGACATTCGGACGACTCGCATTTCAGGTTTAGTTCTTTCTTCTCTGTTTCCTTTAGTACATTTTAGTTTACTTTTGTTGTCTGCTGCCTGTTTCCTCTGCTGTTGACATAACCTGTTAAGATTGTGGCCGCCAAGAATCATCCTGGTAGGACGTGTGATTCATTGAATAAGTCCAGTACAAAGGCACCTCTTTGTCTTATGTACCTTTTGGTTTATTTAGAGAATTCATTTTTTGTCCACATGCAGGCGGTTTGCTCCCAGAATATATTCTGGTTTATCCCGCTGTCTTTCCAAAATAAACAAGTTTTCCTAGAAGTCCAAAGGGTTATTTGTGCCATAATTCAGCAAACGCTGTTGCATAATCCATGAAACATATATATATATATATATACATCTTTTTGCATTTTTATTGCACTTTGTTATAATTCTGAGCATGACTATTGAATTATTTGCCGCAGTATTATTAAAGAAACTGCACTGTTAATGTCCTATTTCTGGTCTAATTCTGCTAGGCGCTTCATTCAGCAAACACGGATAGGTTTTGTTATGTTGCAAATAAGGATGATTGGTCGATGACTTTCGATTTACGTAATAAATATTCTTTAATATTTCTTTCATAAATAATCATGAATTTTTCACAATAAAAAACGAAAAAAAAAAACAATGTAAAAATGTTGAATTGCTACCAGAGTAAATTCCGGAAAATCTCGTCGACGATTTTGAAAATACATGGCGTGGGGAAAATATAGTTCTTCCGATTGAGGATAAAACTGCTATGGAATAAAATCGCGAGAAACAGTGTATTGTATAATAGGAAACAGCGTTATGTATAACAGGAAAAATAATTTATTGTAAAATTTCAGGGATGCATATTAATTTTAAAAGACATGTAACATTTACAAGATATATGAAGTCGTGAAAAGCAGAGCAGAAAAATAAATAAATTATATCTGTTAGCGGATATCAGAATAAGACAAGGCATGTTGGTAATGAGTCAAATAATACATCTTCGATATGTCGTCTTGTCAGGACTTGCGGCTCATCACAACTTCTTATATTGTCCCTATTATATTTATGCAAGCTGGCTTGGTACACTTCACCTCTCACCCTGTCCATTTTGCCTTCTGTATGATCCTCCAGGGTATTACGATTAAATACATCCGGCAAGAAGGATACTGATCGGGAGATCGAAGGTTTTGAAGAGCGTAGAAACACCTCTTAAATTTTGTTATTACCAAGTCCATCCTGAGCAGAGGTGATAGCACCTGTTAGCGTCTGCGCTATAGGAACCCTCTAAAAAAATTCAAAATTTTTATAGTAAAATAACCGAAAATATATGTTTTAGACTTTGACAATCAATACAATACTAAAAATTACAAGCAAAACATATTTTTATAAAAATATTGCCAAAAATATATTATTGTCGTGAAACTGTCAGTACTATATTTTATGGTCTACAAACAATCCTGAAAGTATGATATATACAAAATATTTAGATTTCACAATTAAATAACAGATGAAGTTTGATATGCCGCTAAATATCAACCAGCCAACTATCGATATACACGATGAATGTAAATGTTTCCAAGCCGTTGTTCCCCTTTAATGTCACGTAAAAATGTATGTTTATGATAGCTGGATGCATCCTCTACCAAGGCAAATAATATCGAACCATTACATTCGTGAGTACACTATTGTGATAATTACCCAACTATATTGTCGGTCCTTTTCAACTCACGAGTTCGAAAAAGGGCAAATTGATGGAGCTCGCATGGCAGGAGCCTCGATCACTAAGGTTGCTGAACTGTTTGGTTTTTCAAGAGCTACCATATGACGAAATCCGAGAAACAGGGCAAAACCTCTAGCAAGCTTAGCAATTCGGGCCGGACTTGCAAACTTACTGACAGGGACTGACGTGCATTGAAACGCAGTGTGGCAAAAAATCATCGGACACTTGCGGTCAAAGTTACTGTTGTTGAATAATCATCTGAATAGTTCAGTTTCTAGTAAAACTGTTCGTCGTGACCTCCATAAGGCTGCGTATCATGGTAGAGCCGACGTAAGGAAACCTCTTCTCTACAATCGCAACATTCAGAAGAGGTTGAAGTGGTGCAGAGATCACAATACCTGATCTGCAAACTAATGGAAGCAAGTCATATTCTCAGACGAGTCCAGTGTTTCTCTTTTCCCAACTTCAGGTCGAGATTATGTGTGGAGGCAACCCAAAGAAGCTTATGACCTTGTCTGCTTTCTTCCAACAGTGAAGCATGGATGGGGTTCAGTGATAGTTTGGGCCGCCATAACAAGGAAATATCTCGGTCCAATAGTTGCCCTGCATGGGAGAATCAACAGCAAAGATTACCTGAACATGGGAGATCATGTTCATCTAATGGCCCAGACTTTATTCCCTGATTGTGACTGCATCTTCGAAGACGATAATACTCCAATACATACCGCTCGCGTGATTAAAAATTGGTATGAAAAGGATGGAAGATTGTTATTTTTTAAATTATTTTCTCTAGGTTATCAGCACAACTATAACTTAACTTAAGAGTATTAGGATTAAATATTTTACTACGTGGGTTAGTTTCAGAATTGGGGAAATGTTTTTTGATGATATATATATATATATATCGATCGTAAATCCTGTGAGACACATTGTTACTCCAGCACACATAAATTTAGTAGGTTAGAGAGATCATCTTAAATAAGTTGGAAAATGATACTAAAATTATATATATATATATATATATATATATATATATATATATATGTTTGAAGTTTATTTCAAAGTTTTATGAGCTTCCGATACTTAGCAATGATCAGGTAATGATCCACATGTTATTTTCGTTTATGATCGATTTTATCATGATACTTCTCTTAAGATTTTTGCTCAAAGTACTGTCTAATATTGTTATCAACCTCGGAGAATTACAGTAAGATTTAATAAACTTAATCTAACAAATGGAAAAATTTGCTTTTACAGTATTTAGAGCATTTTGATGTTATTCCTATTATATATATATATATATATATATATATATATATATATATATATATATATATGTGTGTGTGTGTGTGTGTGTGTGTGTGTGTGTGTGTGTGTCCACGCGTGTGTGTATTGAGAAAGGCAAAAATTCATAGAGGAAAAATTATTTTAATACTTGTCATTTAACGAAGCGATAAACCACTTTATATTAATAAAATAATATTGAATATAATACTGTGAAAATTGCAGATCAGAATTCTCTGAGATTACATTTCGATTATCTTCTAATATTAATATCTAAACTCTAGAAAAATGTCTTCGACATACTCGTTATAAAAACATCCTACTCCTTTATACGACCTATGCATTAAGCGCTAATTTCCAAAAAAAATTAAAAATTTCCTGGAAGTAGTGAAACAAAGCAGCACATGGTCGGCGTATTTCTAATTTTTTTTATAATCTAAATGTGCTTTATTCTGTGAAGAAATGAATGTAGTTTCTGGTGAAAACCGGAAACGCGCCGCATTGATGTTATCATTCAATATAACATGACAGGAAAACATCACGAGTTAGGAAAAAATCAGAATAAAGGCACTTCAGTCAGTAGTAACAAACCAACCCATTCCCACAATCAAAACGCTGGTGGGTGAACGCTAGCTGAGAATATCATGAAATAATATAACATGAAAATTATGCCATGAAAGCTGAGATTGAAGAGAGTCTTTTAAACGGCATTTTATCCTTTTCGTTTTTTCATACGTGATGCTTGAGATCCGCAAATATTCCAATGACAAAATTGACATATAATGTTACTTATATCGTATATACTACACTCGTTATATCCAACCAATAATATGCAAGATTTTATGATTTAAAGAAGAATAAAAGCACTATCACTCGTACAAATACGCACGCATATATATATATATATATATATATATATATATATATATATATATATATATATATATATATATATATATATAATATCCGTTGGCAATTGGTAGGCATAATGCCAAGGAGGACATGAATTATTTTTTCCCCACGGGATTCAATATATATATATATAATATATATATATATATATATATATATATATATATATATATATATATATATGGTGTGGTGGATAAATTGTCGTCTAAAGTAAGGAACATTTTAAATGACACTGATATTTTATTTTACCAAGACATATTTACCCAAATTACACCAAAATATCTTGAAATAGGAGATATAAATTTATCTAATAAAATCGCCAATGTTTTCAACTACGGTCTCCAGACGACTTCGGAATCTCATCCAACTCTTCTGGACAATCTCCTTGTCCGTGTCCGTGAATACTGCTATAATGCTTGCGTTCAGTTCATCTTTGGTGTTAAAAAGATTTTTGTTGGTCTCTCGCTCAAATGCGCCGGACGAATAATAATCATGGAATTTGCAGTCTAGGGAACTCGGTGGCCAGATGTTCGACTATTTCTGTGAGCAAATCACAGAAATTGTCGAACAGACATGAATGGTTTCTCTTGCTTGTGTGGTATGGATTAGAGTCCTCTTGCGAGATATAGTGTCTTCCAGCAGCCACCATATTTATCCAGAGCAACACTCCCTCTGGAAGTCACTTGGTATAGACCACCGTGTTAAGTCCTGGGGGAAAATGAAGTCATAATGTCGCCTTCAGATGTGATCACTCCAAATACCTTTGTAAACACAATTAAACTCAACCAACGCCTTCCAAATTATTTGCATTTTCCTCAGATTAACACGGAAACATTCTGAAATATTCCATTTTGGTATGAATGGCAAGTAGTAGAGCATACCGTTTTCACATTTCTGAAGCGGTTGTGTCGTGGTGCTCTTTTTTCTCATAGACAGTGCCAAATGACCTTAATATATTGTGCGATCGACAAAATCAACAATAAACAACGGGTTTGCGCAAAATAAAAAAAATATATCATAGCGACAATTTTCTCATCGCACCCTGTATATATACGTTAAATCTTTTATGGAATTAGGAAGATATCGTCTTCGATATGCTTTACCGGGTCACCAGAGATTCAATTTTTTTCTCCAATAAATTACAGCTAAAATGGAGGTTTCTGATTTTTCGTGTAGATTTAAACATATTTACTATTCTGTTTTTCCCTAAGGTTAACATTTAATTATATATATATATATATATATATATATATATATATATATATATACACACACACACTAACTGAATTGTTCTTGTCTATAGGAAACAGTTATAATAAATAATCATTTCTCGACTGTCGCTATTGAACCCTCTTTTGAATTAATGCTGTGAATGTTTGAATTTATATATTATTTTCTTTCTCTTTACGTTCGAATATATATATATATATAGTGTGTGTGTGTGTGTGTGTGTGTGTGTGTGTGTGTGTGTGTGTGTGTGTGTGTGTGTATGTATGTATGTATGTATGTGAATTTCTAAAGAATTGTTTTAAATATTTTTACGTTTTGGGGACGTAACTCAGTAGATATGGTATTTCGAGAATGACTGCAATCTTTATAATAGGTAAATGGAACCTTATTGGACTGGACATAGTCTGTAGTGAAACGGTCTAAATTGCGCCTGTGTCTCATGAAAATGAGATTTCAGGTTCGAAACCTGCCATAGAACACATTTTATTAACTGCGCAGCCGATTGACGTTACCCATTTTTAAAAACAAACAAAAACAAATTATCTATTTCGAACAATGGTATCCACCTGAAACAATGTTTTAAATAATATATACTATTACTACTACTAAAGAAAAACAGCTTGCCAGAGGAAATAAAAACTTAGACAAGACTTGGAAAAATAGTGAACAACGAAAGAAAAATAATAGGCCAAAAGGCAAACACCAACCTACGCAGTAAAGTGCTCAACGTACCGGCAGAGGCGTTTCGGATAGAAAATGATGTATATAATAAATGTTTTAAAACAGCGTCTGGTTAATAAAATTTATTGTGTAAAAAGGAATCGACTTTCAAAAAAAAAACCCTAAAAGAATATAATTGGTGACAGTCCAATCAGGGGTTGGATAGGAGTCCAGCTTGAATTTTTTCCAACTATGCTGGTCAAACTCTCTACCTTCGGGCAGAGAGGATCCCCAGACGAGGCTATGTTGAAGGGCAGAGTCTCGTCTCGGGAAACAGCTGTCCGACCTCGTTTTATACGGGAATCTTTGGCCGAGTCTACGGACTCGGTTACCCCAATTTAAAACTCGACCTTGGGCCACATCTTACCTTGTGGGGAGGATGGTAAATATATCCAACCATTGTTTCCTCCAAGCGATGAACATTTTATGTAATAACGATCCGTATAGTGATCCGTGTAGAGAAATAGTATAGTGAATAATATAGAGAACAGCGATTCGTAGACGAGGGGTAATGGATAGCGGCTCAGATTGAGGAATCGGAAAACCGAGTTCGAATTCCAGTTGAATCCATTAGATTCACTTATGTGATTATACCCTTGGGGTAGGTATTAATCCTCTTTTTTCTCCTTCCAGCTATCGGTAAATAGAAGGACAGACCGGATTCTATAGCATTGGATGGCAACTGGTCTACCGCAAAAAGAAATAGCAACCTCGTACGTGAAAAAAACCTGCCTCGTCAGTCATGTATCGAAAGATACATGATCGCTTAAGCGTGTATGACACATCCTATTTCAAAAGAAAAGAAAATAGTGATAGATAGAAGATAGATTAGAAATAAAGATATGTATAGTAATAGGGGATAGACTAGAAATGAGTGATCAATTAGACGTCACGCTACTGTCTATTTATCCGTTTCCTCTATGATCTACTTAATTTAATAATAGCTATCTATCAATATCTGTCCTCAAGGACACATGGTGCAGTAGATAAAGACGGTAGTTAGATCCAGTGACAGGACCCAAAGAGCGTGAGTTCAATACCCGGCTAAGGCAGCGGAGAACATTCAGAGGGAAATTAACAGTAGATAAATGATAACTGACCTCTATTAAACATGACACGTGGAACTAGAACAGTCTACCCCAGTGAGCGAAATAAAGGCTTCAGTTCGACATTCTACCAGCTGAAGAAGGCCAGAGCGTAAACAGCCGAAACGTTGTAATAAATATGGCGACAAAGATGAGGACAATAGTCCGAATAATGTCAATAATGGCGATCTATGTTCAAACTCAAATGTCGGCAGTGACACTTTATTACTCTATAACAGGCATGTTTAGATTAAATCGAGTATATTCCTCATCCATAATCAAAATTGTTGTAAATGGGAAGCAGTTTGCCGTATGTGGAAATTCAAGATTTATTTATTTCGTAGGAATTTGAGCAACATTGTTTAAGAAACAGCTGGAAAGAGCTTTTTACCTGCTATATATATATTCGATGTTATACTAGAATAATTCATATATTCAGATTCTGATTCTGTACCCATTATTGTTCCATCATTTTTGGTCTATTTGGATTATTGTAGAATTTTTAACTATATTCTAATATCTCTGTAACTAACACTATGTTCACAAATCTAAACAAATGCTTCACTAGTCTAAATCCATCCAAATCTTTTTTTTTCGGAATTGTGATTGACCCCCTTTCAAATATGCACATATTTATATTGATGGTAAATATGAAACCATGAGTGTATTCGAGATTTATACACGTAAATAGCAAAAGGAAAAACAATTCAAGAACGGGAACTCACCGAAATGTCAACAGGACCAATTTTTAAAAAAAAATAGATGGCAGAATAAGGACAAAGAGGAACGTAAAGAGTAAAAAGATATTTAGGGGAAAAAGACAGAGAATATTGGAGAGTCACTGTCGCCTTTGTTCAGAAGTGACACAGCGTGATGAAAGAAATATACGGGTTGCGAAAGAAATATCCCACATATATCTGCCATAAATATCCTTCCACATAATGGTATGCTATTAGTAGGAATAGTGTCTCCATCTAGGAAATGTCATGCCATAATATAGAATGTGTATGTGGGAGGTACAGGGGAGTAATGGATAGTGACTCGGTTTCAGGAGTCGGAGAGCCAAGTTATAAATCCAGTCGAATCAATTACATTCTCTTACATGCTAATAACCTTGTGAAAGGTATAAATCCTCTTCTTCTCCCCACCATCTATGGGTAAATAGCAGGACAGGCTGGGTTCTATAGCCTTGGATGACTGCTAGTCTACTGCAGAAATAAGTGGCAACCTACTGAGGGGAAAATCTGGCTCGTCAGACACGTATCGAAAAATACATGATCGCCTAAGCATGTATCACGCATGACACATAACTGACTGATATGTGGGAGGCTTTTCTGCATTGTTATATATATATATATATATATATATATATATATATATATATATATATATATATATATATATATTAGTATCCGCTTGAGCTGTTCACATATGTTTAATTCGGGTTATATGCACTGAATTATCTGGTTTATCATCTAGCCTAAATTTCCACCGTTTTAATAAACGGGATACTTGTATTATTACACGCTTTTATTTCTTACTGGCTTCGAAGTTTACCAAATGGATTTGCGTTTCATATTTCCAGAGCATGATGAGAATTTCTACCATGACACTGAGATGACGTCGAACTGTTTCAGCTCACATGATGAGCGAGAACAATTTATGACGAGTGCAAAATATATATATATATTTTAACCAATGTCTTAACGAAAACAGACAGAACACATATATATGCTGCAGTTACATCTAACTTGGGCTGATTTTTCGAATAAGATAGGAAAGTGCTCGTTCCGATATTTATAAATTTTAAAGGGGTTTATAAAAATAAATACAACTTATGACTGCATAAAATCTTTATGCGCACTTGATTCATTAATATCGGCAAGCAAAGTGGAGGTAGAAACAAAAGTAATGGTTGTTGTTAGATTCTTTACACGATAAGTCAGGCAGAGTCTTCAGTTTAACTTCTCCTGAAGAAATGAAAATAAATAAGTAGGACATCTTACAAATAAATGGCATATGTATACCTGAATGTCATTTAATAAATGTATACATATTCATGCCCTGTAATAGTATAGGAACGATGTTTGAAGATAATGGTCGTAATTGGTAGCACTTGGAATTATCCAAAGATAATTAAATATGAATTAATCCCAAGACAGATTAGTCACTATATAGCTACGTATTTCAATTCCTAACTTAAAGATAAAAAGGAAATTATTTAGAGGAAAAATGACAATTGTTGAAATAATTTATTTCCCAGTTATATTAATTTGATTGTGAATGACTGAAAGATTATAGAATGAAACTTCCAGATATAAATTCTGTAATATTCATGAAATATTCTACAGTATTTACATTAGTCGGACTATTGTCCTCATATTTGTCGCCATATTTGTCACAACGTTTCGGCCGTTGTACGCTCCGGCCTTCTTCAGGTGGTTGGAATTTCGAACCGAACCCTTTATTTCGATCACTGGGATAGACTGTTCCAGAACTAGAACAGTCTACCCCAGTGATTGACCACCTGAAGAAAGCCGGAGCGTACAACGGGCGAAACGTAGTGACAAATATGGCGACAAATATGAGGACAATAGTCCGACTAATGTAAATACTTTACATAATACCTCATCTCAGAAATATAGACAAACTCACTCTACGTAATGAGGCCACATTTCGTTATAGTAAACAATATGATAATAAGTTTGTACCATTCTATTTTCAACTTCCAAATGATAATAATCAACTTAAAGATGGACTTATTTTCCGGTAAAAAATTAATCAACTCCAAAATGATTTAATCAACTTCGAAATGGATTAATCAACTTCAAACTGAGAATTAATATAATACTAATAAATTTAATATTTATTCTTTTATTTTTACTTAAAATGGATATAAAAAAATATAAACGTTCCTAAGCAATTTATTTAAAAGATTACATCATCTAAGTTAATTACAGAGTGAATTAATCTCTGTATTCCTGATATGAAGTTAGTGCAAGTCTCAGGGAAATATTATTAATTGCCTCGGAGATCATCGCTTCTAACTTGCTGAGGCGGAATTCTTTAGTAGTTAAAGATCCCTGGCAATCACCTCTTAAAATCCCAACAATTGCGTCTGCCATACTTCTTTTTACGTCAGCTTTGACTGACTGACCAAACCTTTTCAATGGGATTTTACATCGGACTATAGGGGGGCAAGTCTGAAAATTTGGTGTTGCCTAAATTCATCCTTCTCCACAGCTTCTTCAGTCGAAATATGGCAATGAGCGTTATCAATAACTAAGACAACTCCCTTTTCATAAATTTCATTTACCTTTCAAGGCACCCCCTGGTCCATTCTTTCGCATCCTCTTTTTTGAAAGAACCTCTTTTAATTTTATGATGAATTAATCCATTGTTACTAATACATCAAATAACATGGATGTTATTTCCCCTGGAGCCGACCGCGACTGTAGTGCACCTCGTGCCTTTTTTAGAGCGACCTTCTCTTGAAATATGGAGATTAAAATTGGTTTCATCCATATAAAGATTTGGGACTGAAATTCTAATAGAGCTACTTCGTAATCCTTACGTTTCGCTTTATTGACATTATTATT
Source organism: Acanthosepion esculentum (assembly GCA_964036315.1). Classification (NCBI taxonomy): domain Eukaryota; kingdom Metazoa; phylum Mollusca; class Cephalopoda; order Sepiida; family Sepiidae; genus Acanthosepion; species Acanthosepion esculentum. Next base: position 60,652,382 of record OZ038486.1, on the reverse strand, counting down.
GGAAGCTTCTGGTTCATAATGAACCGCTTTTAAAGTAAAGGCTATGGAGTCCGAGTGCTTTCGTATGTATTCTTTCGTCACACTAACCTCATACTTTTCGACCAACTTATTTACAATGTCTTGAAGAGTGACCCTAGGAGAGTTTTCAATTAATTCGGCCATAAAATTATTATGCTCTTGCGTAATTTAATATTTTCTTGCTCCTCCCCTAGAGTCACTCCTATCAGCACCCTGGTCTAACGAACGGTACGCTGTTGACAGAGGCACACCAATTGTTCTTGCCAGGTCTATCCAATTTCCTGCTGCAGCATGTGCAGCTAAAATCTGGGCCTTTTTTTCGTCAGCCACAGTTTTCTTGAGGTAAGTCCTCTTTGGAGCTGTTGCTAATTCTTCTTCAGCTTCTTTTGTAGAGGTATCTCCAGCTTCTTCATCAATCACCATTTTTGCCCATACGGGTCTTTCTCCTACTACTTTTACTGTAGTCTCACGCAATGTTTTCTTGGCCTCTAAGTTGTTTGTGTTTTGGTTTTTTCTTCATCTATATAATGAAGACGACCAGTCAATTTCCTTACTGATGGGATAAATTAATTGAAAAAGTAATTTTCAATTTACTAAAAAATATCTCAATTTGAAGTTGTTTATTCCAATTTGAAGTTGTTTATTCTTATTCTGAAGTTGATTGTTATTAGGTTTTTGACATTTTCTCAATTTGAAGTTGATTAATCCATTTTGAAGTTGATTGATCTAATTTGAAGTTGATTAATCCATTTTGGGGTGGATTAATTTTTTTACTTGAAAATAAGTCCATTTTGAATTTGATTATTATCATTTTGAAGTTTAAAGGTATAGAATTCAATAGTTAAAGCTTGAAACAAATTGTCAAACTTGAAGACGTTCTATATCTGCTGCGTTTTGAATATCTAGAAGTACAGATAACATGAAAAAAAATATAGATTTTCGGACAACAGCGTTTTTTAACGTAGATTAAGATGTCAGTTACATGAAGTAAACAGTGATAAAATGGAATATAGAATTGAGAAAAACAAAAAAAAACGAAATATTAAACGAACAAATGTTGACAAAAACGCAATAAACGCATATCTTAATTAGTGCTAAGTTTTCGTATGTAATAAGTAAGTTCGCTAATATTTGGGTCTATGTTTTTCCAATATTTAAGAATATTTTTCGCATAAATGCATTTTCTTCATTTTATAGTTCCCATTGCATAAATTATTCGCTCAATATTGTACATGTTTTCCCTAAAATCTGGACACATATGAAATCTCATTAACTATATTTTTTTACCTCTACTGTAAAAACTTGGTTTTGTCGAAAGAATAAATAATTAACTTCTTTTTCTGAGGTATGCCAAATAAGACGGTCTACTCAATGAAAATCATAGATGCAACGCAATGGATTGAACGCATAAAGAGCGTATATGCTAATACTGACAAGAATGTGGAGTTATTGTACTCGTTGACTTAAATATTGCTACGCACATCAATTATTGCATCACAAATGATGCAAATCATATTGAAGATGTAATTTGTTAATAATACAATTCAATAAAATCTTGTTGAAAACTTAACTTCTTGTAAATATTCCTTTTTGCCTATGTATCCAGACTTTAGGGACACCTTTTATTATCTAAGAATTTTGTTAGTATACCAAAGTTATGGTTAAATGATAGATTTCTGCCGATGATTTAAATGGGCTCAAAAGTTACAAATAGAAAACGAAAAGGTGCAATGCTAGAAGTATATCGCATGGCAGTATGAACTCGAAACGTTATGAGAACCCAAAACTATTTGTTTTGTACTCGATGTACAACAGGCAAGAGAACAGTAATAAAAATAAATCTAAACACAGCGGTTTTCTTTATTCCATAATAGCAAGGGGCTAGTAAAAGAAACTGGTGAAATATTTCTCTCGGTTGCCGCAGAATGACATTGCTGAACTTCTGAAGAGAAAAATAGGTGGAAAAGAAAGAAAATCCAAATATTTATTGTATAATTCCAAATAAACACACACACACAAATATATATATATATAATTCATAATATATATATATATATATATATATAATTCATTATATATATATATATATATATATATAATTCATTATATATATATATATATATATATATATATATATATATAATTCATAATATATATATATATGCAAGGATAAGTAAAAAAAGAAATTACCCACACATTTGACAAAACATACAGCCTAAAAGTATACTGAATAATGTTTCTGCCCTTTATATATATATATATATATATATATATATATATATATATATATATATATATATATATATATATAAATGGGAAAACCGACTCGTATCATCTGCCTATGTCAGGCACAGAAGTTCATAGTTTGGAAGGGTAAGTCGTTTTTATGCCCTAGGGGATGCAGTTGAGAGCAAGAGCTATCACATTATTGTGTTTTACAAAGGACGAATTGCTATGGACGGGATATTATGATGAGTCTTTTTCCAAAACCCCACGGATTGCCGGGTGGCTCAATTTCATTTGGGGTGAATACATATCGTCCGAATTTTGCGAAAAGAGAAAACAACAACAACTGACAATATCTGCAATTGCGAGTAATGAAAGGAAGCTTTCCCTGAATCGAAATGAGAGTGTGAATAGGACACAAAATTCATTGCATTGAACCTTGTGGATTAAAGGGATTCATAGCCTTCATGCCATTGGTGTATCCTTGCCAACTAATGCCCATCATCGGATCTGGACGTTGTATCAATGAAAGAATGTCGCTTGGTCCAATGAGTCTCGCTTTCTCTTGAAAGATGCAAGCGGACTTATTCGACGGCGTTGCTATGTTAGGATAAAAAATGCACGATAATGCACGCTTGTAAAGCAACAAGAAGAAGGAAGTGGGGTGCTGATTTATGTAATATTCTGATGAGATACACTGCGACCTGACATTCGTGTACAATAAAAACCTTATACTAAAAGTACTTTGCCTTACATATAGTAATCTGGCTCTTGTTGAGAAATAATCTTCATTTCTCGATGATAGGGTTTAATCATGAAAATAGACAAAATGTTCAATCTGCAAAATGAAAAATAAAATATATTTGTAGAATAAAAACTAGATCAAATATTAAAATGATATCTTAATTGATTCTGATATGTAATAAATTCACTTAAAAGATTTATGGGCAAATCAAATGAGTGGCGATAGTCTGCGTCATGTTTGGAAGTATTCTTCACACCAGAAGTTTTCGCACAAGCACACCTTTGGGACTCTTTGTTGACCTCAGGCTCCACTCATATTTATAAAGTTTTACTCACTGATAGTGGTTTCTTTTACCTGTAACCATAGCATACATTAACTATGTTTAGCAAGCACGCATATATGAATTACGCTGTGTGGGTAGTTAATGGGAAAGGTTAATCAGTGAGTCGAGTTAAGATATCCACGCACATGATTAAATTCACTCGTACACAGATATATTTGGTTGGTTTGTTGATTTTCTTTAGCTACATAGCTATATCTATGTATTATTTAATGCCGAAATCTAAATATTTTGAACACAATCCTATGCTTTCAAATACTGATAAACGTGTATTGCTGTTACTTCTGCTATAGATAGGTATGGTTGGTAATAATCGAGGGACTGCAATCTCCTGCCTGTGTGGCATAGTGCAGTGTACTATTGGCAGACACAGTCTTGTCACGGGGCAACGCTCCCTCCTCACGGCAATTGATGTATGTCTCAGTCTTGAGCCTGACGCTCTCAGCAAAGAATTCGGGAGGTATTTTCTTATCAGAACGGTCAGATTGAATTTTCCTAGCTGCCGTACCTGCGTCATCACCGTTAGACTCATCGAACTCTTTCTGACTCCTCTTCACTCTCCTCAGATTGACACGCAAATACTCTTAAACCTTCGCATTGGGGCTTCCAGCGGGAATACCAGGCAATGCAGTATGTCGTTTCCAAATTTCTGGCGGGAGGGATTGCTTCAAGTTGCACTTTTTCTCGCAGACGGTGCCCAACTGACACTACTATACTATGCAGTCGACAAAAACAATGCGCATGCGAGAAATTTAAAATATAATATGGCAACAAGTTACCCATCGTACCCTGCACATCCTATATATGTGTGTGTACCGAGTAAAATTAAAAATAAAAAATCTGCAATCTGTTGTTAACCTGTTAATATTTACGCCTGCAGTACGAATCTGCCCTCTTTTAATAGCCTTTTTGCCTTCCATCAGCATGGCTGATTGAAACCTCCAGGAGGGTGATTCATTGCACTTTCTATGGCTAACGCCTTCCGCGGAAATGAAGATGAAACGTTATATTCAATAAAACTGCTAATCCATCTGATATGAATCTTGGTTCATTGCGCCTTACTAGACAATTCCTCTCACCCTACACATGTATATGCCTACTTTTCGTCCACGCATTGAATATTGCTGCTACATTGTTTGGTGTTTCTGTTATGTATTTAGAGATTTTTGATACAAAAAAGAAACTGCAATGATATTAGTCCTAGGCTGCCATCTCAGCTTCAGTCGCTTTCCCAGTGACGTAGCTTTCCTGTGCCTTTCCTATACATATTTACACGGTAATTCGTCTAGTTAACTTTCCTATACGTTACCTTTCTTTCCTATACATCACTAATATTATTTTTCTTTAGGTTCTTGTAAATATTTTGTATTCATATTGTAAATACTCATTGGCGTTAGTTTTTAGAATTGTTATTTGATTCCCCTCTCCCCACAGACACTGAATTGTAAATATGGGGACTAGTTATTATTTTCATAGAGACATGAGGTATTATGGTGGTTGTAGTGAGAAAGGTACGTATGAATGTGTTGTTTTAGTGTAAGGAATATTGTTCGTTCGATTGGGTCAGTGTTTGCGGCTAGCTAAGTTATATTTAAGACAGAAGCAGTCCGTCCTTTCCCCAATCGCCGATTTCGGCTTTGTGACACATTTCTGTATTTTCACAGAATAAATATCACTTTCCTATACGTTATGAAATTAAGCTAAGTACTAAATTGATGGAATGGTTACACAATTTTACAGTTGAAATGATTAGATGGAACCGTAAGTTCACTGCTAAAAGTTTCTTCACTCGCATTTCTCGGTTGGAGAAACCACTTAACCTTCCAAACAACTTTGATCTTAAATAAATCTAATACAATGTCAATTGTTATCCTACCATAACTTAATTCCTGTTTTTTTATTATTGTTTTCTCTCTTCAATATTTTTTTGCACGTTTTTCTTTGACTTTTATAAAAATATTTCCATATTCCGTCCGTCGACGAGACCGATTTTAGCGCAGTTGAAACCTGCATCTTCTCATTTTAGAGTTGACATGGCTAATTGTATCTATAATTTCTATGCTAAGAGATTTGTCTATCACATTTCTCGCGTATGGAACACACCTTTTGCTTTCCACTTAACTTTGATATATAAAAATTTGAATGCAATATCAATCATTATTACCACTCTTATCAAATCGTCTTCTTTTATTGTTCTCGCTCCATAATATTGTTT
>OZ038486.1:60621838-60639338 GCA_964036315.1 Acanthosepion esculentum | reverse complement strand
AAAAATAATATTCTCTATTACTATTATTTTATTTATTGGTTTTATTTCCGTTTCCCTACAAATAATTGTAAAACTATATTTAACAGGCAGAAATTAATTCCACGCACGGACAGATTTACTGTTATAGTTATTTTATTCTTCCCTTATATTTATTGAACCTATTCATGCATAAGCCATTTAATTGTTACACAAAAATTTTGAAAGACATGCAATATGAGTAAATATATAAGAAAAAGTTAACACAGCAAAGTTTGAAAATCTTGCATACGAATAGTCTAAGCATAGGCGTCATATAGTGAGTATATATACGAACATCATTTTAATGGCACCAATAAGAGTTAATTAATATGCTCTGTATATAATAAAATGTTTTATTTCTGGCGTTGGTCTAGTGATGGAAATGTAGGAAAAGAAAAGAGACTTCTTTTGTTTCGTTTTGGGTTTTTTTTTTCTTTTTCGACATTTTCGTTGGAGCGTGTTAAATGTTTTTAAAAAGATATTTTTCCTTCAATCAAAAAGTAAGATATATTCATGCCCCGTTGGTGATTTTCCAAGCGTAGCTTAGATGTGGCACAAAGCCGAAAGTAGCGGGCACCCAGTGAGGATCGAACTCACTACTCACTCATAATTGTTCTAGCGAGACAAGCTTGCTAACCATTACACCACCTCTAGTTGCCCTCCTGCACCGTTGGTTGAATCCAGAAATCCGAGAGAAAACTTTTATCACATATTCAGTACTTTTTAATACTTAATTCAGTTAACACACAAACTAAACACCACAGGGGTGAAAAAGCGCATCCGGCACCAAGCATTTTCTCTCCTGGGTGACTATTTATATGTTTTATTATGAGAAACTTTGTGGACCCAGTACTATTTTGCTGATAGAGTTACGCCCCTCCAATAGAGTCCTATATTTTCCCAATATATCAGGCACAATTTGAACTCGCTTATAATTTCTTGTACTTGTTCTCATCTAAATTAATGGTTTTTAATCGGCGTTTCCATTTTGGCCGTAAGGGTTTTTCCCGTTGGGGAATCTATTCATTTTCTGCATATTATGTACACATCGGCTACCCATCTCCAATTAGTCGAGTGATAGAAAATGTCCATTCACTAGAAAAAACTACTTGACGACTAACTGATGTTTGCGTTCAAGAGCATGCACTTAGTAGTAACGAATCGTCTATATATGCCACCAAATAATTCATAGAAAAATATAATGCTTTGCCATGTTCGCAGCCATGTGTATATGTGTATATATATATATATATATATATAGAGAGAGAGAGAGAGAGATTTAAGAAACAGAAGATATTTTCATATATAGTGCTCAATATTAAATAAATAAAAATAATATTAAAAATAAAGAATTAATAATATTATATAAACAAATTACTGACATTTAAAATTAATTTTTTGTTGATATTTTTCCCGACTTCGAAGTTACTTGGAAGTGACCATTCCTTTTTTTTCTTAAACAACAGAAGCATATGAAAAATGGTAATTACCAAGAAACTTCGAAGTCAGGGAAAACAATAATAGAAACTTGATATTAGAGTTAAGTAATTTATTTATATATATATATATATATATATATATATATATATATATATATATATATATATATATAAATGGTGTATCAAAAATAATTTTGCAAACTTGGGAATGGGTCCCTCACAAGAAAGCCACGACAAAATTACATATGAACATATGTACTCATATCCTTCGTTTTTAAATTAATAAATTTAAATTTTATAGTCGACGCTGTTGAATTTAAAATCCATGATACAATCCTAAAATTGTTTACAAAGTAACATGTCCATAAAAAACGTATGTTCAAAAGGCCATTGTTGTACCTCAGCACAGCAACTCATGACAAATCTCCTCCGTTTGTTTCTACATATAATACCACCCGTCGGATCATTGACTGGCTGACCCATTCAAATACTCCCACACGGTGTCGAATGGTTTCGCAGTTCCCCACCCCTTTACACGGTGATGAATCATTTCTGCATTATTAATGTCTGATGCATCAACCAAGTGTTTAAGGTGGGCCCTCAGATAAAAAATCTAAAGCATTGAGGTCGAGGGAACGTGCATGCCATTAAACCAGTTCACCCCTACCTATCTCTCTTTCATGGTAGATGTCAGCCTGTTGGTCACGAGCAATGCGACTAAAATGTGGTGGAACCCCATCATGCAGGAACTAAACTCATTAGTATTAGCAATGGTACATCCTCTAGCAGGTCTAGAAGTCTGTTCAAAATAATGTTCCTGTAGACAGCTCATTTAATCGCGCTGGTTATATATATTTACCTACCAGATAGGGACCAACAATTCCATCTCACAGATTAATCGTAAACTGATGCTGTATTCCGAGTTGCCCACAAATATTGGTTGCGAATTTTTTTTATTTCATATGTATAAACTGAAGAGACAAACAACAGATCAGCACTTTGTGTAGTAAACCGTCCGTAAAATTTCTCCCGTGGCGAGTGATCAAAGGACGAAAGACCCTGCACATGCTGCAAATGATATTGATAGACGAGCTGCTATCCAACTACACTCCATGCGATACTGTGAGATGTAAGACATTTTAAGCCCATATCAGGTGTGCGGATTACATCGTCTCCGACAGTCTGAAGAATGTATTTTTCATTTTGGACGTACAATCGTATTTCGCCCATCCTCGATTCATAGTTTGCGGTCCTACGGATCCTGTCTCTGCAAAGCAATGATAAAGAACAGCAAATGTTTGATGACTCAGTTGCCGTCGGTCTGGAAACGCAATCTGATACAGCCATACATTCTCGCGCCGATTACCATTTGTGAAGCCGTAATTAAAACCACATCCGCCTCGTCACCATATGGATATCCTGCCATTGTTAAACGGAACATTTTTTAGTTAACTCACTACTAAACAGCGTTGAATATTTAAGACAAACTCGGTACAATTTTTCACGAATGGCATATGTAACTTAGTGTAAATGACAACAGAGTGACATCTACCGTAAATTGTCTTTAAACATAATAATTCAAAAACGACTGATTTGCGGAGATATGTTTATGTGGACATTTGTCATTGTTTTCCTGTGGGGAAATCGCCCCGAAAGTCTGTAAAAGTTTTTTTTACAACCTGTATATATAAATGAATGGAACCTTTATTTCGAACTGTTGAAGAAAAAAAGGGATTTATTTGTTTTCCACATATCCTCCTGCTATGCGACACACTTCTCTTGTCGTTCATCAAGCTTTTCGTTTGTTTGCTCATAGCTGATATCCACGACTGACGCCACTTTTGCTAACATGATTCATCAGTCTTCCAGGATCAGGGCATCAACCCTCTGTTGAAATGCGAACAGGTTGGCTTTCGTCCTGTTACACTTGTTCTTACCGCTTTAAAGGGTTCTGCGAACTCATACAGCTTTCGGTGATTTATGGTGCGTGCTCCATACTGCACCCTACTCCGCTGATGGATTTCCGCACGTTTGACCCTATCTGCCCAAAGAAAGCGCAGTACGGAGTGTTGTTCCTCTCTGAGTGGAACGTCTATATAGCTGACCTCATTGCTCACTGCCTCTTGACTGAACAATTGAATGCTGCGCGGCGAGCTACCCGCCATCCGATGCGCACACGTAGCGTCGTGTGTAATTTCAATATTGCTTTTACTTTGTGATTTATCCTCGTATATATTCCGCCATTACGGAATATGCTGTCTCTATAACTTAGTTCTTATTCAGTTCGATTAAATCGGTGTACGCTAAACTTATGGAGACAAGTAACTCATTTTTCAGCGACAAATCCATACCAGGTTGTAAATATACATTTGTGTGATATATTAAAATCTGAGAACGGAATTATGGGTTGAGACTTTTGACTTAGTGTGTACAATGACGCCAACTGAAATGTGAGCAGAGTTTTATGAACAAATTCAATATTACGTTCGTGAATTAGAATAATAAATTACCCTCAAATTTTGGGGTTGAAATGCAGACTCATATTCAGGACATAGGAGCGGATTTAACTTTACTGTTGAAGGAGAATTTAATCTGTCATTTAGCGCAGTGGGTCCCAATCATTGTTTTAGGTCAGGAGCTAAAACTTCGAAAACCAGAATTGTTTTTATTGCTCATGAAATTATTATATTACTTTCATTTGTTGTCCATATGATGTAGATCAAATATTAGACTGATGGCCCAGTAAAAATTGTACAATTTCTGTGACCGACCAGAAATTTGCCAAGATTCATTTGGGCCATGTGGCATAGGTTGGGAATTATGAATTTAGTGGCACAACGCGCTTGTGTCCGACTCGCTTTAAGCTGAATGTTAGGAATCTCTATAAATCTATATAAACAGGTGACAACCGGCTTTTAAGTAGAAAAGAATTACACGATTATAATAATTCAACTATATCAGTATACTGAATTTTTAAGCGCATCTTAGATGTGGCACAAGGCCAAAATTATGGGGTACCCAGTGAGGATCGAACTCATTCTTCAGTTTGTAACTGTTTTAGCGATAAAAGCTTGCTAACCATTACAAAACGCCGAGGTGCCCCGGCTATATCATTATATGTTGCCATACGAAGGCGTTTAAATTCTTTCAAATGGTTGTGGAAAAACTCGATAATGGAATTTGCAGATTCATTATCGATGAACAAAATATATTACCTTAAATGTACAGTTTCACTCGTTTTCTCTCAAAATATTTTTTTCATTTATTCAGTGTAACTTAGGTGATTACGTCTCTCTCCAACTTCTAGCCCTTCGCAGCTTAAAGCTATGATTTGCCCTCCTACTATATCTCACCGGCCCTAGCTCTTTATTCAGCTTGCCTAGATTCTTTATGCAATCATGCCTACAATATGTTCTATCAGATTCGCCATGAAGTTTATCTTTGTTTAGTGTCAGAGAAATTGCAATCAATTATTACAAATATCTCTTTCCGATTACAAAAAAAAGAATTATTGATTTTTATTTTTCTTAAAACTTCGTCGTAATAATAGTTGTTCTTTCCACTGCATACTTGACATCCGTCTGTAAAACCACAGTTCGGTTGCATCGAATCCTTTCTTTGTCTGTGACGTGATTGTTCAGCATTCACTAAATCAGGTTTCCAGTCTTGCTTCATATATTACACATTACACAACAACCTGTATTCCATAAATATGAACACAGTAAACATTGCAACGCCAAAGAATTGAAATTGCTTTCCTATATTTGGTACTATGGGGATTTATTTTTGATGTTCTGTTAATATTAATATTAATATTATTACAATTACAAGTATTCCGTAATGTTCTGTTTGAAATATGTTCACTCGAAGTTATCCTCGCTAGAAAGCTTTTGAGCAATAAGAAAATCTTCTACATTTTTGATTTAACTGATAGGGATTATTTGAAAAATATAATTCTTTAACTATGAAAATTATTTATTGTGTACAATATTTAATACGTTCTTTTTATTGCATATTAAATGAACTATTCAACGAGAATTCGCTCTAACCGATATTTATTATATCTAAAAAATTAATATATCAAGAACGAATTATCATTTAATCAAAATATATTAACGACTGTAGCAAATATATATATATATATATATATATATGTGTGTGTGTGTTTATGCGTACATTTAATTATATGCATCGAAAGCTTAGGGTTGCTGTATTTTTAATTTACTTGCCATATTTCATATTTTGCCTGCATTATATTTTCAGTCTTTAAAATATTCATATATATATATATATATATATATATATATATATATATATATGTGTGTGTGTGTGTGTGTACATTTAATTATATGCATCGAAAGCTTTGGGTTGCTGTATTTTTAATTTACTTGCCATATTTCATATTTTGCCTGCATTATATTTTCAGTCTTGAAAATATTCATATTATATATATATATATATATATATATATATATATATCTGCCAAAAATGATAACATTCTTGGCGTAATTTATATTGCGTATTTTACAGTTAAGATTACTCAGGAACAGGTGCAGATTAAGGAATATAAATATACGAGTTTGGAAAACCGAAAAACAAGATTAAATTAAAATTCTCGTGAATAACCGAAACCACCCAGACACCAGCACTAATAAAATCAGTTTCTCTAGCACCAAATTGACTTTTAATTTTTGTCATAGAAATAGAATATAAAACTTGGAACAGTCTAACACGTATGATACTGGATGCGATAAAATTAAAAAAAAATTCGAATAACCTAATTTCGAGAGATTGTAAAAAGAAAAACTGTATCTGAGAGAAAAACTAACAAGATATTGTGAACAATCATGATCATCCATGTACTGTAGTGAGAGAGAACAACAAAATAATAATAACTCGAGTCCTCGGATTGCTTGGAAAATTTCCGATAGACAAATTGAAGAGATTCCTGGTAGCCCATGACTTAAAGGAATCCCCAAAATTGTACATACAAGTGCGGATCACACATCACGAAGAGCTTTATCTATGTAAAACGTGAGATTATATATTTTACCAAAATGATCAGTAGAATATGTTAGGAAGCATTTCTCTGACCAAAGGACACTAAATGGCACCTTCAAAGAAATGTGTATATAACAATAAATAAATAAATAATTGAGCTTGTCCCGCATTTCGTTACTTCGCACGACAGTTACGCCCTGCCAATAATTCATATATAATCGTCTATTCCCTTTTGGTCACTTGAAATATATTATATATATGATTCTCGACTTAAGCAAAGAAAGAAAGAAAAATATAAGTGTTTAACGTCTCCTGCTAATATCATATAAATTGCTGTGAAGTAAAGATTACATTCCCGGTGAGTCTATGAACTCGAACAATTCTATAAATAGTTCCATGAATTGCGACAAACTTGTCCAGCTATCTGCTTTCGGGTAGAGAGAAAACTAGATGTGGCTATGCCTACGAACAGAGTCAAGTGGGGAGGTTGACAAAACTCGACCTCCTGTGTGCGTGTTCTTCGGGGAAATTTGCCCGAGCTTACGGATCGTATTCGCCCCACATAAAAAACAGCTTTGTACCACATCCATACATGTGTGTGTGGGGGGTGAGGGGGTAAATATCAGTCGTATCGGAGTCCAGCATTTCGCTGCCAGGCTCGTGACAGACTTTTCGAACTCTCTATACTGGGGTAGAGAGCAACGCAGACGAGACTGCTTACGAGCAAAGTCTCATCTGGGTAGGTGCACAAACCATGTATCCGGGGTTTACTGGGAATATGTGACCGAGCCTACGGCCTCGAAATCGCCCCACGTAAAATACGACCTTATGCCACATCTCGCCTTGTGAGGACAAATGAGTAAAAAACATTGTCGGAGTCGGCAGTTCGCCGCCAGGCTTCTGGCAGAGTGACGACGGTATGACTACGAGCTGAGTCTCGTCTGGTGAGGTACAAACCTGATCCCGTATTACGAAGCCTACGGGGAATTTTTGCTCTAGCCTACGAGCTGGGAATCACTCCAGTTGAAAACTGGCCTTATTCCATATCCTGGCTTGTGTATCGGAGTCAGACAGTTCGATGCCAAGCTCGCGACAGACTTGACAAACTCACTGTCTTCGGACAGAGAGGAACCCAGACGAGGCTATGCATACGAGCAAGGTCTCGTCTGGTGAGGTAGACAAACGCGACTCCGTGTATGGGGTGACTAAGGATAATTATTGTTCGAGCCACATATAAATTGGTCTCGTGCTACATCCAGGTTTGGTTAAATACCAGTCGTTTCGGAGTCGGACTGTTCGCTGCCAGGCTCGCAACAGACTTGTCGAACTCTCTGCCTTGGGATAGAGAGGAACCCATACGAGGCATACTCTCGTCTGCGGTGGTAGACAAACCTAGCACGTGTATCCGTGGCCTAATGGGAATTTTTACCCGAGCATACGGGATCTGAATCGTCCCAAATAATAATAAAAAAATAGACCGTGTGTCACGTCTCTTGTTGTATGAACGATTGGATAACTCATTTGTATTGGAGTCAGCCAGTCCGCTGCCAGGCTCGCGGCAGACTTTTCGAATTTTCTGCCTTCGGGCAGAGAGAATACAGACGAGTCTATGCCTACAGAGAAAATCTCGTCTGGGGTTTGTATAAAAAACCGACCCCGTGTATGCCGGGTCTAAGGGGAATTTTCCCGAGCCTGTGGGGTCTGAATCGCCCCACGTAAAAACCGGTCTTGCGCTATATCCTTGCTTTTGGATAGGATTAGGTAACTACCAGTCTTCTTTGAGTTAGTCTACATACTAACTCTACAGGCGTTACTGTAATATATAAGCATTACGTATAGTGAATAATTAACTATATAACTGGAGTTACAACAGTTGACGAGGAACATTAACTCAAGCGCGGTATAACAAGCACATTATAACCGGAGTTATAATATTGGGCGACCGGATTTTCGAAATTCATACGAATGCAACAGGAGTTACAAGGATTTCAACCACGTTGGTCTAAAAATATTTCTAGCAGATATGGATAAAATGTTGGCTTCAATACTTTAAATTCAACACGAATACAAGAAACAAGAAAATGCCCAATAGTTGCTTAAGTTTTAAAGAAACAAAACTAAAAGTTGTTGGATGTGGTTTTAAAAAGAAAAAAGCTTGAACGTCTCTTTTGCCTGCGGCAGTGCAAAATGCTATATCAAAATTCGTATACAATACTGATAAATGACTCACTTTTTCAGACATGAAGAAATATAGTCAGAAATGCAATGTTTGGGAAGAAGAAAAAAATATTGTTACAAAATAGCTTTAATAGCGTACAAAATGTACTTCAATAGTAATTTACCAAGAAATCAGTTGAAATACGATTTGAAGACACTACACATTCTGACGAAAATTATTAGTGACAAGGACTCTGTTTCATGCTCTTGGAGGTGCATGAAATTAACCAAATAGTGGATGAAGATTTTAGAAAAGATTGAACATAATAATAACGTAACACTACTGGAAATAATGGACGATTTCTAAACAATGCTAAGTCTGAAGCATTATGTTGAAAACCTTCAGAATAAAGAATGTGCATTGGTAAAAGCTAAGGAAAACGTCCAAAGGGAATATAAACCTTTTTTCAGTGGTGAAAAAATTACATCTTGGTAAAGAATATCCATGACAAAATACAGAAGGTTACAACAGTGGTAAAAAGACCTATAAAAATCACACCTCAGAACCTAGCCAAGAAAACATTTTCACAGGGCGAAATTAATACACAATATTGCTACGAAAAAATCACATGAAACAAATGAATATTTCTTAATGTGTAAATGTTGGAATAAAAAAATTATTAAATACAGGTAGTGACATTGTAATACTAAATGAAACCACATGGAAATAAATTGGAAATCTTCCTTAAAAAGGACTGAAAATTATTGTATACAAAATATACAATTAAGTCACAAGGCCGAAAAGGGGGAATGCGCTGAGGCTGGTCTTCCCTGACTATCTTTTACCTAGCTAATCCGATTCACGACCCATTCACTCATTACAATTTACCCATTCACCATAAGAACTTGTCCATCACCAATCAATCCTCCGTGAACCATAATACCACATCCTCTCTAGGGGGACCTACAAAACGCGCCCCCTGCTATAAAAAATAATGATACTAAATATACATAAAAATCTATGATGAAAAAATGAGAGGCGAGGGAGATGAACCCAATAACAAACTAAAATATTAACACAAATCAAAGTAAACATAACTGATGTTAGTAGGGCCCGTCCCACCCTCAAAACAGAGAGGCCGCCCATTAAACAAAATGAAGAGGCTCACTCGCTAAGTGTGAGGGAAAGGATAAAATATGTACGAACATGGGGAATAAATAAAGTTGACTACGTCGAGATTAAAGGTGTGGGGGGGGCATCTGCCAAAAAGATATTTTTGCGGGTTGTATTAACATTTTCAAAATAAACCAGTAAAACAAAATCTGTTGTTCTAAGAAATGTGAGGAATCGATTCGGTACGAACTGGATTGAACTATTCGAACTGAGGGATTTGCCAATAAACCAAAAAATGTAAGCGTACAAGCGACAGATTTACAAAGCCACAGCAAGAAACGGAAGGAAGAATTAATTTTTTTTCCTGGTGTTCTGTCTAATGAATTGGGTCGGTATTCAAAATTCAAGACTAATTTTCAAGTTAAAAATGGTTAGACGCCAGTATTTAAAACGAAACGGAGCTTGCCATTCGCAGCATTAGATCAAGTAAATGAAGAGTTCAACAGGCAAAAAAGAATTGGTGTTTTACAGAAAATTAACCATTTGAAATAGGCTGTACCAGCGGGGAAAATAATAAAAAAATAGACAAAATTCGTGTTTGCGCTGATTTCTCGAGTGGAATTATATATAGTTGTCTCGAAGCACACAATTAGAATTTACCAAGTCAAGAAATCTTTTCATAGTTAAATGGCGGAAAAAGTGTTTTCAAAGCAGGATCTCTCATGAGCATATTTACAAATTCAAATTGGAAATCATGGTCTGAGTTAACGTCCATAAATACGCACAGAAGTTTATATAAGTTTTATCGACTATTGGTATAAAGTGGACACTAGCTATTTTTTTAAAAGCCATGAATACCATGCTTGGGGATTGCGTTTTCGAGTTGCGTTTCTAGATATTTTGATGAACAGTGTGTCGAAAGAATGGGCATTTTGAGTAGTTCATAATAATCATGCGAAATCTAAAAGAATACGGCATCGAGTTTAGTGAAGAGAAATAGAATCGATTTTGCCAAAAACAAAACATCTGGAAGAAATTATTGACAAAAATGGTAATTAACCAGATCCGTCGAGGGTAGATGCAATTAGAAATATACGTACACCAACAAACGTAACTACGTTAAAAGCTTTTTTAGGATTGCCTACTTATTAACGAATTTGTGTATATAATATGCATAATTTGACAGCTCTACTTAACAATCTAATGAAAAAAGGAGTGAAGTGGAATTGGAATCATAAATGGCAAGAAGCGTTTGACGAGATAAAAAAAAGTCTTACGTCTGATTTATCATTAGCGCACAACGATCCAAAAACAAACTGTAGAAGCATCAGATTAAAGTGATTACGTTGTTGTGGCGGTGATTTTACACAAATAACATGGTAGTGCTATGGAAGTTTTCAGGCTTGCTTCTACCAGCAGAGAAGAATTAGAGCCAGATAGAGAAAGAAATTCTAGAACTCATATTCGCTATGAAAAATTGCAAAAAATGTATTAATGGAAGACATTTCACGTTGCAAACATCCAGCAAAACGTTATTAGCGATATATGGTCCAAAGAACGGTATAGCTACACATACAGCTAACAGATTACAGCGCTGGGGAATCATGCAGTTAAATTATTTTACGATAGTGTACCAACCATCTTAAATTTAGTATGTGCTGATGGATTATCTCAGTTAATATCTAAAAATGCAGAACCATTGAAGGACACAGCCATAGCAACGTTAAAAAACCGAGATGGAAGCTAAAAACATCCTGTGCAACGTAGTACGGGAATTACCAGTTAGACTGGATTTAATTAAACAGAAAATGACATTTTTATTGATAAAATGATGAAGCAATTACAAGAAAGTAAAAGAAAATGTACATAATCAACTGAACGCGTACTCCATACGCGATTGTGTGTTAATATATAGACAAAGAATTGCCATACCGAGTGTGTTGGAAGCATATTAAAGGATTTGCATTCCAGACATCCTGATATTTCAAGAAAGAAACCTGAGAAGATTTGCATATTGGACAAAGATACCGAAACAAAAAAATAAACCATATAGAAGGGAGCTCTAACAGTAAAACTACAAAGATAGAACCTTGGACAAAGACAGACTCTACTTGGTCAAGATATCATATAGAATTTGCAGGTCCTATGCATGAAGCATATTATATAGTGGTAGTTGATAGTCTTACGAAATGAACGGAAATTTGCAAGTGTAACATCTTACATCCTCAGTGACAGTTAATTTCTTGCATGAACAGTTTGCAAGGTATAGCATACCAGATAGCATGGTATATAATACAGTATTACGTATCTGGTATGACATAGTTTGCAAAAGGTTCATACAAGAAATTCACTGTCACTGAGGATGTAAAATGTCCAGTAATTTAGTAAAACTATCAACTACCACTAGATAATATGCACCATCTATAGGACCTGCAAACACTATTGAATAATGTTGAATAATGGAACACAACTCACTTGAAAAGAATGAAGACTTTTGCAAGTTTTCTCTATAGATCATATTACGACCCAACTGTATCATTCACGCAGAAATATTTGTGGGAACATTAAAAAAGTAGATTTGGACAAAATAAATAAGGAGTCACTTCAGATTCTTTGAGAGTGTACCCGTCCACACTTTATCCCAACAAACCATCAAGCATGTTACCGGCAGAATTAATGCTTGCCAGAAAGGTAAAATCCGTGTTGAACAACTTATTACCAAGTTGAAATTCACGAAATAAGATCGACGCAAATACTTTCAAGGTCGGCGATAAAGTATTCTTTAGAGCATACACAGATGGAAAGGGTGCATGGGAGGACGGCATAATAGCAACAAGAATCGGAAAATTGGTCCACATGTTGAAAGGAAAAACACTTCAACATAAATGACCTCAAAATCAGCTGACGAAAGACGTGAAGAAGCGGGTAAAATCGTGGAACCAACAAGTTCAAGGAAGAGAAAACTTACGGAAGACCGAGAAGTGAATCACAGACGGAAATGCTACAAATTACGTTGGTGAACTTTCCAGTAAGAGAATGGGGATAAAAATAAAAAATATATTTATTTAATAAAGTATAAATCTCAACAGTGGGTACATTGCGGAGTAAGGTTTACACCCACGGCGTTTCTATTATCTCGTCCAATATTATGAAGAGTCCCATGGTATGGTATGATATCGAGAGTAGTGGTATTGGAGTCAGGTTTTATACTAACTATTCAGTCGTTACGGCAACAACTAAGCATTACGCTATAGAGAATAGTTAACAAATAAAGTTATACTAAGTACGAGTTTCTGTTATAACAATAACCATACAAAAGGAAGTTTTAACATAAATAATGAACAAACCCGGTTTGATCGCGTTAGAAAACAAAATACATCATAAATTCTACTTGATTTAAGTCAGGAAAAATGAAAAAAAAGAAGGGAAGATAGAAGTGTTTAAGCTTTCTTTCAGTGAAATGAAAAGTTGTCAATTTCAAATCTTTTCATTTGTATCTCATCATTTCTTCAAGCAACGCCAAGTATTCATATTTATAATTATTATTGCAATATTTTGTTAAGGTTGTTAAGCTCAAATATTTAACGTTGCAATAAAGGAATTTCTACAGATATTTTATAGTCGTAGATCTTGCTATGAAGTTAATCAGTTATTACCTAAAGAAGTAAAATTCATCAGAAATTTAAACCAGAAAAACCTTGAAATTTTCACGCGTTAAATATAGTAATGTAAAATGAGAACACCAACGTATTGAAGGAAATCTGCCTTCATAGAGCATTTACACAATAAATCAGAGAGGTATCATCTTTTGAATCATAGAAGTGGTTTATGAACGTGTTCTTGCAACGGAACACGAACGGATCATCAGTACAGCGCAAATAATTCTTTCAGAATTCATTCCATTATGTCGACTATTAATATATGATCAGGTTTACAATTGTGCAAATTTCAGGCAAGCTACTGAAAGCGGTCTACACATTATTAATGGCTACTCACAGCTGGTACAAAGTGTTCAGAAGATACTATGACAAAGTAAACCCCAGAATAGACTGGATTCTATGCAGGATGTCTGGCTTTGAGTAAGCAGAGAAAAGAGTCACAGGCATTCACGACTAATATGCAAATATGACCATCTTGACTGAAAATCGCCCTATCAGATTTGTGCACAAGGGCAGCCATGAATAGTTTCCGATAGAATTTGCAGTACCTTGGCGTAAGAACTTTGTCTAGGCGGAATGTAGCAGGCAGCAGCTGAAGTTGTCTGGTTTCTGGAATATTTCTAGAAACGGTTTTGAATTAGAGGACACCTTGGAGATAGCATATATCATTGGGGGTGCTCGGCTAGCAAAACTATTTGTAACATCGCATGGGCTGAGAAAAGTGCTCTGTCTCTACGCAGCGGATAGGAACTAAGATATAATCGAGATTGCGCACTGGAGAAGATTATGATAAATGAACCTAAGAGTTATAGAGAAAGGAATTGCTAAACTGAATCGGAATCAGTTTTTGAAATGATTGTCGTGTCTACGCAAATTTTTTTTTACTTTAATTCGAGCAACATCCGAACAATACAGACATTGTCCAAATATTGCTCGGTAAGTTCGTGTCGGTGATTAAAACTGAGTTACTTTAGATAACTGCATTTCTTGGGACAACCAATATTCTGAAAAACATTTGGTGATGCAGTGTGAGAAGGTATAATTCTACCTCCTAATTGTTAAATTAAGATATATGATAATAAGATGATGATGATGATGATGATGATAATAATAATATGTGATGCTGCAAAAAGCTACTTAAAATGTTTCACTTCTGAAAAACATTATAGGTTACAGGGAAACGTTTTGCCGGATTAAAAATGTTTTTTCAGAAGTGAAACATTTTAAGTAGCTTTTTGCAACATCATATATTATTAGTATTATTATTATCATCATATATATATATATATATATATATATATATATATATATATATATATATATATATATATATATATATATATATATATATATAAAGGGTGCAAACAATACTTTTCACATACAACTCCCTGATAATGGTAAGGCTTTAGCGAGAAGAAGATACTATTACCACTAATGTCCAACCTACATGTTAAATGTATAGGATGGAGGTATTTCTCACGCACCCTGTGTAAATAAAGTTCATTGAGATTTGAATTTCTGCTCGTGTCACCATATGAAACAAAGATAATAGCTATAAGACAGTGGATGTTGACAGGTGATTTGAAAATCAAACAAGACTTGGCATAAGACGTACTTAATTAGAAATATATTAGTAATTTGGAAGAGAAGTGAATAAATTTGTGAACTTCGAAGTCGACAGCCCAAAGTATGATTATTTCCCCGTTTGCAACGACAAGGAAAAGCCGCGAAATGATTAGAAAATGGATAAAGTCAAAGAAAATAGAACTGATCTATTTTACAGAAATTTTAATTTAGATCAAAGACGAGGGAGACGTGTGAAGTATCGACAAGAAAGCCTTTCATATATAATGGGGTGTAGGACAGTAATCAGTATTGGTTTGAAAGTACAAATATCAATGCTATCGTACGACATGATATTATGGAGCTAAATATTTGAGAATGCTAGTGACTTTAGTTTGTATGGGATCATGTTTCATCAAAAATCCTGCTGACAAAGTTATTATTATAGGTACCGCCAAGAGATCGCTAAAAATCAGCATACCGTGACTAAAAAATGCTCCATAGTTTTACCGTCAAAATCTTTATATTAGTATTAAGAAGAAGGGTCAAAGTAGTTTTTGATCATTTAATTATTTTTTTTTTTACTCATTTTTAGAACATTTAATCTGACGTGCTATACCAATAGTACAGAGAATCGTCTGGTTAGCAAAGTCTACATTTCTGCTTTATAAACACACAATCTACGACGATTTTTCTCGACCGATCATATCTGCTCCCTAAACGAATCTTAACGTAAACAATGACAACATATACTGAAATGGATTAGGTCTGACAATTACTTAATATATTATCCTGTTTATAGGTTATTTATATAGATACAATATTATTGGAATACAGGTTCGATTCCTGTCGGAGAACGCATATATTCAACGAAGAGAGCATTTTCTTAAATAAATTATATCACTCATTTCCTGTTTAGGATATATTGTCACGATCTTTTCTTCTATATATTTCATTATATAACTGTCTTAACATTTTGGTGATCTGACTGATCAGTGATTGTGACTTATCATTACGAGGCTATCGGGTTGGTATTTTACTGGATGCTGCTTTTCGACTTGTAGTAAGTAGCCAATACTCTTTGGTAGTTGTTGGAGAGGCTGCTCTGAGCAACAGTAGCATAATATCGGGGTATATGTTATGATATGCCGCGCTTGAATAAGTGTTCCATCAGGTATTTCTAGTGGGCAAAACTAAGGCCACATTTCATTTTAGTCTTAGTCAACTGCTGACTAGATTATATTACTACAGAAGATGAATAGTGAAATATAATCATCTTATCACATCTAAAATGTGAAGAAATACGGCTAAATCATTAAACAAATAAACATCTACACCATCAACCTTTCTCCAGTATTCCGATTTCTGAAGTAGAGAATCGTTTCTCTTGAAACGTCCTCCAGATATCTTAGCCCTTTTCCAAAACTATATTAAATTATTCTATCGCTACAAATGAATTCAATTTTCGCGACTTCCTCTTTGCCTAAAATACTGCGATGCCAACGTAATTGTCTCTTTAATGTCCCATATGATTATTTCCTGTGATATATAGTGTTGCCCACGTAAATCCCATTTTCCGGTTTTGCAGGAAATGTCTGATGAGACGCCTCTTTGTAACGACTGGTAATAATTTTAAACTTGTCCAAAAAGAGCCTTTAGATGACTCAAACGTATTTGGCATGGTTTGTCATGCTAGTCGTCTTCAAAAGATGAACGTTCATGATATTTCTAGATAGATTTTTGAAATGATCTACCCTCCCTTATCAAAGCGTCAAATGAATGAGAAAATCCAAAGAATAATCAACCAACATTATCGGTTCTGATCTGGTGGATCGGCTTCAGTCTCTTTCCCACCGCCCTTTCCATAAATACTTTCATGATTACTGTTCGATGTGCTGTTTGCTATGGTGCCTACCCTTTTTTAATTTAAGCGCAGTACTAAAATGGCGTTCAATTCTCGTCAATTTAAAGTTTGCTAGCTAGATGGAACTGGAAACTCTATGGTGAGATTTTCTATTCTCGCACTTCTCGCTTGTGGAACTTCAAACTCCATGCGTTCTCCCCAAATTTGATCTTCAAAAGTGTAAATGCAATTTCAATCTCCATCTATATCATCCTGATTACTCTTTTTTCCCAGCTTATTGCTATTGTATCTGTTTCTAATTCTTCCAAACTCTGTGGCTCTTTGTGTCCTAGTGGCTTTACTGCCTTGCATGGAGGGAAATCTATTAAAAAACAACAAAACTCTTGCTTTTGGGATGCATTTCTGGCATTTTAAATTCTGGTCAGCTTCGATCTTCAAAACTTTAAATACAATGCCAAATGTTATGTTTTGTTTGCGTAATCCTTTTTTTATTGATCCTTTCTCCTTAATATTTTTTCCTTTCTCTCATTCTCTAATACTAAGTAACCTCTTGCGTCTCAGTCGTTTATTGCCTTGTGGCTTGGAGTTTAATGATTAAAAATGAAAAATTAACACTCAAAATACATGCATTCTGAAATGGAATTCTAAGAAAAATGTGATACATGTAGACAAAATAATTCCCACT
>OZ038486.1:60551838-60616838 GCA_964036315.1 Acanthosepion esculentum | reverse complement strand
AAAGGTTTAAATGAAATATCAATGGCCAGCTTCTATCTTCATGAAACCTATTTATTCATTTCCATTCTCATACGCTTTCACTTTTTTTGTAACCCTCTGCGTCTTAGTGGCCTTATCGCCTTGCTTAAAGTGAAATGATTAAAGATTTGCATTATTAAATTACGCATTCCATGCCACATCCAAAACCTAAAGAGGGCAGAGGTTATGATTTCCCTCGAAAGTCCAATACACTCATGATGAAGCGCGGTATGCGGACAAGATAGGTATTCATATTTCGGATAAAAATGGTCTTGAACAAAAAATAAAAATACTCTCCTCAGTATTCATAGAAACAAGAATCAAAATAAGTCATTCAAAAAAAGAAACAATGATCTGAAATTGGAATGAAAGATTGATGCCGGATACCCTGAAACTACCATAAAAAATCAGTATACGGAATTACTAAATACAAAACAATCCTAACACGTCTGTGTATGAATCAGGTAGAACTAATTTAGTGTAGGGGATAAGGAGGTTCATCATAGAATAGGCTGCACTAGTGGTAGTTTCGTCCAAATAGATACAAAATAAAATCATTAATATGAAAACTCCGAGACATCTGTCCTCCTATACGGCAGAAAATGTTGGACGGTATCCTCAAGGATGAAGAAGAGACTCGAGGTTGCGGAGATGTGGTTCTACAGATGGATGCTGAAGATAACATGGACCGAGCCTGTTAGCAACTCTGGGGTCTTGGAGAGGATGCAAACAAGGAGGAAGCTTATGCTTAACATAAGGAAGAGGTAGATGAAATTTCTGAGACACGTGATGAGAAAGCAGGTCCTGAAAAATCTGATACTCACAGGAAGAATAGAGGGAAATTGAGACAGGGGAAAGCAGCGCATGACATCTTGGTCAGGCGAATGGCAGAGCGTGGTCTGGCGGAGTTAGCAGAAACACAAAATATGTTGAGATCCACAAGGGATAGAGGGAAGTGGAGGGTCATGATCGCCTACATACTGAAAAGACACGGCACGTAAAAAGAAAGAAACTGAAAACTAGAACGATATACTTAAATCGTCTGGCCAGATCGAAACTTCCATGCGTATGTCATATATATACTAGGGTCATTCAATAAATAAGGTGAATTTTTCAGTATAAGGTCTTCTGATACAGATAGAAGCTTATTTTATATATTTTTCAACGTCGTCTTCCAGCACTGTCACACAATTTACCCATCTGTGCACAAGCATCCGTATTCCCTCAGCGTAAAAATCTTTGAACTGATGCCTCAGCCAGTCGCGCACAACACTTTTGACTTCATCGTCACTTTTAAACTTCGTGCCTCTCGTGAACGCTTTCAAGGGACCAAACAGGTGAAAGTCTGAAGGGGAAAGGTCTGGGCTGTAAGGGGGATGAGGGAGCAGTTCCCAGCCCAGCTCGTTGATGGTGTGCACCGTTTGGGCTGCTGTGTGAGTCCTTGCGTTGTCATGATGCAAAATGACTCCTTCTGACTGATGGCCGCTGCGATTGTCCCAACAGATAAGCTCAAAGTCCTTGCAATGTCATCCACTGTCACCCTTCTGTCAGACTGTATGCGGTCATTGACGGATTCGATCACCTCAGGAGACCTCACTTCTGTAGGCCTCCCAGGCCTGTCTTCATCCTCAACACTGCTCCGTCATTCTTTAAACAATTTAGCCCACTTGTAGACATTTTTTGACTGAAACATGTAGCACCATACACAGTTGACATTCTCCTATGAATTTCAACTGGTTTGCACACTTCAGCAAACAAATACTTGATAACTGACCGCTGTTCAATCCTGGAGCAAAAGTTTTATTTTCAATCTGCAAAATAAATTAAATCCATGTGAAAAAGAAGTAAAACAAAAAAAATAAAAAAAGCGTAAGGTTCTATCTGTATTAGAAGTCCTTATACCGAAAAATTCGACTTATTTATTGAATGACCTTCGTATATGCGGCCAAACCTGTCCAGAAAGACGTAAACTATGAGTTGCATCTAATATCTTTCTAATAAGAATAGTTAAAATGGCTTTGAATGAGTGAAGCTTGTGAATCTTGATGAAGGCCAAACTTCTTCGAAACTTGTAAAATGGCTCTATAGAATCACCTTCAAAGAACTGTATGAAATAACAGAACTAAAATCGATATCACATGTAAATTAAAGTGTAAATGCTGACCTTACACAATATATTTTATCTAATATGAGGAGAGATGTCCTCATCAGTATTTAAAAAGTGATAAGTACGAGAGTTGAGATTGCCCTCGTCCTGAAAACGTTTAAGAGAAAAATTCTATAAACTTCAACCAATAGTTGAATTAGTCAAGAAATGCCGAATGTTTCCTCATAAGGAAACGTCTAATATTGCCAATATTAATAATTTACTTATTTTCTGGAAGATATATTTGCGCCTTCTGTGTCAAATTTTCTTAGAAAACTATCTACATAGTTAACTGACCGTACCTGTTTCTGAGGCTCCGAATATATATATATATATCTGATAGACCTTCTGCTTGACTATTTCATGTTTATAAATTGCCGGGCCGCTTGCTTCTGATATTAATAATGTCGCAATATAAGCGTCAGCGTATTTCTGTTTTTTGTTTTTGTTTTTGGCTTTTGGAAAACTTTCATGAATTAAATACTTGAAAAACAATGAGAATTTACACTAAATCTTATTTAAGTCAGTGAAAAGAAATAGGGCAATTATATGAGATATAACACAGTTTATTACTCACGAAGAAAACATAAATATAACGAAATATTGGGCAGCGCTTAGATGCTACTTGTAAACGAATCACTAATTTGCGTAAATATTTTGATTCGTAATTCAAACATTGCTAGTGAAAAGGTTCATTACCAACGCAAATAAAAATAAAAATTGAAGAGGAGATGAAGAAGTGTGTAGAATATGGTGACATAAACAGTTGGCAAGTATATTTAATTGGAGCCAAAAGAGAATCAGTGAAATTCGAGAAATCTGTCCGGTCTTATCGGCAGACTCTTAAATCAAGGTACGACACCCGCGAGTCGAGAAAGCTTAATAAAATACACAGTATATACACAGGAGATAAACATCGTGATATCTTTAGCTATTGTTCTATGACTAAGTTAAATAAATTTTCTATCATTTGATTGAAGCATAGACGGAAACAAAATAAGAATATCAATGTATTTATAATATTAAGATAATTTTTTAAGATTATTTGTTAGCTTCTCTAATTTCCTGATTTCAGTTCGTGTTATCTATTTTAAAAAATCTTGTATTATTAAAAGGCGAAGAGGAAAAAGAGCAATTTAAAAAATATTTGTGTACTGGAAAGATAAGTTAATTACTGAATGGAATAATAACAATAATAATAATAACAAATAGATGAGATCTCAAAAAGCATGAATTTCTCAAAACAAAATTGCAGCAAGATAAAGCAGACGTATAAAATTAAATTGCCATTCCACCAATCGAGAAAATACTAAACAGAATGTGCATTTAAAAAACACAGAAAACAAGGCGATAAGAATAGCGTTGTAGGTTCTATCGACAAAATAAGATATTCCAAAAGTGCTTAAGAAATTTGATGAGAAAATTGGAAAAGCAGTTATAGAAAAATAGCAGTTCAATAATTATAGGTCAATAAAATCTCTGTTCACCACATATAAATTGATCACTTCTGTCCTGACGAATTGTATTATTCTTTTTTTCTATTAAAACAACATTATTCCCCTGGAACAGAAGGGATGTAGGAGTGGTTCATATGGTTGCAAAGATCAAATATTGATAAAGAAAATGAATCTGGAAAACTGCAGGAAATCTCAGCACAGCATCGTAAAGCCTTTGATAGTGTGCCACACTCCTGGATACTTAAGACTTTGGAAATGTACAAAGTCTCCTCTGTATCCTTAAACACAGCATGTGAATGTGGAAAACCTGATTATACCTAAATCACAGCAAAGGCACTGCCACTTCCAATCACCTGAATATCCGACGAGGAATTTTTCAAGGAGACCTTCCTGTACCCCTTTATTTGTCTCCCTTAATGCCTTTATGCATGAAATAAACAATAATAGCTATGGATAAAAAGTAAACAAGAAATTGTTCAATAATCTACTCTACATGGATTATCTCAAACTCTTTGCCAAAGACGACAATGAGTTGAAGGGTCTCCACAATATTATAATTGTTTCAGTGACGACATAGTTATAGATTTCAGATTTGATAAATGTGCAAAAGTAACATTCAAGAAACAGCGAATTACAGAGCAGATTAAACAGATCTAGACTTTGTCTCAAAGATTAAGGAACTGGAAGAATAAGTTTATAAGTACCTAGAAATTAGCGAAGGAGATGTAATACAGCATGTCCAAATGAAGGAGAAATTAGGAAAGGAATACTACAGGTGTGTGCGTCTGTTACTGAATACCGAACTGAATTCAAAAAAGCAAAATATTTCATTATTTACATTATACGGACTATTGTCCTCATCTTCGTCGCCATATTTATTACAACGTTTCGGGCGATGTACGCTCCGGCCTTCTTCAGGTGGTTGGAATGTCGAACTGAACTCTTTATATCGCTCACTGGGATAGACTGTTTTAGTTCCATGTGCCATGATTAATGGATGTCAGTTATCAGTTATCTCCTGCTAATTTCTCCACTACCTTAACTGGGTATTGAACTCGCACTCTTTGGGTCCTGAGTGTGGGTTCAATACCCGGTGAAGGCAATGGAGAACTTTCACAGAGAAAATTAACAGGAGGTAACTGATAACTGACTGAAAGTCTTGTTACCCATACATGATTTAATTTTTTTTATTTAAGATGGCTGGCACGAAAATGATTTGCTCATACAGGCCTTCTCGATGTGTGACAGCGTCAATGAAAGGGAATAAACTGAAAGTATAGTGGCTTTGTATTACCGCTTTACTTGTTCTATTGTTTTCATTACCTTTTGGTAGTGGGTGACAAGACTTCCGGAGCATTTCCTGTACATTGATGAATTTGAAGTTTCTGCATAGCCAAAAACACCTTTTTCACACAAAAGTTTAAAATCTTAGGCCAAGATATATGAATCAAATTTGTCGCCGAAAAGTATCACTTTGGGTGAACAAAGGAAAAATTTCCTTCTTCAAATATGTGGTGTCCTCTACACGAAATCCGCAGCACCAGCGCTCCCCTTGTGGCAGACATTGTCGGTCCACATCTCCAAAGGACACCTCAGTGTCCCTTGGAGATGGTGGTGGTTATTTCTACTAATATCTATTCGATCAACCATTTATCTAGGCTCGTTAGCTAATTTATTCGCAAATGTTCTCTATCTTTCTTGCCTTCATTATGGCGTGTGAGTGTCAAATTCTCTCAGCCCTATTTCTTCATTATACGTAGTAGAAAGATTTGACTATCTCTTTCTACTTTTTAATATAAGTCTCGTTTTTGATTCCATTTTCCTTAAAACGTTTTTCATTTCTTAAATATTCACATGTTATTGTCATGTTGTTCTCATAATCCTTCTGGAGAAGCACATTTCTGTTACATCAAGTCTATTCTTCGACGCTGCATACATAGTCATACAGGACTACCGATATTACATAATATTTCAGCAGTATTTTGTTTTTGATTTTAACGGAAATTCAACTAGCCAACCAGAAAAAAATTTCAGGATTAAGTTAGTGCAACAAATACACCAATGCGTGCTGAGACATGAGGGTATGAATGTATAAGATGCTTTAGGTGGGGATAAAACGACAGCTTCTTGTACTGGACAAAAACAGAACTCGGAAACCTAGAGCATAAAAATAGAATTCCTGTGGCATAGGCAAGATACAATGTCGAGAATCTTATATTAAATTATTTCGGAAGAAGTCTAGTCAATATCAACATTTTATAATGATCCAACACACACACACACACACACACACACACACACACACACACACACACACACACACACACACATATATATATATATATATATTATAAATTAATTGATTTAAAATATGGGTTGTTCGCTACACAGTGATGACCATGTTTCAAAAATGGAAGCTAAAGCCCTTGAATTTTTGAAACACGGTTATCACTGTGTAGCGA
This sequence comes from Acanthosepion esculentum, assembly GCA_964036315.1. NCBI lineage: Eukaryota > Metazoa > Mollusca > Cephalopoda > Sepiida > Sepiidae > Acanthosepion > Acanthosepion esculentum. The sequence continues at coordinate 60,610,755 of OZ038486.1, read as the reverse complement.
AAAACCAATATTTTAAATCAATTAATTTATAATAATAATGCTCTGTAAATTTACATTGAGCACTATTGTGTAAAAATAAAATCATCTATAAGAACACCGGATTTTATATCTTACTGTTGTTTCTTTTTATTTATATATATATATATATATATATATATGAGAAAAGATATCCTAATTGTCTGTTAACCGAGAAGAGAAACGGTCTATATATTCCTATAAAAATAGGCATGATTTTCGAAGAGAATTGATTAAAGGAGTGAAGTATGATCGTTTCCTTAACTCGCGAGAAAAGAATCTCTTTGCAAGAACGGAAAATAAATCCTGAGGTATTTAAAGTTTAAATGGATCACCAAATCTGGAAAAAGAATGCTAATTGCAGTTAAGAAAAAAAAAGGAAACATGCAAGAACGTAAAATTCGCCCAAACGATAGAACGATATCTTGACATTTCTATAGAATTAAGAATCCTATGGTACGTGAATTTGACAGGCCCAACAATGGTTATAGAAAAACCGGAAATAGACGAGAGCCAAGATAAACAATTGGAAGAACAGCAAATTATCGAAAAATACTGAACATTACAGAAGATGGCATGGCTGAAAACATGTAGCGTATTTAATATTTTGATGGATTAATAAAGAAATTTGTCAGGGCTGCAATGTTGATACTAACAGTAACATTCATTGTCAGGTCAAATATATCAAATCTTTCAGAGTGTGTCTATATTTTTGAGATGAGGTATTATGTACAGTATTTACATTAGTCGGAATATTGTCCTCATCTTTGTCGCCATTTTTGTCACAACGTTTCGGCCGTTGTACGCTCCGGCCTTCTTCAGGTGGTTGGAATTTCGAACCGAACCCTTTATTAGCAGGAGGTAACTGACATCCATCAAACATGGCTCGTGGAACTAGAACAGTCTACCCCAGTGATCGAAATAAAGGGTTCGATTCGAAATTCCAACCACCTGAAGAAGGTCGGAGCGTACAACGGCCGAAACGTTGTGACAAAAATGGCGACAAAGATGAGGACAATAGTCCGACTAATGTAAATACTGTATGTCAAATCTTTCTTTAGAAAAATATTTTCAGGAATATTCCTATTTTTCTCGGACATTATATTACTTAAGATTCCTTCCTAGGTTTTCATTTTATTAAGTCGTGTGAAATGTCAACATCTTCCTTATAACAATATTTTCGTTTCTTGTTCCATGTTCTATCCATGTTATCTGCTGCTGCTGTTGGAAGACTTCAAGTGAAGTGGTTTCTGTTATCCGATCACTGTTCTTCTCATTTTATGTATTACAGAATCATAAAACTATGAAGTCTATAAGAACTGAAGAAATATTTCTTTATATAATATACCTGTGGACGATAACAAACATCTTTTTTGCAATTTTATGCTAATAACAAAAGATTTGAGGACAAAAGATCACAAGTAAATACTCTAAATGATGCTAATTCCTCATCCCAGAAATTCATGCAGAAACAAAAGATTCATTCGTTTGATGTCTACATACCTTAGAAAAGTTCAGTAATGGGATCATGCTAGAATGTAGCCTTCCAACACATCATATTTCTCATCAGCTTTATGCCAAATGTCACGTAACACGAGTCATGAGATAAATTCGAGTTAAAGCTTACATTTGAAATGGGTATGATAAAAGGTGCGTGAAATGAATGAAAAAGAAGTTGGTAGGAAATTAAGAGTATCGGCATAAAGAGAACAGATAACTATTAATTTTGCTTTTGAAGAGCTTACGATTATACTTGCTCGTGACATTCAGGAAAACGGAACCTTAAAACGAATAAAGCTCTCTGAATATGTACGATTTAAAAAAAAAGCTGACTGGATGAGTTTAGATCTTTACCTACTAAAATTCTTCTCAATTTATTAAACAAATAGGTCTGCCAGAATAGCCTCACACATTTCTGGGTGGATCTTTCATGTATTGCATTTTTCATTCCTTTCAAATGGTATCTTAAGACCTGACATTGTACACGCTTCAATTTGCTCACCGTAACATTTAACTCACTGTTGCTTATTGTTCGACGGAAATTAACACTTATTTACACCTCACGTCACTGCCGTAAGGTAAATATTCTACAAGGATATATAATTATGATTTCCGAATTATTTTATTTAAGCCTCCGATTTGTGTCTGGAATAAATAAATGATAACATTATTGGTAATATTATACATTTCTTTATGAGGAAACATGCGGCATTCTTTGATCTCTTACAAAATCTTTCTTTTAACATTTTTTGGGGAGATATGTTTCTCAATCCAGTAGATGTAATCACTCTTTTCTGTATTGAAGACAATTTATGTAAAAAAAATATTATTTTAAGTACTGTATAACATAAACATCTCGATTATATCATGGCTTTTACCTCGTGTTACATGTGATATCCAATTTAGTTTGTACTGCTGTTGAATGATCGTGAGTGATGTGGTTTCTGATATCTGGGACAGATCTTTGATTGTGATTCAGTTGCACCCGTCCACATGTTTCGAAGGAGTAATGCCTTTGCTAAGGGTCCACGCGCTCAAAGCCATTTTAATCAATGATCGGAGAAACCGGTTATATATAGGTGACAGCTTAATGTTTTTAAAACCTTTTGACATCATGGATGACATCCAAATGAAAGCAAAACATCATAAACATAGAGCATACTTAGCAATGTTAAAAATGTTAATAAAGTTTGGATATTCTTTAGAATCAAGGTAATTATGTCAATAATGTGTTTTGTAATATCGTTTATTTAGGAAAGGCAAAAATTGGTATCTGATTTTTCACACTGAATCATCCGCCTAGACACGCAGTGATTGCAAGTAATAGATTTGATGTCACGCGTAATTTCTTTTACAAATATACGTTAATCCTTACTGAAAACGCATTGAATGTATCTTCTTCCAATCAAATGATCAACACGATTTCATTTAGCCCGCGTAAAATTCGTGACAGCGACTGAATATACATATCTATGTTAGGTCAACAGATGGCAAGTCCCTGACGAATCATCGCTTACTTTTACTGGAATTAACATTTCTTTTAATATTCTGTTTACGTGAACACTTACTGAATGGAATAAATCCATTATTTTTTCATAGCTTAGTAACTATTCAATGTGGATGATTGCCACGATATCCTGCAAAAAAAATTACTAAAACAGGAAAAAGATGATTGAAATAAAATATTCTACGACTTAGAAAAAAATCTAAAAAAGTTATATTAATCTGATGAAATTCGAAGTGAAAGTATAAAGAAATATGTGCCAGTCTAAGAAAGGGGATAGTTGAAATCAACATTTAAATGCGTAAATTTACTCTAAGTCTAAATAATACGCGGGTATGAAGCCAAGTTGTTAGAACGTTTGTCTTCTAAACATTAGACTCCAGTTATCAATTTCACTATGTTCAGTTAGTTAAGAATGTGCCCCGTTAATTATATATGTACTGAAAGAAGATCGGAGCGTCAAGTACGTTTGGGAATTGCCTGAAAATACTACCACGACTTGATCGAATAATTACGAATGAAATCCGGTTGAAAAAAAAATTGAGAAGTGGTTAATTCCTATGATAGAAACAACTGACATGTCCTCACTTAAAAAGGAAATATAAAATATTTACTCTTGGCTGACAAACAATCTGGAGAAAGTGTCTAAAAAAAAGTCAATCAACTAGCTCCTCCTGCAACTTGTGGGGATGTATCAGTCACTAAAATATATAATAATGTGTGTTCACAGTTTTCTAAAAATGTAAATAGCGGGAAATGATTTACTATTCAGTATTGATTTATAGATTGCGCAAAGGTTGTTAAGTGCAAAACGTGAACGCCATGCCGAGATCAAATAGGGTTCGAGTCTGATTCGTTCAAATCGCAATCTACCACTGAAAAAGATATCAATCTACCAACTCCTGGGTAAATTGCAGGGAATATTAATTTCAATAACCTTGAAATGGCATTTAGTATTGTAGAAGCAGTTTCAGCCTGAAGAGATTTGTGCTCCATCAGAATATCATTTCAGAGACAGAACTACTGCAACTGCCATTGTAGTGCATGTAAAATTAATAGTTTATGCATTTTATTTTAAGAAAAATATGTGTGCATGTAAATGAAAAATACTTTTATCTCATGAAGAGGTGATATCATAATCTCTAAAACTCTGAAAAGAGACGTTTAATAATGATATATTATCATCAGTATTATCTTTATCGCTATTCATATTTCCTACACCGCCTTGGTGTGACTTTAGAAATTTAAATTATATTCTTGCGTTTTAGGATCTGATATCTCAGTAGATGCTAGATAATTTATCAGAATTAATTTGATCATCTAATTTTCTGGGTTTTTTTTATCCTTTCACCAAAGGTATGGAAATTGAGCCAGTGAGACGAAAGTTGAGCTGAGTGTGAATGAATATAAACAAAAAGACCTTTATTAAGGAGAGAGAAAAGTAAAAGAACGGGAATTGAGAATACAAAATATCATGAGTGACACTGCATTTACATTTACAATAACCAAAGTTGACTGGAAAGCATCGGACCGGGTAAGAAACGTGAGAAAAGAATCTGCGAGCATAGAACTTACAGCTATATGTAATGCCATCAATTGTAAAATGATATGACATGATTTTAGTCTTTCTTGAGAAAGGGTTTGCGAATACTGCTGATGTAGAGTTGCTGTCTCCGGCATCATACCTGAGGACATTAAATTATTATTATTATTATTATGATTATGATTATTATTTGTTTTACGACGTTCTTCTCAGTTCCAACAAAAAATATCCTCAAGTGACCGCAAGATAACAGATCATGACTTCCGGTACATTTGGTTGGATACTAGCAGCCAATCCTATCTTCAGTTTTCTTAATTGTATGATGTCCTTAGCGATGTATAGTAACTTAAGATTTCATTAAAAACGAATGTTGAGATAAAACGTATATCAGATTGAATGTACTGTTCGGCAAAGTAAAATTATGCCACGTGTGTAAATATTCTGTTAAATCCTTAATGAAATTGAAGATTAAATATATGACAGTGTTTATTTTTCAGTGTGCCCAAGTCGCTTCTGTCATCTTGTGTATGAAAATATACGACTTCCAACAGCAATGTCTCTGATAGGTAGGATCTGAGGATCGTGGAACCACCTTTCGGTGGTTGCGGTTTCCCAGGGCTCTCCTGAATCGGGGTGGTAGCACTTGTTACGGTCCCACCTATGGACAAGTAGTGAACACGCAAACAAAAGGAAAACACAAGTACAGGTTTGAAGTGTGTTTAACGGCAATACCCCGGAAATATTGCACTTCCATCTTCCATCGGCACTTCCTTTTTTGCGGATGACTCATATGTCGGGCAATGAATCCAGTACCCTCCCAAAGGAGACGTACTGCCTGCGGAAAAGATGCCCTTGGAAAATTATTTTCTGAGCGTAGCATAAGGCCAAGTATATGGGGCATCCAGTGATGATCAACATCGGCATTTAGTCGAAGGTGATCTATCGAAACAAGCTTGCTAAAAATGACGCCACGTTGAAATGCCCAATTGATTTTCTAAGTGTAGCTTATATGTGGTACAAGTACGAAGGTGGGGATAGAACTCGCACCTCTGTCTTAATTGATGTAGCAAGTCAGGCTTGCTAATCATAAAACTACGTCAATGTGCTCTAAGTCAAAATATGAAAGTGAATGTAATGTGAAGTATGTAGAATTCTGTAAATATATGAGAATATGCATGCGAAACCGTAAAGCATATGTCATTTAAACATTACCATGTCCTTTTCATAGATCTTTCGCGAAGATGTATGAAGAAAACATCAGCGGTTCACGTGGTGTTTAAGAAACATTAATTTTCATATTTTACTATGGCTCTTCCTGGTCTCATTGATTTTCTTTACAGCTTATCAAACTTATTTTCAAAGCCAGAAGATAATTTTAGATTGGAAGAATTCTGATGGAGATAACAATGATTTACTTATACGAGTCTGATTAAATAACCCATGACTGGCTTATGGAGGAAGATGTGTATTTCGCGAGAATATCGGCGAGTATGAGGATATAACGAACTTGACTGCAACTGGAACTCAGCTCAACTCCAAGATGTTATCGATGACACCACCCTCAAATTCCCACGCAGACACTCATATAGTTATTGACCAGTTTCGAAGTTACTCAATTTGTGATCATAATAAAACTGGCGTTTCACCGTGATATGGTCGAAAGCGCTATGGAATTTCCAATAGCAAATCATTAATAATATTTTTGTCGAATACTCATTTCATTACGGGTTTCTACCAGAGACCTAAGTCCAGAAATGTTAAGAATTGTAAAAAGGAGCATAACACTATTTAAAGCAAACACACATTTTTCTTTGAAACAACCACTCGCTGTGTTTGGGAGGAAGTTTTTTTTTAAAGTATGTCTTTATGTTGTAGGAGACTTCCTTAAATTTAACATTTTTTCAGTCAAACCCATTACAACAAACATAATTGGAATTATTGATATCTTCATGTGCAACGTTTTTGGGATTTCCACTTCCAGATCCTTGTATTTTAATAGTGTTTTGAAGTAAATGACATGATAATAACAAAGCACATTCTTTTTTTTTGTTGTCTTTGATCACTATGTCTGGACGATTAGCTTTGATTTTTCCGTCTGTGTGTTAAATGTTATAAAATTGGTATATGTCTTATGTCTGTAACTGGGTCAGTATTGTGTTTATACCAATTCCTAGCAAGTTCTTTCGCATAAAAGCTGTAGAATTTCCGGTGTAGATATTGGCCCACCCTGCTGTGTCTAGTTTTTTATTCGGTGGATATATTATTGCTGTTATAATAATAATAATTTGTTGTTATTATTATTACATTTTTATTCGTATTATTATTATTATTTATTAATATTATTATAAAATTTAATATTAGTATTATATTTCCTTATTGTTATTACAATATTCATTATTATCCTTATTTTTTTAAATATTAAAACATTTATTAGTAGTATTCTTAGTATTATTATTACATATAAATTATTTTAAAAAATGATCAATGATTCGCAAATGATAGTGTCACGTGCTAGAAAAGAGTTGGTGGGGTCTATTGCTCACAAACAATGTAGATTCGTTGAGCACATACATTACTCACAGATCGAGTAGCGTCGAAGAAACATGGCGGTGTCGAAGGAACTCACTCAAGGTTGTCTTCTTTAAGTTTGGCGTTTCCGCGGCCGCTTCAAGCCGTCGAATATGTAAAGCCAGTGGGAATAATGCTCTGAGATAACGCACTACCAGGCATTGGTTCCAAAATTTCAGGTTGGGAGATCTGTCCTTTTTGACAAAACTTGCGGTGGCCGACAACGACTCCGTTAACCCCAGATTAAATTCGGCCTTGTGTCACATCTGACCATGTGGGGAGTTTACTGAATATCTTTACTGTGGGAGTTCACTTGTGGTTCACCTTGGCTCACTTCTAACAGTTGATTACTTACTACACGCCGCTGGTGAATCTTTAATATTGTTCCTGTTATAAATATTATCGTTCCATTTCCAACATTGGTCATGCATATTCTTATTCAGTAACAGTTACTTTTTCCACTTTCATGACTTTAACTTTCCTTTCGACATAATATTTTTCGGAGTGATGCCTTTCTTTAGCTTGAATATTGTTTTCAGCTATCGCACGCACATCATTCTATTGAAGAATTGAATCTTTCCTAGTTATTCCAGCATACAAAATTTCAAACTAAAAAAAACGAAATTTCATTGATATTCAAATTTAAACGGACCTATTAGTTTGCTACATATCCACAGAGCAGAAGAATTTACTCCATCTGTGATTTTTGTATTTTTTAATATTTCAATGTGAGATCGACCGACGAGCTTAATCTGATCCTCCATTCAATATAGCTCTCCATTTATCATTACAATGGAATTGAGAAATAACATTTTTTGCCAATCTTCTGCATGAATTGACTCATTTTACAGTCACATTAAATTCGTTAGATATTTGACTGCTATTTGTTAATTCAATTCAATTTTATTTTATCATTATGATTTTACATTTTGAAGTATTATTTTGGGAAGGACTAAAATCAAAATTTCCCTAGTCCATATTATTCCAGACTTTCCAAGTTTACTGAAGTGATTCATGTTTTCAATTCCGACATTCTTACCATTCAATAAATTTTCTGGTTAGCCGCCTCAAGATTTTTCACAACGATATGCTCTTCAATGTTCATATATTTCACAAATTATCATCAAACATCAGACCATGATCAGTTTTCCTAGGGGAAACCACAGTAAATTACCTTAAATCTCTCTCTCTCTCTCACACACACACAAACAGTCTCCCCATATATATATATATATATATATATATATATATATATAGATAGATAGATACATATGTAGATATATCTGTGTGTGTGTCTGTGATATATATATATATATATATATATATATATATATATATATATATATATATATATCCTCAAACTCTTTATTTGTTTGAGGATTGCCAAAGCGTGGAACCTAGGGTTACAAATGCACATCCATACAAAGTGCGTGCATATATATATATATATATATATATATATATATATATATATATATAGGGGTTGGACAAAACAATTGAAACACTTGTTAAATTCAAATCAAATTTATTTAATATGGGGTTGGTCCTCCTTTAGCACTCACATACAGCTTTAATACGTATAAGAATGGAATCATACAACTTCCTGACTTCATCCAGAGGAATTGTCAGCCATTCTTCCATTAACATCTGATCTAGCTTTATAAGACACGATGGTGGAGGATAGCGGCTCCTAGCTTGACGCTACAAAATGCACAACAAATGTTCAATAATATTGATATCTGGAGATTGGGGAGGCCACTCCATATGTTCTAGCTCACTTTCATGCTCTTCATACCAATTATTAACCACTCAAGCACTATGTATTGGAGCTTTATCGTCTTGGAAGATGCAATCACCATCAGGGGATAAAGTCTGGGCCATTGGATGAACATAATCACCCAAAATATTCAGGTAATCTTTGCTGTTGATTCTACCGCGCAGTGCAACTATTGGACCGAGACATTTATATCATGTAGCGGCCCAAACTATCACTGATCCACCTCCATGCTTCAATGTTGGAAGAAGCCAGTCAGGGTTGTCATCTTCTTTGGGCTGCCTCCATACATAAACTCGCACTGAAGTTGGGAAAAGAGAAAAACTGGACTCGTCTGAGAATATGACTTGCTTCCATTGGTCTGCAGACCAGGCATTGTGATCTCTGCACCACTTCAACCACTTCTGAATGTTGCGAGTGGAGAGAAGAGGTTTCCTTACGGCGGTTCTTCCATGATATACTGCCTTTTGGAGCTCACGGCGAACAGTTTTAGTAGAAACTGGACTATTCAGATGATTATTCAACTCAGTAGTCACTTTGGCCGCAGAAGTACTATGATTTTTGCCAAATTGCGTTCCAATGCACATCGGTTCCTGTCAGTAAGTTTTCAAGTCCGGCCCGAATTGCTATGCTTGCTAAAGGTTTTACCCTGTTTCTTTAATTGCGTGATAATTTTAGATATGGTAGATCTTGAAATACCAATCAGTTTAGCAAACTTAGTGATCGAGGCTCCTGCCATGCGAGCTCCAACAATTTGTCTATTTTCGAACTCAGTGAGATCAAGCATTTAGATTCAATTTTACTAAATTCTAAAAATAAATAAGACAAAAACAGTAAATTAGATACATGAAATTATTTACAATAGATATATCCTGAAATTATGAAGTTTTAGTTAATGTTCTTAATATAATAGGTCTTTGAAATATAGGAGGGGCATATGCACCTGTTCCAATTATTTTTCCACCCCCTATATATATATATATATATATATATATATATATATATATATATATATACACGATTAAATGATGGTAATGTTTGTGAAATAAAATTGAGTATTAGAATTTTCAAGTAAACATTTTTCAACTTAGTAAATCATTGAGGATAAGAAAATACCTATTTATTTTCTTATTTTTCCAAATAAAGGAAACAAAATTCAATTCGTGATTATAAAGCCGAGGCTTCGACACATATTTGAGGCGAAATTTTATCAGGAGTGTTATGTTTATGTTATACTTATATGATTGAATAAGATAATGTTAAATTTACGACTTATTCTTTAATATATGCAGTCTATTTTGCCATATTATACTGCGGCATTATTCATGTAACTGCGTTGAGGAATTCAGTGACATCATAGAATATTAATTTCTTTCTCGGTCGCATAAAGAACGTTTTGAACACAACTGTATATAATAAAAAAATCAGTCACTTTCCAAGTTGTCTGAGCAAGTGTGAAATAACTTGATCCTATTTGGAGCATATATTTCATTAAATATCTTATTTTTATATTTAGTGGTTCGCATCAACATCGCAGACAATTGCAAATAGAATTGCTTTACTTATATTCTCAATGCAAAAACATTGTTTCCTTCGCTTTTTACTAGACGAAAACTTATAATAATTCACTTAATGTAATGTAAGAACAAACTGCGTCGATATCTTTTTTGTGACGGTTGATTTTTGTTTTTTGTTCTACATTTTGAAAGCTGATGGACAAGTATTACTATTAAAACCGATTCACGAATATTTCCAGACAATGATCAAATAAATATTTTCTCATATCTATGAATATTTTACAAGGAAAACTCTTTATACTATTTAAATGCGGAGAAATTATCCATCGTTTTCTTTCTGTGTTATATGCAGTTTCATTTCATGGCCGTTTATGATGTATATTAGATGCAGAAAGTTTACTTAGATTGTATGCTTTATCCCTTTTTATGGTATATTAAATATGGGTCGTTCTTAAAATACTGCCTCAGAGAGTATACATTCCAGACTTTCTCAATCAAATAGACGCATGCAGAAATATGCGACGACTGGGAAGGGAATGTCGAATAAAACAAATCATCTAAACAAGACCTTGCTTTCTCAGAATCGTTCCGAAGATAAACATTATATCGTTGGCTTTTCTAAGCGGGCAATGAACATGGAGAATGATGTTTTTGAAATGTTCTTCTTGCTGTCGAATTTTCTCTTGATTTTAATCAACACCATCATCAGTCCACTGACTGCTTTAATCGTCAGGGCGGCGGGATTCTGAGGGCAGAAGTAACAGACTTTGATTCTTCTTCCTAATAATTATTTCAATCTTGTCATACATTACCAGGGGGCCTTGTAAAACAGGAATATTCCTGAAAATATTAGCCATTTTTTAAAACCAATAAGAGGAAGATTTTGAGTTTTTTTTTGGTACATTTCTCTGATTTATCCTGACATATCTTAGCACCACCTTCACGATATACTTATCCTAATATAACGCGAATTCTATCAGAAATTATTCTTAGCTGTTTTTTGTGTACATTTTATTATTATTATTATTATTTGTGTATATTACATTTCCTGCTTTTTATACGGAAGAGCCTGATCCAAACTATGGTCCTGTAGGCGAAATGAAATTTGATTGATAACACTTTTCTTACAATTTCCACACTTTCCTTAGTAAATCATTTACTATGTTGATATTACCTGGGAAACTCTTAGTAAAAGTTTTACGGGGCCCACAGCACCGATTGCTATTAGTATAGTTTCAGTATTCATTCCCCATATCCTGTTAATTCCTCGATAATTTGCATGGAAGTGTTTCTCTCAGATGATACTACATTGTCATTAAGAATCCACTTCCTGAATGGTTGGTCTTTTATTACAATAACAGGTCTGTTGACTATTACTTCCCTGTCAATTTCACTTGACATATGCCAGAAGATAGTAACATCGATATTTTGGTAACTTTAACCCGTTGGTGTTCATATCATCTTTCAGTGTTTTCGATTTTGTACTTCGTACATAACTTCCAGTGCAGATATGTGGCTACATTGCTGCTGTTGTTGCTGCTGCTGTTATTATTGTAATTATTATTATTATTCCAAGCAATATAATCCATTATAAAAGGTTGAAATGTGTGTTTTTCCAATAGTTGCCTTTAATCGCAACTCTCAGAATCTCATTATATGGACGTCATCAACCATTAGAGATTGTGAAACAGTAATAAATACGACACAAAACTGAAACTGCAATCCATTTTCCCATGTCACACGAATGTACAACAGCTGATCGCCCGATTGACCTACAGACACGTTTTTATATTTTTCCTGATCCCTCGAACTACATTTGTTTCTGCTTTAACTAGGTATATATTTTTCTTTATAATAATATAAACAATATCTTCGTAGGCGTGTGTCCGAGTTAGAACATGAAACATAGGATTTTTTTTCTTTTGTCGAGGAGGTCGTTTGGCCTTTGAAGCTGAATGCTGTGTGTGCCACTGTTTGGAATTACTTACAAAGCTTCACAGTTTGACCCAAGCCTGAGTGTGAAAGTAGGTACACAAAACCGTTCGGAAACCGCCAATGTTTGCGCTAACAGGATCATAATATATCGTGACAAAGGTCTTGTTCGACTGCGGGACCTATCAGGATTTCTTCCCTTTCATATAAAACGTCACTCACGACTCATCAGCATATTTGTAGAATAAACTACAAGTAGTCATTGAGGGTATCACGAACGTAATTACAACAGGGATTGGCTAGTCACTGATATTTATTCGCCGTCAGGTTGACGAGATATGAAACAAGGTGTCACTGGCTGGTGCGTACTGATATTTTATTCGTTACGGGATACTGCACAATGTCGCTGACTGATACACTCTTGTATTTATACCTTCCTTCCACGTATGTAACGGGATGATATACAAGTTTGCTGAGTGACCTGCTCGTATTTACACACACATCACCGAACGTTAAAGGAATGTGATAAACTGTTTCGGGCTAATGTCTACTGGTATTTCATCATGCCCTCACGGTGATGGGATATCACAAAATGTCACTGACTTATGGCTACTTGTATTTAGAGATTCCTGGATGTAAAACACTGTTGCTGGCTGATACCTACTTGTATTTACTCTATTCCTGTGATGACGGAATGTGAGAGAAGTTTGCTAGTGGATGCCTATTGATACATATTCTTCCCCACTGAAGACGACATGTGAAAGAACGTAGCTAGCGAAAGACTGAGATTTACTTGTCCTCTCCTGGTGACGGGATATGGCACAAGGTCGCTTGAGGAAGTCTATTGCTGCAATGGATTTTATTAATTTACATTAGGGCTGCAACATATATCATCTAGTTTCATTGGGACGGAAATAAGTCTTATTTAGATCAATAATGATTGTCAGCACATCATCAGATTAAAATTAAGGATAACATTACAAGTAATATCAAATGTGGTGTATATAAAGAAAATATAATATCAACAATGACATTGATGAAATTTAAAAAAGTTAAAAAAAAACGCGGATGTGATCATAGTTTTGAATATTTCCCAGCTTGAAATTTCATATACATTCTTACCGTAGAATAGTCTTCCGGAAACAGGTAATTGTCATTTACGGATTGCCTTGATTACAAACAGATGTCTGTGAACTAACACGATGTAAGAAAATAACTGAGATAACCTAAATAGTATTCGTTGTTTTCACAAATATAAAATAATTGATGATTTTTTCTCTGAATTTAATCATTTTTCAATTATTAATAACAATGTTGTCCAAGTGCCTTACATCATTTAAATGCCTTTCTAGCCTAATTCAATATATATATATATATATATATATATATATATATATGTATATGTATGTATGTATATGTATACGTTAAAATAATAAGAAAGAACAGTAAGATTTATAATCCGGTGTTCTTATTTACACTGTTGTCCTTATCTTCGTTGCCATATTCACGACCTTTCGACCGTTGTACGCTCCAGCCTTCTTCATGTGATTAGAATTTCGAACTCAAACCTTTATTTCGTCCACCGAGGTAGATAGTTCAAAGAGGGAAAATTCGCCATGGAACAAATCATTAAATACAATATATCCGCCGTAAATCCCGGCAAACAGCTAAAACTTCTAATACATTGTAAAAAAATGGAAAACCAGCAACCCTGTAGTCAGTAATCAAAACAACCCGATTAAATCTAAACTAACGATGAACAATAGAGTGTATCAAATTAACTGTCCAGTACAAGACTGTGTTTCCGATCATAAATCAATCAGCTATATCGGTTATAACACTACACTACCTCCTGGACCAGGCGTCTCATGTGTCACTTCTCAGATCCAAGTGACGTAAAAAGATATTTAGCAAACTAGAATCTATAACAAAACATGAGGAAAATTCTGGTTGATAACACGATCATCCTTCATAAATCCCGTGTACAAAACCAACTCGCTTTGTGAGAAGCAATCGATATGTAAACATGGCATCCAGAATTAATTTTATTTTAATTAACAATGGAAACATGTGCTAATGGTATTTTAAATAGGAGGACTCCAAATTGAATTCAAGTCACGTTCCTTTCGTTGAGTTCGGAATAACGGTTAATATAATCCAATATGCATCACGCAATTACATCTTAAAATACAACCGCAAAAGGAAATTAGCAACGATCAACAAAAAACACCTTGAAAATGGCTAAAGAAATGGCCGAAAACTCTTGCGAGAATAAACATTACGGGCAGAATTTAGACTCCCTTACCCCAACCAAACGGAAAAAATAAGAATGCTAGAAAAGCTCAATGAAAAAAAAAACAATCAAATTTTGCTTCTCTGCCATATACATTGAAGCATATTTGAAAGAAATATGTCTGCCCAAATATATAGAAGAATTCGTGTTACAACCACACTCGAAAGATAATGAGTAAAGTTATGAAAAAATGAATTCCTTTAAATAATGTGGAAATAAGCATTCCCCGCCTGATGAAAGTCACAAGACCCGAAACTCATGTAGCAAAAGATATGGAAAATAATGCAGAAAATATATATTTTAATAACATCCACATTTCAAGCAATAACATTTGTCGCTTCTCTTTAACACACACACATATATATATATATATATATATATATATATATATATATATATATATATACATGTGTATGTATGTATATGCATGTATATGTATGTAGATAGATAGATAGATTTAAAAACCCTCTTGGCAGTAACTGGCTTCGACCATAAGTTTCATGTGTTTGTATACAATCTTCAGGTAGCCAGCTACCTAAAGATTGTGTGCAAACACATGAAACTTATATTAGTGGGCAGCCACTGCCGCCATGGTTTTTGAATGAATATTGAAACTTGCATTTCTTTTGGCAATGAGCACTTTTATACCGGTAGGTCATTTTTGGGCAGGCTCTTTCAGAGCTACTCACTCTTTCCTGGATATATATATATATATATATATATATGGATATATATATATATATATATATATATATATATATATATATATATATATATATATATATATATGTAGTGGAATTTTTTTCTGTAAGATAATTCAAGTTTGCTAAGAAATTGTTTTGAATCAATATATTTACTAGTGTTTCTAACTTTTAGATGCGAAACTTATTTAAAGTCAAATGACTCTTATCATACTTTACAAAGAGAGTCTGTTGTCGCCTTGAAAAACAACATTTTTTTCTGTTTTGCAACTCATTTTCCTTTTAATGTGTAAAGCGAGAAAAACGGCAGCAGCCAGCAAATTAAATTAGATAAGGAGATCTGACTGTCTAATTGTCAGAGGTGAAATACTCTGAGTTTAGTTTTCTTTGTTCAACATTTCGCTACCTGTCTTTGCGTTTGTTGCCCTGAGTACCTAAAGAGAATGAAATTTTCCAAATTGGACGTTGTCTAGACGTGCCACAAAGCTAGATGAAACATCCGGAAGTTTCTCTTGTGAGATAATGTGACAAAACAAACTGGAAGATAGGCAGAGATAATTTCTCGGGGGCTTACAGAAAATGTAGAAATAAGATGCCAGATAAATGTTGAGAAAAAATATCTTTTCAAAGAAGGCTGTTATCAGAATTCTTAATGAACTTCCCACCGAGTTGTTTCCTTTTGTAAGCTACAGCATTTCAGTTAAGTATGAAAAGAAACAAAAATGAAACCGATGAGTAAGTGGATGATACGCTTTTGCATTTTACGTATGTTATTAATAATTTTAGATATATTTCCCCAAAGTATATCATCGCTTTTAGTTTCCTTTGATTTTTCTTATATTTATCTAGCATGCCGCTGTATTACGATGACACAGACGAGTTTGACATGGAAATACAATGAAATCCTTTTAGAATGTTGATAATAAGCTTTGTTATTATTGTAATTATTATTTGTGTTTACAAAAGAAACTAAATTGAATATTTTTTATCATAATGCTATTCAGCGCCGATCGTAAGTAATACTTAATGCGTACATTATATTCTATAGGATATATCGATACACGTCACACTTTTCACAATAGCAGTTTTCTAACAAACAGATGCTTGGAAAACATGCAGTATATTCTTTTTATCCAACATAGACAGAATAGAAATGCCAATACGCGATCTAGTGGGTAAAGATGTATTATCCCTCCTAAAAACCCATATCTCACAAATCAAAAGAATTCTAGTTTCTCACTATTCTATCACTATTGTTATTATCATACTATATACATTCATTAGTTCCATGAGCTCAGACCATCAAAGCTGGGACCCGGCATGATATGTTCATGGCAAATCACGACCATTTCCTTTATTTCCCTTAGATAAATAGTAAGTTTCACTCAATGAGCTTCTGAACAAGAACTCTTACTTTGTGCAACAAACATCAGAGAATTTTTTTTCCTTAACAGCTACAATGAAGTCCAGGGTTAACCGGTAACTATCTGACACGCTCCTATAATGTGCACTTCCAAATCCCTTATTTCTGGCCCCTTACAACAGTCTCCCTCAGTAACCCTCTACCAGAAACGGTGCCTGGATCTTGTATTGGGTGAACTAACAATATAAACAAATCTGTTAATATATATGGACTATAATATTGAGGAAGAGAAAAATAAAATAATGCCAGAAACTTTTCAATCCTTAAACTAAAAAGGAAAATATACGTAATATATATGATTATGCCATATACTCATAAAAATATAATTAAATACATTGATAAATCTTTTATATATATATATATATATATATATATATATATATATATATATATATATATATGTATGTATGTATGTATGTATATATGTGTGTGTGTGTGTGTGTGTGTGTGTGTGTGTGTCTACGCTGTCACATGTTTCCAAAGCACGCACATACACGGAATTAGTGCAACCCGCAAATCAATCCCTAGAGTATTATTAAAACTGTTACAGGACGATGGAAGGTAAATGCTTCAACATGTGGCTGTGCGGAAGGAGGTATCCAGCTCAACCTTTGCTTTACTGATGGATAGATACAGTTCACCTTTTCCGTTACGGGAGAAGTTATCATAGTTAACGTGTGCATCATGCGGTGAGTGACACATTTCAACAGGTGCTTCCGTAAAGAGTGATCCAATTCAACTTAAGCATCCCGAGAGTACTGATGAAATTCGACGTGTGCATAACAGGATCAGCGATTCAAGACCACGTGTCCATCATGGAACGAGAGTTTCAATTCAATCCCTGTATATCCACTTCAACATGACAATTATGGAAGGAGAAATCCATTTCAACGCGTGCATCAAGGTAGTGGAGATCCAATTCAACGTGCACATCAGGGCAGTGGAGTTCCAATTGAATGTGTGCATCCCGGGAGGACTGATGCAATACAACGTGCGCACCTTGGGAGGTGAGTATGCGTCTTAGATGATTAGATATCCAATTCAACGTGTCAATCACGGAAAAAGAGATGAAATTCAACGTGTGCAGAAGGGTTGGTACAAATTCAATGCGTGTGTTGTTGCATGGATAGAGCAAACCCTTCAAACTGTATATCACAGCAGAACTTCTATTTTAGAATGAATATTCTTATATATTACCTTTTATTCTGTTCGAAAACATCAACAAATTTAACCCAGAATTAAAATATTATCCTTAATAAAATCTAGTTTACCATGAGGAAACTTACTATATGATTTATTGTTTTTCTAATATACATATATATAGGCGCGCGGCAAAAGTAACGCACTTTTTTCAATACAAATAACGTTGTTTGTATATAACAATACTTATAAATTTTCTTAACCAAATGTAATTTATTTTTGTTCAATAAAAGTTAATGGATAAAAGGGGTGTTACGTTTTCTGTATTCTTATCTTATGTCAAGCTAACTAAAATACAGAAAATAGAAAGCTATTTTTCGGACCTACATTGTCTTTTTATTTTCACGAAAAATGTCTTTCTCTCACTGGTTATTCAACCTCAAAACTTACTTTCATCAGCAGTTGGCATTTGCCCCTATGCCATAAGCATTCTTGTAGAAACGATACTTGAGCGTGTGGGTGGGGGCGATAGATATTGCTTACCGCGCTGACAGTAGGCCGGCTCTTGTGCAAGCAACGTTTCGTAAAATGTCCAAGTATTATCGATAGCTGCCTGTCAACAAGGGATATGCACATAACCATTAGTACATCACGTATCCTCGTTACATATGCCTGTGCTACCTTACTATACGCCCTGAGTAGCTTCTCCAAAGTGCGCACAATACTGAAGGCTTCCTGTTGATCACTCAGGAAAGACGCATCTGCATGTACTCAAAACTTCTCAAAACAATGTGCCATCATCGTAGTGCTTATTACATTCAAGCCGATATCGATATGTCAGAAACACCTGCCAGGTTCTTCGGAAAAATGGAGTCGGTTTTGAGAATTGTGAAGGAGGGTAGGTTCAACTGGGATGAGCTGGGAAAAGATATTATTGAATTGGAATTTCTATATCATTATTATTTTCCGAATACTTTAGAGTGAAATATAGATTTTGTTGATAGTTTTATCAAAATAACGAGTCGGTGAACAGACGTAAGTGACACAATGATTTATAGTAGTACAACATTGAAAAAATAATTCACCCTCACATATGATACATTTTGTATTATTATTAATTTTGAATCATTTTATATCGATTTAATTCTTTTTTTAACACAATTACCATAAAAATATTTGATTAACATTATACAGATAATTCAAATGTAAATCAAGGTGTTTCGAACGAGTTTTGAACTTTCCTTACTCCTAATATATAAATATAAGGATACGAGTTCAAATCCCATGGGAAGCTTACTTATTTACTTTATTCCGATCTCCTCTGATCATGTAACTATCGCAGAGTGACGTATTCTCATGAAAACAAATTAAAATATTTATTTTTCAAGACAATCATCTTTCTTTTAAAATACCTTATTGTAATGGTGAGAATAGATTTACTTCGACCAATATGATGATGGTAATATTCCGTTTCCATATTCACTATTCATTAACCGAGCAGGTACTGTTACTTCCAGTTGAAATATTTCAGCAAAACCTATTTCAAGAAAATAGGTTACTCACATTGAGGTGGATTCCTTTTGTATGAAGTAGTTCCTTAATTCAACATCATGATTATAGCATCATTTTCTCTTTGCATTGAATAGTGTGTTTTTCCGACCAAGATTCAACTTTAAACAACTTGAATAAACTTTGGCATTATTCGGAGATTTTACCCCTGAGCTATCAGTGCCCTGTAAAAGGAAAGCTATTTTTTACGTACCTATTCTTCGGATAAACAATGAGCGTGAGAGCTCAATTCATGGACGAGATTTGTAGTATTAGCAGTAGTAGTCAATTTTTACACAATCGCGCTTTCTTCCCAGAGTGCTCGACAGGAGTAAAATTTTCCGGAGAGGTATAACTTCCAGCGAATATATATATATATATATATATATATTGAACAATAAAAAGTATTAAAAAAATAAAATCTTCATACACACTGGGTTGTAGATTAATATTCTTTCGTTTTTATTATTATTATTTCATTTAGATTCCTCGACTAGTTTCGGCCAACATGGCCATCATCAGGAGAAAAATATGTCTGCTTGCTGGTAGCAGTGAATTACAGAAATAAATGTATTGATGGAGAAAATGAAATTTTGTCTGTAATTTTCATTTGCTTTTTGTTTTTTTTATCTTTTTAACCTGAATTTTTTTAACATTCCTTGTGTTGTTCAAACAGTCTCTTTTAAGTTGTTATTTGAGATAAGAACTGGACGGATACATGCTGCTCAGAATTCCCTTGAAAAATAGAGGCGACCATATACTCTTAAAGAATTTTTTTAAAAACTAGACGAAACGAATTACAGAGTCAAAAGCTAGGTTAAAGATAAATTAGGACAAAAATAATTATAGTCAAACAAAGCGAGGATTAAAGAACAAAAAAGAAAAGAAAAAAATATATACATAGGTAACAATTACAGAGAGGATATCTTGTCATAAAGAGAGAGAGAGAGCACCCTTTGGAAGGCGTTCGGGTAGTGTGAATTTATACTCACTGTGTATATGTGTTTGTGTGTGTGTGTGTGTGTGTGTGTGTGTGTGTGTGTGTGTGTGTGTGTGTGTGTGTGTGTGTGTTATTTGGTTCTTAGGAAGTGAGTGAGTATTCTATGTGTAACGGTGTATATTGCTGTGGGTTTGTTATAATTTGTCTCATGATGGAGTGAGTGAGTATGATGTGTGTAAGTGTGTCTATTCGTGTGGGTGTGTGTATAAGTGTGAGGCCTCAACACATCCGTAAGCATGTCTGTCTTGTGTGGGTGAGAAATGTGGGTAGGATTTGATTTGTAGGGTTATATATTAATACTATCTATATTGTTAGATTTATAGTTTAGCCCGGCTGGACAGTGTGTTTTTAAACGTCGTATCCACTTATTTTCATGGCACTCTAAAATCTTTCTAATGTTATCTGCTCTGAACTTTTCTATTCTCTCAATTATTGTGAATTTGGCATGGGTTTTGAAATCGTGTTTTTCTAGGCGGAAATGTTGTTCTACAGGTAATAATCTTTCATGGGGAGTCGACTTAATTCGATTGCGATAATTGTTAATTATGTGGTGAAAGGGCCATTCACATTTTCCTACATATTGTTTCTGGCATAGTGTGCATTCTAGGAGCTAAATTATGTTATGACTTCTACAGTTAGAGTCGTGGTAGATTTTGAAAGTAGATTTAGTGACTGAGCTAGTGAATGAATTCGTGTGTCTAATGTGGTTGGAGTATAAACTTCTTTTGTTGTAACATGGTTGGGAAAATCATGTTGTTTTTGTTGATAGTTTATTACGGATTACCTTGTCCGCTGAAAAGTGGTTACGACCTATCAATTCTTTTAGGTTACTAGGTCTACAATATGCTAGAAGGCCGGGTTCCTTAAATATTTTTTTTAGGTCTGGTTGTAGATGTAATATTTACCAGTGACTTTTGATTATTTGCGATAGTGGAGGCAGAGTGGGGTTGAAAGTGGTTACTAGAGGAATGCGGCTAAATTTATTTTTAATCTTGTACATTAGGGTGTCTTTTCTAGGTGTGGAAATTGCTTTATTTAGTTGTTCCCTGATTAGATGTTTGTTTATAGCCACGTGTTGTGAATTTTTGCTCCAGATTTTTAACGTGTTTATTTAATTCTTCATTGTTGGAACATAACCTTCTGTGTCTAAGTGCTTGTGAATAGGGAAGGTTTTCTTAGAGGTGTTTAGGGTTGGAAGATTTAAAGTGTAGATAGTTGTAGGTGATTTTAGTGTGTAGTGTCGTTTGTAGTTTCCTGTTTTCTTCTATGTAAATGCGGGTGTCTAAAAAGGTTACCGATGTTGTGGATTTTTCCTAGTTAAACTTAATTGAGTCGTCCACTGTGTTTAGGGTCATGAGGAATTGGATAAGTTTGTCGTCACTGCCCGTATATACAAAGAATATATCGTCGATATATCTTGCATAGAATACGCAGTCGCTACCAATGAGTGGATAGATATGGGTTTCCTCAAATTCTCCCATGAATATTGTAGCATATGATGGAGCTGCAATTGTGTCCATGGCACAACCTCTTACTTGAAGGTAGTGTGCTCCATTGGAGTTGAAAGTATTAAATGTAAGAATATGTTCCATGATTTTTATGATAACTTATGTGGGACGGGGGTCTTGTTTTCTTCTTTTAGTAAGTGCTTCCTGAAGGGCGGTTAGCCCTTCGATATGTTTAATGTTTGAATAGTGACCTTACGTCCATAGTCACTAGAATAGCATTCTCTGGAACTGTTTTTATGTGATCAATTTTGTTTTATAGATCTGTTGTGTCTCTGATGTAGGATTTTAATTCCTTAGCTAGGGGTTGTATATAATGATCTACGTATTTGGAAATTTTGGTCGTGTGGCAGTTGAATGATGAAATGACTGGCTTTCCTGGGTTGTTGCTTTTGTGCATTTTGATAGATAGATAGATAGATAGATAGATAGATAGATATGTGTGTGTACGTGTGTGAATTTAAATGAGTTTGGATACATTTTTCTTGAGATACAGTTTTGTCTTTAATAACGTTATTATTTTAGACAGATACAGCGAGTCTGAAGTTATGCAAATCAAATAAACGTCAATAATTCAAATTATTCTTAAACAATATTTGTCAAATTTAAATTCATCAATTTCCACGCTTATTTTCAGCCATTCTTAATGATTAGTTTTTGAGATATTTGGAATTTACGAAAATGTACCGACAGAAATTAATATGCAGATTAAAGTAATAATAGCTAACGACTGCTGAAACTTAATAACATTTTTTTCTGTTTGTTCACAATACCAGTTAAAGGGAAGGATCTAACAACTGTTGAAAAACAGAACATAAAATCGAGTGAGGGAATGTCCAAATTGGGGATATCAAAGAAGCTTTGCAGAGATGATTGAACGATGAAGAATGCTGTTGAAAATATAAATTAGTTGAAAACTCATAGCAAAAGAAAATGTTTTAAGAACTTGCTTCCTTGAGATAAACGCAAACTAAAGAGAAATAACCACGTTTGATCAGCGTTCATATCACTGAAAAGGCAAGAATTGAGGGAGTAAAGGGGGACAAAATGCGTAGAATACTTTTTGAATTGGGATTGGTCAAAATATCTTCTAGGTAATCTCCTCTCAATAAAGCAAATATTTTAAAGAGTCAATGTTGGACAAGAAATACATGAAAAATTTTCTAAAGTAATTTTCACGGACGGAAATCTAGGGTAATTTGATGGGCGTGACGGATGGTACAAATGATGGATTTTATCGAATTAAGATGTGCCTGTAGCTAAAAGAGGTAACAAGGCGGAAGTTTTATGATATGGGTTAAAATTGTCGACCAAACTATTATTGGATCATTCAAAGTCGATGAAGCAGTTAAACTGAACAGTGCTAACTATTGTGATTTTGTGAACAAGAATTTCTTTGCATGGTACAAGACCCAGTCTTTTAGTTTCAAATTGAAGTGCATATTTATGAACGACAATGTTCCTCATTTATCTAAGCTTACTCGTGAACTATTTGAGTATAAAAGATTTACTGGCGAGAAGATAATGGAATGGCCACATGACGTACTCATCTGAATCCTATCGAAAATCTATGGTCATTTGTGAAGATGATATTATATGAAGGTAGAAAACAATATAACAGCAAAGCAGACATATGAGAAGCAATTAAATCTACCATGTCGGAAATTGAACTCTCATGTAAAAAATAAATTAACAAAAATCAATGGATAATAGATTACTGTTATTGCCAATGTTCACTAAATTAAAATGTAAACGAGTTAAAGACATATATTTGTCATTCGTTCTATTATAGGTGTTGACCAATTTTTGATGATTTCATTACCTTTTTATTGAAATAAATGTGATTATTTGGTTTGGCCTAATAACTTCAGACGGCAGTTTTTTTTTTAGAATACATCAAATAACTTCAATTGCGATAAAACATATTTATACTATTCAAATTTTAAATCCTGTTTTGTTTTGCCATATAAATTGACTGTTTAAAATTTGACATTTTTCAAACCAAATTTGAATTATTGAAGTTTATATGATTTGCTTCATGACTTCAAACAGGGGTGTAGATAGATAGATAGATAGATAGATAGATAGATAGATAGATAGATAGATAGATAGATAGATAGATAGATTTGTTTAAGAGATTATGCATATTGCTTGTTCTTTCCCTTGAGTGTTTTACTACAATTTATTATACAAAAAATTAAGACTATAAATTACATGTAGCAACAACGTGCCTGATCTTGAAATTGGAAGTTTTGAGGAGCGTAGAAGCACAAATTAACTGTTGTTGTTTCCAGGTCCACCTTGACCTGGGGTGGTAGCACTTGTTGTGGCACCAGCTATATAAAAATAATCACCATCCGAACAAAACAAATATATATATATATATATAGAGAGAGAGAGAGAGAGTTAAATACGAACAATAGATTTTCTATAAATAATTAATACATAAAACCTCTTTATAGTTTTTATGATGTAAACGAACACTCGTTGCCACTTTTGTGATGTCAACGAATACTCGTTGTCACTTTCTTAATGCTCGTTGTAGTAGAGGCAGTGTAATCGCAGATACAACTATAGTACACAGTTGAACAATGTTGGTATCAGACGCCTTCGAATAACTCTGGCGCTAACAGTACTTACTCGATAATATTCGCTCGAAAAGTAAGCCGTGTGGAGAAATATTATAGTGAATAGAATAGAGAATAGCGGACCGTATAGTAATAGACGATAGATTAGAAATAGCAATCAGGCACACGCTACCTCCTATATATGCGTTTCTTCTGTGGTCACATGGTTTAATAAAGTCAATAATAGCTCACTGGTTATCTATTTTAAAACTCAAGTGTCGGCAACGACACTTTATTCATTTATAACAATAGTAAAGTAACCAACAATATATATATATATATCATCTGTAGATCAAGTCATACAATTGTATTTAAACTATTTAGATTTCGGCTTTAAATAACCCACATATGTCGCTAAACAAAAGCAGCTAAACAACCAATCAATATGAAAAACTCTTTCATGACATTAATTTATATATAATATCATACAATTTCTGAAATCGAACTGTATTCGAATTATAACTTCAACAAAATTACAACATAAAATACTCATCACTGTCTCTAGTAATTATATCTACACAAATATGTATTTGTGTAAAAGCTGAGTATAATCTACCGTCTATTTATTTGTGAAAACAGAAGGACATAATTTTATTACTGCCGAATTCCCAAGAAAATTAAATTTCGGCATTAAATGACCCATAAAGTGTTGATATGACCTTAAGCAAACAAAAAATATAGATAGTTATGAACAGACTGAGATAGATAGATATATAGATTTGATTCAGAGATTATGCGTATTGATTGTACTTTCCCTTTGTTTTCCGACAATATATTATACATATGTTCTCTCCTTGTCTATGATTTGAATAGTAGTAGTTTAGGCTCTCTATACTTGAGTGTCAACCAGTCCAGGAGAAGAAAGTTTCTGCTTTCAAAACAGTCAGTAAAGTAACAGACCGCCCTTCTAGGCTCTTTCCTATGAACTCGGAAAATTAAATCATTGAAGCGTTCGCTTATTTCATAAAGAGACATGACATGTTCACTATTTTAAAGCGAAAACTGTTGAATAGACTAGAAGTTTACTCTGCCAGACTATTAATGAGAAATATATTATTAAATCCTAATCTCTTAAGAGAGAAGAATCCGTGTAACCATACTGATATGGTTCCATGTGACATATAAGATAACTGTGAGAGAAGAGTCTAACTAAAAAGAAGCTATCCCATGAGGGAGAATTATGTCGAATGTAACACATCCTACGTGGGGAAAATGGTCATATGTATCAGCTCGTTAACCCGTTCATTAGCAGGAAATATCCAACATTGATTGACCGAGCAGACAATACGTCTTTCTGTTGAAATTCTTTAAATCAGTCTATTATTTACTTTTTCAGGAAAACTGGTTTCTCAAGTACAATAAATCTTATCGCCCTTTCTTGGGCAGCATGTAAACATTGTTTGTCTTATTTACTTTTCAAGATATATTAATTATTTATTTAATTTCCTCGCAATGTTGAATGTTCTCAAATGATCTTATTGCTGTTTTCTGCAGTTTATTGATTCTGATTATGTAGCGCCAGTCGAAATGTTTCCTCGCTCAGCGTTACTGGCTTAATACGAACAACCATCTATTTGAGAAAGTAGTGAGCTAACAATCTAAATATTTTTAACTGGTTTGGTGACCTGCATGATATCTGTTTCGATCTGATGAGGCTATTTAAGTTCATGACACGAGGATTTTATGCTAATGCTTTGATTTTGAAATCATTTTCAGTGCTTGGTCTATATTTCCTTATCCGATATACTAATCTTCGTATAAATTACCATACACTAAAATATTTGAAGAGCTTGGAAGGCAGTTTTTAATGGGAAGCTCTATTTATTTGGCTGTGAGAACATAGCATATAGGTTATTTCCTGGCGATATTTGATTCAGTTTTATCGAACGGTCAAGAACTTGTTAATACAATATTACGAAGTATTTTCCCCGTAATATATCATATAGTGATACTTCCGTATTTGTTATGGTTTGTGAACAGCCTTTTTGTTTTCATAAGGCGATAATTCGTCAGATGCTCAACATTTTGTTATGGGTTTATGATTCCAAACTACATGAAAGTGAGAAGATTCTTTTTAATTCAGGGATAGTGTATGCAATTTTCGAAAGCTCAAACTGGATATCAAGTATTGCTTTATATTTCTTTTGCTTTTTGTTTTTAGGATTCTTAGCTTCCATATCACTAGAATCTTTCTTGTTCACGTTTGGAGACAGGATTTGTAAGGCTCAGATATATACAGACATATTTAGTATGGTCCGGATTTATAACTGACTCTAGGTTGTGATCGAATGCAAATAAAATCTAATAAGTAGATACAGAAACTTGAGAAACATTAAATAACGTATCTTGCATGTTAGAGAGTTTCGGAGGCTAAGACGTGAGATATAAACGCAATGCGATTATTTATACCAACTTAAAGAGCCACACTGAGAATAAAAATATATCAGGTATATCACAAAGTTGGTGAGAATGGTATCATCATTGTGGTTTGATTTCGTACCACTAATTCATGTCGCTAGTGATTTCAGTCACCATGAATGTTTCCTGTTTTATCCACGTGAAACGGATGACACGATTATCGTTCACGGATTGCACAGATGGAAAACGATGTAGAATGGGTTTGCTGAAACACTGCACTAAAAATAAATGGAAAAGCAAATTTAGAGCAACCGTTTAGAAAAAAATATTCTTCTACAAAAGGGTTAATTTACTCTTAAGAAGATCTTTTGTCATTTCAAAATATAGGCGATTATGACTTTCTACATAATACTTTTCGTTAATGAATTCAAAACACCTTGTTTCTTTACGAATATAAGGGAGTTATTTCGTGTAGCCTCATAAACCGTTTTGAAAGTAGACTTTTTCTTAATTTGGATTGGCTATAACCCAAGGCATGGAAACCTAAATTATTCTACAATTTAACAAATTAATGGCGGAGAGAAGAGACTGATTTGTGCCTTCATTAAGGAGATAATTATAAAATTAAATCTAAAATACCAAACAGGATTTTCATCTAGTCTCTCATGATTCTACATTACGCCTCGTTAATTAAGTTTGGTTAAATATACGTCTAAATATAGTATAAGCTGCTCGTAATTTGCACTGAAAAGACAGTTTTTTCAAAGTCTCCGATATTTGGAATGATTAAAACGATAGAAGGCAAAGCACAAAATTACCTAATTCTGTCGTTGCAATGCATTGTTTCGATCGTTTTAAATATATATTTTCACAACATAAAAGAAAAAAAGACCATTTAGTTGTCCATTTAATATTTAATGGAATGTTTACGACTTACGTGATGAGGACAGCATAAATTACATTTTTTCTGTAGTTAGTTAATGTCTATTTTATTAATTCTTTTCTTAAGAGGCACTGTTTTTCGCGTAATTATTCTGTAAACGCAGACAGTCTACTTTCTTCCACAAAAGAGATTCGCCTACACAGTGTAATCTTTTGTCTTTCTGAACAGAATTATATTTTCCCTGCGGGCGGGTTCCCCTCGGATAATCACAAAAATCTATACGTATACAAACGCTCAAAGAATATCTCATGTGCATTTGCAAGAGAAAATAATCATACTGTAAATATGAAGAAACAATTAATGAGAACAAGAGTGTTTCCAATCGTAAGGAAACATTTGTCCTCCTTTTTAAAAATGGAATCGATTATTTAACATAGTTTACTACTGGAAATCCTTTAGTGAGAGTTTTGTGATATCAACGAAAACCCGTTGCCACTTTTTTATGTCAACGCATACTCGTTGTCACTTTCTTAATGCTCGTTGTAGTCGAGGCTTTGCAATCGCAGATATAACTAAAATACAACGTTGGAGAATACTGGTGTCACTAATAGTACTTTCTCGAAAATACTCGCTTGAATAGTTACCACTGAATAGCAATTCCTATAGGGTTCAGCATACAGAAATAGTATAGTGAATATCGATCCGAGTAGTAGTAGATTATAGAGTAGAAATAGCGATCCTTATTGTAATATAGGATAGAAGAGAAAGAGTGATCAATTAGACGTCAGGCGAATTCCCATATACATTTCCTTTACTATTACGTGGTGTACTTATTAGAAATCAAACCAGCTGTGTTTGTTCACTAATGATCTCTGTTCAAAATCCACCGAAACTTAATTTATTCCTATATAACAAATGTAAATATATTTTATGATGAGAACATAAGCTTCCTATTTCATTTTTATTATCTGATTTTTGTGCGTGATTCAAATCATTTACATGTTCTATAATAGAGTTATATTATTATGTTATCATGCGATTTACGATAAAGTAAACGACAAAATGCTACCTGCTTCTATATATATATGTATTTATGAGTGCGTTACGATAGTTTATCGTCTCAACCCACATTAAAAAAAACTATTTAATGTGCTTAATCCATTTAAATTAAAGTGTATATATATATATATATATATATATATATATATATATATATATATATATATATATATATATATACATATATATAATTTTTTGAGGGAGTTATAAAACATACACATTTTATTTCAAAGTCCTACATATTTAGATTTTATGGGATTATGTCGATAATAATCATTTACTGATAGTGATTCTACTAAGTAGCATATAGTTGGAAGGGGGACGGGTGGATTCATAACTTTCCCAAGAATATTTAACGAGCCCCTCTGGAATTGTTACTCGGTGTCTTACGTCTGAGCCGTTCTACATTACATCATAGCCATATATATATATATATATATATATATATATATATATATATATATATATATATATATATATATATATATGCAAGTTTACTGACATATAAATATCAAACTTAGTTTCTGACAGAATATCGTAGGTAAAATAAAGTATTTGAGGGACATGCTTTATGGTAAGCGTAGAAAGTCGGATCTTTACTAGATAATACTCATTATATTTCGCCATTATCACGCGAGATATATTTTAAATGTTTAATTCCTTATCAATATCACATTTCAGCTTGTGGATACTTCTTTGATCATCACCGCACATATGTGAAAACTACTAAAATGAATTTCTTTATAAAGATTATTTCTTTTCTCAGGTCTGAAGAAAATCACAGCATAAAGATTTGTATCAAACAGTAAACTTAGGAAGAAATGTTAATAATAATTATTATTGTGAAAACTTAGATAGTCTACATTCTCCAACTAAAAAACAAACAAAAAACAAACTAAATTCAAAAACATACATGAAATTTCTCTATGTAAAATGTGTCATTTAATATTTTTTGTTTTATTTTACAAAATTGCCCATTCGAAAATTTCATAAAGCTATTATTGGCCTCAGGCCTTTGTTGATACTAGGAAGAAAATGTGTATACAACAGAAATCAAATAAATAATAATAATAAATTGGTTGGAAGTGATGGATACTTAGAGTTAGAGGAGAATTTTATGGTATATAAAGCTGAAGGATTTGTCACGTTACCTACCAGAACTTATTTAAATATATATAGAGAAGAAGAAGAAGAAGAAAAAGAAGAAGAAGAAGAAGAAGAACAACAACAACAACAGAAAAACAGTGTCCCAGTTAAAAATCAACATAAAAGTTGTCCAGATGTTCGCCCTACTAGGAACATCCCCTACACCATATATAAAAAATGTACTATCAATTAAAAGACAATTCTTCTATAGGCCCTAAGCACCGTATTTTGGTCCCGGTTCTCAAAGATACAAAGCAAGAAACATAACATGCACAAATGATGATAATAATAATAATGACTATACGATAATTTTCCCATACTCAACATTTATATAATATTGATTGTATAGAGGCAATACCATTCAAGTTACTATTCACTGGCTGATCCCAATTTAAACATATAAAAGATTATGCCAACAGCCTGAGTTTAGTAGTGATGGTATGACTGAAACAACTTTTCTACTCATCGATATTTCCAGACCCACTGAAAGAAACACCTCCCTGGAAACTACCGAAATCTATCCAAAAATAAAGAAGACGAATATGAAAGAATTTGCTACACACAAGAAATATTTACGATGACATAGTTAAAAAACAAATAACTTATCTCACAAAATTGTTTAAGTGGATTTATGGACATGGAGTTAGTGGGTACTAAAATATCAAATATTTGTTTAGCGCTACATAGGATAGTACGTTGTTTGAGATCAAAGAATGCCTACCTCCTGACCGAACACGGCAGTTAGGAGAGGAAAGTATTAAATATATTAAATTGATCCGAGGATGAAATATACGAACGACATCCTGACCACGATAATAAAAAAACATGCTCTATTCAGTACCAATCTATGCATAAATAAATTAATCATACCAGGTCTGCTATGAATATTGATATATTTAAGATTTTACATGGAAAAGATGATAAGTTTGAATAAATAAAAACCTTACGATTTCTGAAGGTTTTTAATCCCGTCATACATTTTAGGTTATTAAAAGTTTAGATTTACTGTTCAATTAATTTTCAAAAGTGACCATTATTATATATCTATGTGTGATTTTCTACAAAATAGTAAAGAGACAGGAAATATCTTTCAGCTGGTGATTCGTCTGACGTACATTTCACTTTGCATTGGAGGAATGACAGCCTTGTAACTATATTTTTATTACTTCAAATGTCTGTGTGTGATCGAATGTTGTTTACGCGTTTCCAGAGTTTTTTTATCCGATTTCGATCATTTTATTTTTTTTGATAATTCGTCAGTGCCGGTTTTGAGTTCAAATTGGCTGGAGAAATTACAACCTTGAAGGTGAAAAGTTGAAAACAAAAATCAACGGCAAAATTTAATGTCTGCAAAAACAGCGTACAATCAATTTAGAGAGCAGAAATATAAAGCAAAGATTATTAGAATTATGAAAATATTGTATTATAATTAAAATTATCGTATATTATTATTATAACAGTGCATGGAAGAGGTTCTTCCTTGCAAGAGTTAGAACGCAAAAACGGCCCTTTCACGGACAGCCCCATACAAATTGTTACCCCCCCCCCATTTGGCGATGTGCCTCATTTGTACCCATATATTAAATGGAAGACGTACAATGTTCGATGGACAGATTGTTATCTACATTACGCCAAAATGGAAATAATATTACCATCTCATTTCAAAATATCTTTACCAAAATTATGCAAAATATCCTGAAATACAAAAGAGCAAATTTGTTCAATAAAATCGTATTTGGCTTCAACCACGGCCTCCAGAAAACACTGGAAACTTCCGCAATTTTTTTGCACGGTTTTCTTTTTTTGTTAGTGAATACTGCCATAAAACTTGCCTTCATTTCATCTTTGGTATTACAAGGATTTTTTTTTGTCTTTCGCTCAACTGCACCCCACACATAATAATTAATAGGTTTGCAGTCTGAGGAGTTAAGTAGCCAGATGTAAGGGGTGATTTGGTCATAGTAATTGTCTGACAGCCATGATTTGGTTCTCATCCTTGTGTGGCATGGTTCAAAGTCCTGTAGCCAGACATAGGATCTTCCAGTAGCCACCCTCTTGACCCAGGACAGCACTATCTCTCCAAATCACTTGAAGTAGGCCTCAGTGTTGTGTAAGTTGAAGGCAGGCAGCAGGTCGCAATCACTAGTGATCACTTCAAACACCATGATGTTGACTGGATATATCATCAAACTCTTTCCGAATCCTCTGCACTCTCCTCAGATTGATATCCAAACAATCTGAAATGTTCGTATAGGGGCTTCCGACGCGAATGCCAAGCAGTACAGGATGACATTTCAAAATTTATGGGGCGTGAATTGCGTCTATTCGTGCTCTCTTTCTCACAGGCGGTGTACAACTGACTCTACTATAATGTGCAGCCAATAAAACCAAAAACGTCCAAAGAACCCATCACGAAATTAAATTATAAAACGACGACAATTTTCACATCGCACCATGTATATTCGAGACATCGGTGAAATAAAGATGCTGAACAAATAGGTCCGATATTTTATCGTTCCAGAGCATACCGAACATTTGTTGCTCTGCTCTATCTTTTCAAGAATCAAATCATACCATGTATAGACCATTGTTGCTATAACTGGATACGTGCTACTTAGTCCTCATTGTATAAACTTGACAGAGTTCAAAATCAATGACGTATTCTTGTTTCCACTTGCAATACCTATTCTACCGTCTAAAATTTTTTAACTTACCGCTATTCCACCGCTGTTACCATGTCAAATGTTATAACGAGTTACAATCCTTAGTCTCAAATAGCACATACCTTCACAGTTAGGACCCGCCTTGTTCATGGTGGAAAATTATCCCCACTCCCTTTGTTAAGGAGTAAGTTTAACTCATACGACTTCTCGTCTAGAACTGTAACGTTGTGGAGAGGAAAGCTTACCTAACATCTACCTTCTTATTCTATTCAAATCTAGAATCAACCTTAATATATTTTACATATCCTCATAATATGCCCATTCCGCTAAATTCTACTCCTTCCATTACAACAGCCTCATTCATTAACCATTCATTTTGACTGGATCTTGTAGCTTCTATTCTGTGAATAAATAGAAAATTAAGTACGGAAATTGGTGAAAGAATAACACATATATTCGATTTTTGTTTTCCAGTCTAAAACACTGTTGGTATTTTGCAACAGGCTAATATTTTCCTATTTGAAAATTCAAATTATAATGCATGCTATGCCCAATGATTCCACAGGGATGTCACGCAGAAATCTGAATACTTAATCATTGTATGAAATCATTAAAGAATGCATGCATATTATGTAATACTAGCAGCATGGCCCGGCGTTGCCCGTGCTTGATTCAAAAATCGTACGACTCATGCAGCAATTGCTATCACTTGACTTAAAATATTTTTGCCCTTCCTTTCCTTTAAAGGAGTGTCCTTTGCCGTGCTGATGTTGCTACATGCCTTACTTCTTGCCTATCTCACACTGCAAATTTTTTCTAAGCTCTATACTAAACATTAAATCTATTACGACAAAAGAACTAAACAATATGAACAGAAAACGATCAGCTTTAAAAAAGGACTCGTAACTGGAAAAACCGAATGAAAAAAGAATGTTAACAACAAATACTTTTTCACACCCAACCCAGTTCTGCGGAATCAGAATCAACGTTGAGTTTAAGCAAGCGAATTAGCCAATTGGAGTAAAGTGCCATGCAGATTTAAATTTTTCCCACCTGTGACGACTGCAGCTATCGATTTTTTTTGCATGCTAGCATGCTAGTTAACATTCGTGTCAGTCAGTTGTTGGCTCTCACGCTGGCTAATAGAATATTCCTGCCTATTCGGACAGCCAGCTATAGGCTCTCACTCTGGCCAATAGAAAATGGCCGCAAACTACATGAAAACTACCGTAGAAGTATGAAAAAATTATTTCCACTATCGATGGGAGTTGGGAAATGCCAAGTCTCTGGTGGGCTTTTGACTCACTTGGAGCATGTGCATGTAAATTCTGGTGCAAATCCGTCGGAAATTGCGGCCGTGCATACGTTACATACACACACACATCCTGCCTTTTATAGATAGAGATTAGTCCTCTTGTACGGCAACGAATACTAGACAATATTCTTACAGATGATGAGTTATCTGAGGGTAAGTGAAATATGGTTGTACGGAAAGATGCAGAGCATACCACTGACAGAGCGTATAAACAAACAAAAGGTCTTAAGGAAAATAGAAACAAATAATACTCTTAAACTGAGAATCTGAAATTGACAGCTGAATTTTTTTGGAAATAGTATGGAAGTAGGACTTGCAGAATTTAATACTCACAAAACTATCGAAGGCAAAACTTACAGTGGAGGCGGCTGGCCAGCGAGTTGATGATCTTGAGTGAAAGGATGGTAGAACTGAAAAGAAGACTTGGCAAAGGAGTAAGAAAATGCCAAAGTTTACAATGGAAAGGTGGTTTAAGAGATCTCTAATCGCCGATATTCCGAATAGACACAGCACATGGAAGAAAAAGAAAGAGCTCTTTGATATACCCGATTTTTGTACGTATATGATTTACTGAATATTTCCTGTTGTATACAATTATGGACATTTTAATTTCGCTTCCGCTATTTTAAAAATATTTTACACTTTTCTAAATTGAAAAGATCATTTGTGACGTATTTCATCGATTACGATTCATCGTACTAGTTATGTTGATCCTTCTTCACATATAAACTTTTTCCCTTTTGTCTTA
Organism: Acanthosepion esculentum; assembly: GCA_964036315.1. Taxonomy (NCBI): domain Eukaryota; kingdom Metazoa; phylum Mollusca; class Cephalopoda; order Sepiida; family Sepiidae; genus Acanthosepion; species Acanthosepion esculentum. The sequence goes on along the minus strand of OZ038486.1, from coordinate 60,575,993 downwards.
CAATTTCCTCATTACTCTTCTTGATCTATAAAATGTTTCGTTTTATATATATAACTGTGTGTGTGTGTGTGTGTGTGTGTGTGTGTGTGTGTGTGTGTGTGTGTGTGTGTAAAACGGAGGTAAAAAGCGGAATTCAAAGACGTGGAACAAATTGAAAAACTTGAAAAATAAAATTTGACGACACAGCTCCTGAATACTTGAAATATCGCCAAGAAACTTAGATGTCGGGATAAAAGTGATACTTAAAAGTTAGGTAATCTTTTCATATATTATTACCGCTTTATTTTTACAATTATTTTAATATTTTAAATATTCGTCACTATATATAAAAATATCTGCTGTTTCTTAAATCACATATAATATCTAATTTGGTAACACTTGGTAAGAGTGATGCAAAAGCTTCGAATCATATTGTATGCTTAGCTTTGTTTTACCGAAAATCATATCACGCACACACATATATATATATATATATATATATATATATATATATATATATATATATATATATATATATATACCAAATACGGTTTAAACTCACTTCATTAGAAACATTCTCTGGCTAGACCTATACTGCGACTGCGACAACAAATGGTAATATTAAAATCGTAAATCAAAATATAAAATATTAAAAGTTAGGTAATCTTTTCATATATTATTACCGCTTCATTTTTACAATTATTTTAATATTTTAAATATTCGTAACTATATATAAAAATATCTGCTGTTTCTTAAATCATATATAATATCTAATTTGGTAACAGTGCTTAAGAGTGATGCAAAAGCTTCGAATCATATTGTATGCTTAGCTTTGTTTTACCGAAAATCATATCACACACACACACACATATATACCAAATACGGTTTAAACTCACTTCATTAGCAACATTCTCTGGCTAGACTTATACTGCAACTGTGACAACAAATGGTAATATTTAAATCGTAAATCAAAATATTATTTCTAGGAACGTTTGAATTAATTCTTAGGTTGCTTATATTTATGTCCATCTTCACCTGCCCTGACGTATTAATACTGAACGCACATGCAAATTTTGCACTTCGCGAACTGGTGACAAACGTGTCACTGTAAAATATAGCAAATTGCCTGCAAGGCGTCACACACTTACTTGCAAACATCTGCCACAGACACTTTCTCGAAGGAACACAATTTTAGAAGCCTGTATAAAAAAGACTTCCGAAACATGACAAAATAGTAAAAGTAAATAATGAAGTATTAAAATTAATACGAAATTGCTTTTGACGCAGGAACGATAACAAGTGAATATATATGCCTCATTTTACAGTCATACTGGTATTAATAAATATTTATAACTTATGAAAGTTTGGGCATTTCGACGTAGTGTAATGCTTAGTAAGCTTGTCACCCTAGATCAATTTCGACTGAACTGCGAGTTCGATCCCCACTAAGTGCTCTAAACATTCAGCCTTGTAACACATCAAAGCTACGCTTAGAAAAGCGTTATAACACATAATTTTATTCTAAAATAAATATATTGACCCTCATAATACAGAATTTGAATTAAACTCAGTTACGTGCCATATGTGATACATGCTTAGACGGTCTTTTGATACATGTCTGACGAGGCAGATTTTTTCCCCGCAGTTGGTTGCCATTTCTTTCTGCGGTAGACCACTTACCACCTAAGGCTATAGAACCCGGTCTGTCCTGCTATTTACCCATAGCGGGAAGGGGGAGAAGAAGAGGATTCATACCTTTCTAAAGGTTTATTATCACGTAAGTGAATGCAATGGATTCGACTGGAATTTGTACTCGGCTCTCCGTTTTCTCAATCCGAGCCGATAACTAACATTATCAAAATTATTTTGTTTACCAGCATTGAGTTACACAATGTTGAAATATATGTTGCTCTGGAGCGATTAAAATTGATTCTTCTCTCCCTATTATACTCGTTGGTAATTCTTGTCATTTTTATGATTGCCAATGCTCTGTCCAAAGATTGTTTATTGAAGTTCTCTTCGCACCTTATGTGAATAGCAAGATTTCTAATTTTATTTCTCTCCAACTATTTAAGTGTAACGTCAATCAACATCTCCAGTTGCCTTGATCTATCTACTTCCCTTCTCTACATCCTTTCCCCTTTCATTCCTATCTGCTCTCACTCCAAATCTTCTGTAACCCTCTTGCCTTCATCGATCCACTATCTTTCTCCACATCCTCTCCTTTACCACTCCTATCTGCTCTTCCTCCAAACCTTCTGTAACCCCTTGCGTGCTAGTGGCTTCCAGCCTTGCTTGGGGTGAAAAGCTTAAAAAAAAATGTTTGCTGACAAATCTAATTTGAAACTTATATTTACTTTTTGTCTGATAATCCTGCATATTTAACGACTGAAATATAACATGAAAACCTCGAAAGAGAAAATAAAAACAAATTAATTATACAATAGACGTATACAAGCAAGTTTTCTAAACCCTAAAAAAATATTAATATAATATTTATCTGGTTTCTTTTAATCATGTGTGTGCGCAAAATGATGATGCATTTTCTTACCTGATTTGCCGTACCTCTACGGGGCGGCGATCTTAATAGAGATGTGGGCCGCTTCTGTGATTTTATATTAATGGACACAAGTTCAACAATACAACTCCGATGCTAATGACTGCGTATTGTTTGGAAGCACAGAAAGAAAAAACGGCAAGTACTAACAAAGTCGTTATTAAAGCAAAGTGAGAAAAAAGATTAACCAGCGTAGATAAAACCTATCTCCTTTAGAAAGGAGACAAACAAAGCTGCTAGCTATAAATACCATACGCCAAAATCTAGTAAATACAGATATTTATCTAACTAGATAATGTCATAACGGACCATAAAAATGGGACGGCGAGTGTAGTGGTATACCGAATGCATTTTCCATAACTAATGGAAAAATTATTTAAAAAACAAAACAGAACAATTCTGTTAGAAGCATATTAGTAGAATTCTGCTGTGTAATATCATGTCTACTGCATGATGTCGAATGCTGGACACTTTATGCCCAGATGGAGAATAGGTTTGAAGTAAGATATATGTAATTCTACAGAGGGACGTTCTCATAGCTCTTTTGGTTTGTTGTAAAAACGAAGCTTAAAGGAAAATAGCAATGGCAATCAAAATAAAAGAGAATTGCTTAGGATCGGAAATTATCCATTCAAATTTCTGGGACACAATGAGGAAAAACCTCGTGAAGAATTTGACAAACACGTAAGAGATTGAAAAGAAAGGGTCAAGTAGAAGCAGTGTGTTAACATATTGATGACGCAGCATGAACATGGAGGAAGAATAAGAAGGGATGATAAATCATAAAGAGCCATGGACGGCCACGTCCTGATGGGAGGCAACACAAACAGAAATGATTATAATATATTGACGATTAAAGAATTGTAGTTTTTTGGTAAAACAACAAACACGTCCGGTACCTGTTGAAATCGAAAGTATTTTTATTTATTTATTTTTTTTATTAATGACTATTCAGAATTTAAACGACAATGGTTTTCTACTGATTCCACCTTTTTTTCTATGTATCATGTGACTTAAGGATCATGGCTCTCCACAATTTTCTGTCATTTGTAGATCTTAATAAATTTTCACTTTTGCTATGGCAAGCCCTTTCCCGCCATCTAGTCACCCAAGATCGCTTAGAAGACTATGTCTTTAATATATGCTGTGAGTATCAAATTTTCCAAGCCCTCGTTCCTCATTATGTTATCGGGATATTTCAACAGTCTCTTCCTGATTTTAATATAAGTTACTTTTTCTGTTTTATTGTGTCTAGAACATTGTTGTTCACATGTTCGGTTGATGGTATTCTCAAACATACTTGTGAATAAGCATATTTTTTAGCATTGGTGAAGTGCTAAGAAATTTTGAAAAGATGGTCGGGTGTTTCTCTCTACCGTCACCATAGTTTGGATATCAAAGTTATATTTCTCTTAGTGTGGTTTCCTTCATAAGAGAGAGAGCCCACGGAACTCTGATATTTAATACCTGGCGTGATTAGAGATGAGATTCATTCAGTCTTATTCCAGTGATATTAGTAATAAAGTGAAGACAGCTGAATTGGCCTGAACTTGAACCCTGCTTATATATTCTAGTTTAAGTTGTTATTTATATGAGGTGAGATGTACGTGTTTTTTGTAATTAAATAACTATAAAGGACGACAAATGCATTTATCCCCTTTGCATAATGGAGATGTTCATTCGACAGGTACAGCCGAAAAGAATATAAAATTGTAGATTATTAGCCTGACGTAAGTGTTATACGTAAGCAGAGCCTCGTATATTGAATTACAGAAATGTTTAATCTCAGTACACCTTTATCTCATTAATCGTCAGTAAATGGCATGGTAGAAAATATCTACATCATTCATATTTTGCTACATAAACGTTAATTAATTTTATTCTGGCACAGGAAAAAACTCTGCCAGGAGCTATATTTCACTCACAACATGTTTAAAACTAATTTTACTTCGTCAATACTTAGGGTATTGAACATAGAAGAATTTTTTACTGTGTCAAAGATGTAATATGTCGCGCTTTGGTTTTTCTAAAGAAGCTATATATATATATATATATATATATATATATATATATATATATATATATATATATATATATATGTGTGTGTGTGTGTGTGTGTGTGTGTGTGTGTGTGTGTGTGTGTTAAAGACAAAAAGTTCTTGTAGGTGACAAATTATTTGCAACCCTCCAGCTTGTCTCTCACAGACGGGATGTGGCAAGCCTCACGCTGCTCTGTCGCTACTTCCATGGAAAGTGGCCGGAAAAACTTCAATCCTGGGTTCCGCCAGTTCTAACCTTCACGCCGCAGACCCGCCATGCCACTCACCTTCTAGTAAAACACACTCATTCCCTTCGTGTTTCATTGGGGAGACTTCAGTTTCACTCTAACAGTTTCTTCCCGCGACCACTGCTCTGCGGAAACTTTTTCAGAGAGTTGGATCGAGAGCAAATAGGAGTGATAGAGGAAAAGATGAAAAGAAGGATAGGGATAGATCTGCATCTGGAGACGTCGATTTACATTACATTTGAATAGTTGGAGATTATAGCTATCAGAGAAACAGGAAAAGGGGAGGGAGTTACACAGGAGAGAAGTGCGAGACATTAAACTGTTTGAGTAGAAGAGACGGCTATATTTAACAGTTTCATCAGTGTGAGAGTGAGATGCCAGCCTAGTTGAACGCTTAAATTCATGAAGTCTGGGAACCAGCGAAAGCAGCTCATCAGAGCAGTACCGTGAAAGTATTTGTAAAAGAGGCAGAGGGAGGCGATGGCACCTCTGTGAGAGAGCGACTGCAGACGAGATGCCAGATCAGGGCCAATTACATTGCATATACGTCTCTGGATTTTATCAAGAAACTTGAGGCAAACAGAAGGGGCTCCAGACCATAGATGGCAGCAATACTCCTTGCAAGGGCGAATGGTTGATTTGTAGATGCGAAGGATCGACTCCAGCGAGAAAATATTCCTGGCGCGGCACAGGGAGCCAACTTTCCTTGCGCTAGAAAAAGCTATTGACTCAATGTATTTGTTCCATATATATATATATATATATATATATATATATATATATATATATATATAATTTTTTTCATATAGATAAAAACAATTTACTCACTACAAAGATGCAACTTCGTTTCCGTGCATTTATTTGCACCTCGACTGGTGAAAACTAAATGCACCGAAACAAGGTTGCTTCTTTGTTGTGAGTAAATTGTTTTATCTATATGGAAAAGAATTAATAAATACTTATTGCTCTACTATCGGTATTGTCCCCTCTTTTGAACTAATGCTGTGAACGTTAGAATATTTTTTTCGTTCACATTACATTCGTATATATATATATATATATATATAATTCAAATTTTTTTTATTTATTCCGAAATGAATTCAGAATAATTATTTCAAATTTTATTGGCAGCAAACCTACATGATTATTGGATTCAAACTGAATTACGTTTATACGCCAAAATAAATAGGAACGTAAAATAAAGATATGGCTTCTTCCCGGTTTAATTTAATCCATATATTGACATGATATAAAATAATAACGAAGTCATACCAGAATAAAAGTTTAGCAAAATTAGCTACATAGATCACAATGTGTAGATTGCAGACAATAAACGCAACCGAAGTCTTATATAATCTACTAAAGGAATGTTGGGAGAAATAATTCCTAATTGTAAGAAAACCAATTGTATTGTCATTAGCAAGATGAGCAGAACAAGATATAAGTTACATAATGGAGACGTCAAAATCTTGTAATTACAGCAATTAACTATATTTGACCTTTGATAACAGATGATGTTAAATGCTACAAATTTATCTGAAGATGCGGGGACTAGTAAAATTGTCTTTGAACTACAAATTACGTAGAAACAGCAAACTTTCGTTATGAACACAAAAATTGATGATTGACTGTGTAATACGAGTCCTCGGTATAGTAGGGAATGCCGGACAATTCTTCCAAAGTTAAAGGTAAAAATGATATACAATGTTGAGAACAGCATGAACGGAATATGTATGCAATTATGACAATTGAAGGAAAACAAGAACAAACAAGAGACTAGCATATATTATAAGTATGATACAGTTGCAATGCTTGCTTACATTTTTAAAAAAGTATAGGCCAGGGATAATCGGACAACAATTAGCATAATGAATGCAAGAACGGTAGAAATAAACAAAGGTTAAATTACCCAACGTATGCAGTTGACACAGAGTTCATAGCAGACACAGAAAGAAAGCAAAATCTCCTACCGAACATAGTGAATGAAACCAAAGAAAAAAAAAACAACTGCAAGAAAACAGAATGAATTATCCAAAGGATGGGCCCAAACTGCGTATTGAAAATCGGTGGTACCAAAATCAAGCTAACGCCGAAATGTAAATATCTGCGAAATGTTTTACCAGAGGACGGAATGTGTGACACTGAAATCTGTAGGCACATTGGAACAGCCAAGGAAGCTTTGCAAAAGATCAACAGAGTACTAAGAAATAGAAAGATTTCGCTAGAAACGAGGAAGAGATAGCAGAGCTGCTACGTGATATATGTCATCCTGCATTCAAAGATGAAGATGAGACTTGATGTAACAGAAATGTTTCCACCGAAGAATGCTGAAGATGCCATCGACCGAACATGTGAGCAGCGACGAAGTTTTATAGAAAATGGAAACAAAAAGGAAACTAATATTTGACATCGGTAAGAGACTACTGAGGTTCTTGGGGCACATAATGATGAAGGAGAGCTTGGAAAATCTGATACACACGGGACAGGTGGAGGGAAAGAGGAACGGAGGAAATCAGCGCATAATATACGCTTGAGTAAATGGATGGTGGAACAGGGCTTGGGAGAAATAAAAGAAATACAAAGTTTATTAAGAGCTACAAGCGACCGGAAGTTAGGAAGAAACATGTTCGCCCACTTCCTGAGGGAACACGGAAATTCTTTTTTTTTTTAATCGTTTAATCCCAAGCAAAGGGGTAATGTCACTAGTATGCAAGGGTTTACAGGGAGTGCACGTGAAAGCGATAACTGTGCATATGGAGGATTGAGGAAAGGGCAAAAGATGAACGGTATTCAAGGAGATAGAATATGACGATTTACGTTGCATTTACATTTTTGAAGACTGTCGTTATCAGGGAAGCAAGTAAACGGAAGGGAATTCCACAGAGGCGAAGTGCAGGAAAAGAAACTTTTAGTGTAGAAGTGGCGGTTGCATTTCGCTATTTCAACAGTAAATCGGCGGATCCCAAATGCCAAAAGAAGAAAGCGATGTGTAAATGGATGATGAAGTAGGAACTAGGTTTTATAGGAAGGGAATACGTATTGTTTACAGGTACAATGTAGAGAAGGTTGTGCGTGAAATAATATTTCGTATTTTAATGTAAAAGAATATAGAATGGGGATTTGGAAAAATGCCAAGGAAATATAGGAAGCCACTTCAAAATTTATTCGGGTTTTATTGCTTGTAAAATCTGTCAAATTCTTTTAAAATTCCTTGGAAACATTAGATTTTTACGAAGTGTTTACATGAAATTCCCGGAACAAATAATCGGTACTTATTTAAAAAAAATACTTTTTCGCTTCTTTCAAGACAGTGAATAACCCTTTTTTTTCAATATAAAATTAGATTCCAAGAATTCAAAACGGGAGAAAAATGTATCCAGCCTAGATCCAGGAAAACCTTCAACGTCTCAAGTCTCCAAACGTAACATACGGGAGGAAATATTTCTTCTTTCTGCTTCGTTTGATTCGAAAGAATTCCATTAATTGCAACTTGCAGCTAAGTGGGTAAAATGTTACTGCACATCGCTACAATGAGCAATTGTCTACTTGTGTGGAAGACGCATCCAAGGGAATATAATTTTTCAGAGCAAAAAAGTCACCTGTGTTTTGTATTTCTTTTTTATTATTAGTGCGTGGCAAGTAGCATAACGATTAGGGATCTAGATATTCTAGATCTTCGCCGTATTACTGAGATTACAATTCTGTTTTTAATTTAAGGTAACTGTATTTTTTCTGACAGATACTCGAATACTTTGAAGATATCGAAAAAAGAATACATTTTATAAAAACAAGAAACCTGCTTTTTATGATGGAATCATTTAGCTGAACTAGAGACTGAGTGTAAATATTTTCGCGAGTGAATAAGTCAGTAACTTTATATAAATGTCAAAGTATTTCATGAACAAAATATTAGAATCTGTTTTATATCAGGAAATATTTCTTCGATATTTTCATACTTTAATACTATTATTTTTATTATTACATTTTAGTTGAATCTGAATTTAATTAGTATCTCGAAAATATTTTACGCTTTAACTGTAGAGTATGCGAACAATGTCAACAAGCTCGCCTTTGCTTGTTTCCATATGAATTGAAATCGATAGCCCGATTGTAAATTCAGCGTTTTCATTCTCCTAACCTGGTTATCAAGCAAGGCTGAAAAGGCCAGTATACTTCAATATTTATAACATGAATGGGGTGAGAAAATATAGATTTGTATCTTTCTCAAATATATTTGCCTGAACATGAATGCAACGACCTAGATTAAAAATAGAAAACTGCCCATCCAATTGGCCTTCCGATATGCTAACCATTAAAATACATATTTAATAGTTAAAAATTGAGGATACTTAACGATTCCTATATATAATCTTTATTATTCTTTCGTGGGCGATTATATTATTACTGTTCTTAACACAAAACTCGGTTTCGATTTTCACCATTCCGTGTAAATCAAAGATGTGACGCCTGGAAGGCATTAATATGGACAGAAAATCTTAGCATGTTACACCGTTGAAACAATGATGGAAAAGCCTGCCATGGATTCAGTGGAGCCATCTGAGTGATATTATTTGGAAGAAACGGTTCGGATGGTGTTGATAATGGCGCTCGCAAGAAATCACGTTATTGGTAGATATATTCAATTTAAACTTGTTTAGAAATATATCTAGGTATAATGTGTCGATAAAAAAATAAAAGAAATAAAAAAAATATTCATCAGACTAGACACTCTAAGCGATGGAATAATCAATGCTAGCCTCAGGAGCTTGGCCAGACGCGTGTGTGTGTAATTCCCAAAAAAGAAACAAGTAGTCACCATAGCAAACATCTTTTCGAATCACGTATAACACAATATGAGGAGTAATTGATAACAATCATTTGAAAGTTAGGCAACATTTCGATGTATATATGTGCATTTACTACATGTATACATTTTAATTGAATATACAGGCTACAAAAATTATACCATTAATCGAATTACACACACAGAAACTCATATATGAGTGTCTGTGTGTGGATCTTGCAAAGCGCTTCAAAATTTCGTTTAGCATTTAGGGAAATCATATTGAAGATGTTATTTATTAATAATAAAATTCTCTATCTCTCTCTCTCTCTCTCTATATATATATATATATATATATATGAATCAAGTATTACTGAAGACACTTAATTTTGAACATAGATCGCCAGAGGACAAACAAAGGGGATCCAATTATTGAATTAAGTAGATATAGTGACCATAGGAGAAACGCATGAATAGAAAGTATCCTCACGTCTAAACGATCGATTTTTCTAGTCTATCCTGTATTACTATTCAGATCATTGTTTCTAGTCTATCCTCTATCACTATACGGCTTGCTATTCTCTATACTATTCACAATACTATTTCTCTATTTGGAACACTATACGGATTACTATTCGAGCAAGTTCTATTAGTGTGAGTGATATTTGAAGTCCCCTGACACCATTATTGTTCAACGGCGTACTATAGTCGTATCTGCGATTTCAAAGTCTCTACTACAACGAGCATTACGAAAGTGACAACGAGTATTCGTTGACATCAAAGAATTAGCACCGAATGTTTCGTTGACATCAAAAATACGTATATATATATATATATATGTGTGTGTGTGTGTGTGTGTGTGCGTGTGTGTGTTTGCTTTATACATTGATAAACTATGTTTATTTAATGTAAATATGTTAGAATTCATGAACATCTAGAAAACAATAATTCCTTTTAATTATACTTCAATACGATTTTTAGATTTATAATCATTATCACGTGTTTTTAACATATTTTACAGCAATGATTTAAATAATATAATATTGTTCTAAAATACTATGAGATAAAATTCTTTTTCGTAAATGGTGAAAAGTGGGAAAACCAGAAAAAAAAACGTGTTTATTTAAGGAGAAAAACTGACAGAAAAAAGTATCCTCTTTGTTTTTTAACAGGTTCAGTTTTGTAACACGTAAAAGAGAGGTTGTTTTAAAGAGTGTGAAATTTCTGATAAGACCTTCTTGGCGTCGTCGTCACACCAATCTGCAAACAACAAGAGGTGTTGTTCAATCGATTATCGATAATGACAGAAGCAGCTGCAGAGGTAGCCAGCTTTACATCGATGATTCAGTATTTCCCTTAATTTTAAATTATCAGATCCTAAAATTTTAATGTCAGGTCGCCGATGTAATTTCTTAATAATTCTAAACCTCCTTGTCTTAAAAAAATACTGATACCATAGGCAAATTTTCTAGTGGTAGATATATTTGTTGAGATAAGCTTAGAAAATATAGTTCCCTAAGGAAAAGATTAATATATTTCCATATATATAGGTGTGATGATAACATTAAATTGGATAAAAACTGTCATAATAGTGTTTAATTCAATGTCTCTACTGAGTCTCTCTTTCTTCCTCTCTCATTTATTAATATATGCAAAAGCAATAATACATGTATACAGACACACACACACATATTATATATATATATATATATATATATATATATATATATATATAATGTATGGGTATAGGATTGGTGTATACTGCATAAATTCCAATAACCAAAAATACTATTCTTATAAGAGTATTCAATACAGAATAAATCATATATAAATTATTACATAGGCTAATATTGAACTTTGATAAACAAAATGAATTCAACCATGAGTTTTTAATTTTCCTTCCACATACAACTAAAACAACTTTACGAGATATTACTTACCAAATAATTTTTTCCGGTGTCATATAAATTAAATTTAAATTTGAACACACGAACTCTCTTTTAGGGTACTTGGCGAAGTATATTTCAACACCTACACTGATTTTTTTCCCTTTGATTTAATTTAAATTTTATATTTGAAGAATGAATGAATCTTATGCAAAATATAGAAGGAGAAAGACAAAAGATGGAAGTCACATCGGTAACAACAAAATGAGACAATATGAACGTCAACTTGAGCAGGAAATCACCAATCAGTGGGTTGTGCCTTGCAATACATATTTTTGCGATAATTAATCTGTTATATCAATATTGAAATCTGCTCATCACTTCATTCAATCAAATATTGCATCAAATACATATCAAAGCGGTCAGAACAAGCTGTTTTGGAATACCCACTCCACTGAAAAAAATTCCCTTTGATTTAAATTAAATTTAAATTTGAAGGAATGAATTACTAAAATATCGAACGAGAAAGCCTGAAGTGGAGGTGACATCGGCAATATATTGAGTAATACTGAAATTCATAATTTTTCTCCACAAATTATATCAATGATTTAAAATCAATCATCATTTTCTTACAAATAAATGTCTGACACTCAAAAATGTGCGGGTAATTCGGCTTATATATATATATATAATTGCACATATACCTAGGTTTACAGCATGACTCAACGATTCATAGCTTTTTCAATCATCAAGTGCAAAAATTTACGAAATGCTCAATATGGTTTTGTTTTATAATATAACGAAATAAAAAGGAAACGCTTGGTTAAATATGTTGGTGTAATCAAGTTGAGTGCAGAAGGTAACATATTAGAGGCAGATCATTTGTGCTATTGCAAAGATGACAGGATAATCCCTCTAACAAGGATCGAAATATTTGGGAAGGGATTTCCTTCCATAGCTGCAAGTAATGATAAGCTCATTTCGCTTGTTCAGCAGATGATGATTATCGATGAGTTAGCAGTTTTTCTAATAGGAACAGAGTACATTTTCCTTATTGAGGTTAAAAGTGTTTGTTATAGCGATGAGATGCCAATGTACTAGAGCGCATGTTTGTCTACACCGTTGATTAAATAAGTAGTTATTTGCTCACATGTATGCGTACGTAATCTCTCAAATATATGGTTCATCGTATCTCTTTATTTCTATCATTTCTAGACACACACACATACACACATAATTTTCATTATAAATGTCTGTCAATGTGCAGTGGTTGAGGTTTTACATCATTTCACATATGTTTATATAATTAATATCCTTTCAGGACTTAATTTATATCAAAATTGTCCGAGACAATTCGCAAAAATTTTAAATAATTCATGTTTTGTAAAAGAAAAAATGATACGGGTACATAGGAAATTATATATAAAAAAAAAATAAACACTGTCCCTTGACAGTTATTTTTACCGAATCTTGCATAAAACAGGGATTGCGACCAAAATAGAATATATATATATATATATATATATATATATATATATATATATATATATATATATATATATTGATTCTTGCCATTTATATCATTAACTTCATTATCTGCTTTTCGTATGAATGATTCGCGTAATATAAATTGAACCTGCACCACATAATTGATATATATATATATATATATATATATGTATGTATGTATGTATGTATATTTAGGCAGCAATCCTTCTTTTATGCAAGTTTCATTAAAAACGACAGACAAGGTACTACGGTTAGGTTTTTTTATTTAATTTTTCTTGTGTACGAACAAGAGCTTTCTGTGCTGGACAAAGGGTGTGTAAGAACTGACCAAATGTTTTATTTTTCCGAGCGCTTTCGGCTATACCTTTAGCCATTATCAAGGATGATTTGATTTTTCATCTTAATTGAGTGTGTGCATTACGTATATGTCTTAACCGTAGTACCTTGTCTGTCGTTTTTAATGAAACTTGCATATATATATATATATATATATGTATGTATGTGTTTGTGTGTGTGTATATATATATATATGTATATGTATATGTATGTATGTGTTTTTATATATATATATATGTATGCAATATTGATGGTATTGATTCCTTTCTCATGAAGTGACAATTACACTGGGCTGGTCATGTGCTACGTATGCAAGACAACAGAATACCAAAAATGCTCATGTATAGACAACTTGACAGTGGTCCTCGAAGCGTGGGCCGACCATTGCTTAGATACAGGGACAAACTGAAAAGTAACCTCTCAGCTCCGAATATGGACCATGCTACGTTTGAGGACATAGCAACTGATCGCAATGAGTGGAGGACTACTTGCTACAATGGCATCAAGAACAATGCAGCATCAAACATCACCAAGATTCGTCACACTAGGGAAAGGACTAAAATATCTGCTGCTGTACCGGCCATACACTCCAACAATCCACACTCTTGCACAATCTGTAGACTTCTTTGCAAATCACTAGCAGGACTGAAAAGTCACTTGCGACTTACACACAGGGTTGAATAAGCACAGTTGTGGGAACCTCATACGTTGAAACCGACGGGCGAGTCCATCATATACATATATATATATATATATATATTGCAATTCGAAATACAATGAATATGTTGGACATAAAAGTTATATTAGGTTATCTCACTTCAGCAAGGTATATTTCAGGAGTTTTAGAGAATTTAGGCATGCAGACTTTCAGAAGGAATAAAAATCTATCAGAAAGAAAATAAAAAATTTAAATAAAGATAAAGATGGAAAACGAAACAAAATCTTTAATTAAATTAGAAAGACAAGGATACAGAGTTAAGAATAGTACCTATAAAATTCACTCAGAAATGTGCCATGCGTCATACACCCTTATGTGATCATGTATCTTTAGATACATGACAGACAAGGCAGATTTTTTTCCAGCTGTAGGTTGACATTTCTTTCTGCGGTAGACCAGCTGCCATGCAAGGCTATAGAACATGGTCTGTCCTGTTACTTACTTATAGCTGGGGGTAGAAGAGTATTCATACCTTTCCCAATTATATTAGCACGTAAATGAATGCAATGCATCTGAGTGGAATTCGAACTCGGCTCTCCAATTTCTCATTTTGGGAATCAAATCAAGGGAGAGATTTTAGAGTAACTGGAATTCTTCAAAGCAGAATGATCTATAACTGTTTCTCTGTGTTTCGTGTCAAACTAGAATTTCAGGCAATTAGGATCGAATCTTCAGAGTAGCGGTTATGTATTATATCAGTGTTAATAAACCGAATCTTATTTCATATATATATATATATATATATATATATATATATATATATATATATATATATACATTAATATAATACATTAAAACTTCCCTTTCTTTGCTGTGCACCGATAGCTTAATTGTAAGAAGCATAATAGTTCGAGTTAGATCCGGGCTTGAAGAAATCGTATGTCTAACCACACAGATGAGCTGTGATACAGCGAAATAGGCTTGTATGTGGATGACCATATATATATATATATATATATATATATATATATACATGTGTGTCTATGTTTGTGCGTCAGTGTATGTGCCTATAAATTTTATGTGACAGAATATTGGAGGAACATCTATTTCAGCAGGGTATACTCAGAGAAAAAAATTAATATCCACGTTAATAAATTGTCGTATATATTACGCAAAATTGAATAACACTGAGATCTCAATTTAACAGATATATTTAGCAAAATTATTCTAAAGTATCTTGAAGACTAAAGAGTAAATTGTTTAAAAAAAATCGCCATTGGCTTCAACCACGGTCTCCAGATGATTTCGTAATGCACTGTCTCGTTGTTGTTGTGAATGCTACCATAATCAGTTTCTAAAGTTAATCTTTGCTGTTACAAGGAGTTTTCTTGGTCTTTCGCGCAACTGCACTCCACAAAAGGTGGTTGCAGTCTGGGGCGTTAGGTTGTCAGATATAATTTTTGATGTGGTCGCAGAAATTATCTGACAGCCATGTCTGTGTCTTCCCTTTTTGAGTGGCATGATGCAGAGTCCCTTGCCAGACAGAGTGTATTCCACCAGCCACTCACCTTACCCAGGGTAGATGGCTCCTCAAATCACGTGATGTCTAAGGCCCTGTCGGAAGATTATTGGAGGTATAACTTCGCGTTATTTTGCTCTATTTTTCTTACAGAGCGTGCCCAACTCTACCTACTATACTGGGCTGTCAAAAAAGTCAAAAACAAAAACCATGAATAATCGTAATTAAAAAATATAAAATGGCGACAATTTACACATCGCTTCCTGTAATTATCAAAAGTCTCCACTGTGCATAAATCTATCGCTGGTAATATGGTTAACAGTAAAACATACTAATGCAAATGTTTAACATTCTATTTCATATATTTTTGTTATTCCGTTAGCAACAAAGGAAAGACTACTGAACTGCTACGTGATATCAACAGATTTAGGATTCTACACACGGATGCTATGGATAAAATGGACCGAACATTTGATCAATGATGAGATTTTGGAGAGCAACAAAGGAAAGACTACTGAACTGCTACGTGATATCAACAGATTTAGGATTCTACACACGGATGCTATGGATAAAATGGACCGAACATTTGATCAATGATGAGATTTTGGAGAGGATGCAACAAAAGAGGCAACTTATACTTAACATCAGCAAGTGTCAGCTGAAATTTCTGGGACAAGTAATGAGAAAGGTAAGCTTGTAAAATCTGATACTCACAGGGCAAGTATAGGTAAAGAGGGACAAGGGAAAGCAACGCGTGACATACCAAGCGGGCTTAAGCAAAGGGATGAGAGAAGAGGTCTGTGAGAATTAGCAAAAGACAAAATATATTGAGAACGATAATGGATAGGAGGAAGTGGAGAGCCATGACCGCCTACGTCCTGAAGAGACACAGCACATAAAAAAAAAAACAGAATATGGGACCGTTTTGTTATTGTGACGATCCGTTCAGCAGATCAATGCACAAGCTATAATGACACTCAAGATTGATTGTATGTGCATATACACCCGACTCGCTATGTTCATATTTTTGTTTCATTGGCTATGGTCGAATTAAATATAAATAACGTTAAAATGTATTTCAAAACACTGATTGTGAAATAGCAAACAACTAAATTTCTCATTTAATTGGCAAAGTCTTCCTTCTGCTTCGAAGTGAACTATTATCATACTAAATTCCCGCTAGAGGAAAAGAACCCTTACATTCCCTGCCCGTAGTTTCGGCGACAGCTGACACATTTCGCTGCTGATCTCTTCCTACCAGAGTACTGACTTCCTGACTGGCTGTCAGTCTCAGCCTCATTGACTGTCCTCCATCTGGCTGCCAGTCTCTTCCTCCTCAGTGACTGCTCGTCCGTTCCACACTGACTCTCTGCTTATATTTATTACGAAAATATAAAATACATTTTGTAGTAAGCATACCAGCAATAACTTTTAAAATAACTAGTAAAATAAAATATCAGCCTTTCACTATCGAAAAAAAGGTGAAAACTCGCAAGAAAATTAAATTTTGGCATTAAATGAGATAAATTCAAGGGTCATTCAATAGATAAGGTGTATTTTACGGTCTAAGGACTTCTAATACATATAGAAGCTTACTTTTTTTTTCAACGTAATCTCCCAGCACTGTCACACACTTTTCCCATCTGTGCACAAGCTTCCGTATTCCCTCAGCGTAAAAATCTTTGGACTGATGTCTCAGCCAGTCGCTCAGAACACTTTTGACGTCATCGGCACTTTTAAACTTCGTGCCTCTCATGAACGATTTCAAGGGACCAAATCGGTGAAAGTCTGAAGGGGCAAGGTCTGGGCTGTAAGGGTGATGAGGGAGCAGTTCCCAGCACAGCTCGTTGATGGTCTGCACCGTTTGGGGTGCTGTGTGAGCCTTTGCGTTGTCATGATGCAAAATGACTCGTTCTGACTGATGAACACTGCGTTTGTGCCAACAGATAAACCCAAAATCCTTGCAATGTCATCCACTGTCACCCTTCTGTGAGACTGAATGAGGTCATTGACTGATTCGATCACCTCAGGAGACCTCACTTCTGTAGGCCTCCCAGGCTTTTCTTCATCCTCAACACGGCTCCGTCCTTCTTTAAACAATTTAGCACACTTGTAGACATTTTTTGACTGAAACATGTGGCACCATACACAGTTGACATTCTCCTATGAATTGCAACTTGTTTGCACCCTTCAGCAACCAAAAACTTGATAACTGAGCGCTGTTCAATCCTGGAGCAAAAGTTTGTTTTTTTAATCTGCAAAAGAAATTAAATCCATATGAAAAAGAAGTAAAACAAAAACAAAATAAAAAAGAGTAAGCTTCTATCTGTATTAGAAGTCCTTATGCCGAAAAATTCACCTTATTTATTGAATGACCCTCGTAGTTCATATGCCGATAACAAAACCGAACCGTTTTTATTTATACTATTTTTATATTTTCAGAATTTTTCGAAGAATGTAAGTGATTGTGTTTAAAGCCATGTCTCTTCAGGAAGTATTTTTTATGGATTTCCAAAGATTTGTCTTCTATAATTCTTTTGAATGGTCTTCCCCTAAGCTGGCTTCTACCAAAGACTAAAACGTCCATTAAACTCAAGTATTTAATGCATAGCTTTTGGGACAAGAGATGAATTGATACCTTTACAAATGGCCTTGTGCACATGTGAACCTTTCAGGGGAATTTAAACGCTGTTTGCTGATTGCAGTCTTTTCAATAGCGAAAGAACAAATATAAGATCAACAATAATATATTCATATTTTTCCTTATTTCGTGATATAAGGTGGAAACTCTATCCACAATATATATATTTTAAAAAACAATTGATTATCTTCAGTTATTTCTACGCAATTTACCTGAACAGATTTGGTAAATTGTCAAGAACGATAACTTTTATCTGTGATAGAATATGTTGATCAACTATGAGGATACGGCTAGGAAATGTAAATATTTGAAAATCCGTTAAGACGTCACATCTATCAAAATCCTCTTAAATTAAGTCATCGGTCATTTGCCTTCCCGAAGATAACGACAATTTTCTATTAATCGGGTTTAGGATAAGCTGATTGAACTTGAGGAAGTAGAAGATAACAAAAGATTTGCGATGTATTCTAGGCCAACAGAAATTTAACCGAATACAAAACCAACGTTGTAAATAATGTTATAATCAAATAGATTCATGTGAAAATATATAAATGGTGGAAACAGTTTCAGTCAAATTAAATAATTTCATTTAGCCCTGCATACGTATAGATAGATACTTCCCATATATATATATATATATATATATATATATAGAGAGAGAGAGAGAGAGAGAGAGAGAGACATTCTTATACATCTTATATATAAATCAAAAATTTATATGTAACATAAGAAGATTTTTAAGGAAATCACATGATTGTGATTGGCGTTACATATAAATTTTTGAACATTATAGGCGGCAGAGAAGCAAGAAAAAAGAGTTCAACGGGGTTGAAGGACAATTAAAAACTATTAGAATAAAACTTACGGTTATAACAATTCCAACGTAAAACGGCTAAATAACTTGCTTGACGTGAAGGGAAATATATGGCAGAACAAGCGATTAATATTGACATATATTCTTTATCGAAAAAATCACATGTCTAAAAAATTAGGTAATCTTTCACATCAAAATATAACTTCACTTTGAACTTATTAAGGCACCAACGGCAGCTGAAATTAAACAACTGAATTACATTTGCACATACCACTGCGTGAACTAATATATTTAAAATCTACCGCAACAACATATCAATATTTGCTTCAAAATCTATAGAACAGAACACATAATTCAAAGTCTTCCACTGTTTCAAAGTGTTCAAAGAGTATCTATGTGTTATGGTCCAGGTAAGGACCAAGAAAGAACAACACAAACACAAGAGTAGAAATAAAGAAGATTTATTACACGGAAAAATAATAAAAGATGTGGAAGGTGTTAGTATGACTGTCAGTCTGGTTTGGAGTGAACTACTATCGGCTCGACTCGATTCGTCTCTCTCTCTCTCTCTCTCTTGAGAGGCGTAGTATACATAGTGTTAGGAGGAGTTCATTCTGTAGTCAGAGGTAAGGACCCATAACACTATGTTAGTCCTCTCTCCTTAAATGTTTTATTAAGAGCGATACAGTTAGTTATATTGAAACGTTTTTCATTAGTAATATTGCACAAGAAATAGAAAAGTTACTTTTTTTCAAGATTTCACAGAAACTAACGAAGGAACATTCTTGTAATAACTTGTAATATAAACCTTGAATTTCATGCTAGGGTATATATTCAGAGTTGGAAATTAACATGGTAATTAATACAAATGACATGACTACAATGTTATTAGTACAACAAATATAATGGCAACAATACTATGTTTCTTTTTCTTTTCATAACTTTCCTCATTGTATCTCTCTTTCTCTACATCCCTTTCTCTCTCTCTCTCTCTCTCTCTATCCCTATCTCTCTGGGGGGATACTGTGGATAGCAGCACCAGAGGGCCGAGTTCGAATCCAGGGCGAGGTTGCAATATTCATTTTCAGAAAAAATAGTCTAGGAAATTTATGAACACTTCCCCGTCATCTTTGTGTGAATAGAAGGAGATAAAACCGCTCTATGGGTCGGGGGGATAACTCTGAAGACAAAACCTCAGCAGGTTTGTTTACCTAGACTTTTCAGTGAAGCTGATGAATATTTATGAGCGCCTTTTGAATTAAAATGTTATGATAAACTTAAAGCATTTTTACTTTTGTTTATACATTCTTGTCGCAAAATTAAATCTTTACATTTCCCTTGATACAGTTCACCAGAGGAAGAAACACGCTGGCTATGATAAGTTTTCTTTTAGTCTTGATATATATATATATATATATATATATATATATATATATATATGTGTGTGTGTGTGTTATAATTTTTCATATAGATTAAAAAAATAATTCGAATATATAGATATATGTGAAAATAGTGAAAGATATTTATGTAATGTGTGTATAAATAATGTGAATATAGATGTTCTCGTAACGAAGAAAACATTCATAGAAGTGACGATTTTAAGAGAAAAGGGCAAATAATGGAGGTGAAAGAGACAGCGATGAAAAGTAGAGCAAAAACGAAGCAGAAAATACCAAAAAATTAAGAAAAGAAAGCACAGAATAAAAAGTAGGAGCAACATTTATATATATATATATATATATATATATATATATATATATATATATACATAATAATGGAGAAAATATAGGAAAATACATTCATCCTGACATTGCGTTCATGATTATCACGTCGTTAAATAGAAACATGTCTCGTTTGCACTACACGACACCGCGCACGAGGGAACACACACGAACACACACACATACATACATGTGTAAGTGTAAGAGGATTTATATTGAAATTTAAGTAATTAATATTTTTATTAAGGCAGTGCCACTGTTTAGCATACTATTGAAAAATACACATAACATGTTATCGGTGTAATACACAAACTTACGCACACACACATATATCTCTCTCTATATATATATATGACAACTATGCCTTATGTGTGTAACATATATATATTGCAATTACTCAATCATGATAATGTGTAATCTATCTGATATATAAATATATATATATATATATATATATATATATATATATATTTCACATGTATCACACACAGATGTGTATGTGTAAGAGGATTTATATTGAAATTTAAGTAATTGATAATTTTTATTAAGGCAGTGCTGTTGTTTAACATACCTTTGAAAAACATACATAACATTTTATCGGTGTAATACACAAACATAGACACACACATCTATGTATATATATATATATATAACAACTAGGTATTATGTGTGTAACAGATATATATTGCAATTACTCTATCATGTTAATGTGTAATCTATGTAATATATATATATATATATATATATATATTTCACATGTATCACACACACACACAGACATATATATATGTATATATATATATATATATATATATATATATATATATATATATATATATATCTCAGAATTAAAATAATAGAAAAACAAAAAATATATTTTAATACTCATATTGGAATTTTCATTATTTATTTACCCAAAGTCACTCCTCACCTCTCTAAAACAGTTCTTACTATATAGATTCTAATTGATAAAACTAATTGTCCTTCCATTAATACCCGATATCTCATTATCAATAACATTTTTGAAATTAATTTCTACATTAATTTTAAATTTATGTTAATAATTTCTGCTTTCTTCTAATACCCCGAATTGTCGTCACAATGTTAACGTTCTGAAATTTTCTTAATGAAACGTCTCTTCCTTAAGACAAACAAAAACCATCCTCCTTAATCCCTGCCTCGTGCCTAGCGTCCAACTGGAAATCTTACATAAGAAGATAGTTATAGGCCTTCAAATACCTAGGCCTTAAGATTGAAATATCTTCCAACCGGAAAATTGTCAACTTCTTGAATATTACACTTAATCTATCTAGTGATACCTTTAAACCTTTCCATAAAGTTGATCAGACACCCCTATACATCAACGTCCACTCTAACCACCCTAAATCGGTGATAGATCACATCCCCCAAACTGTGAATACTCCTAACCATAAAATCTTTGAAGATAATAAATTTATATACAACCAGGCCCTCAAAAATAGTGGTTTTAGACAAGAATTAAACTTTAACGGAGAACGAGTAAATCGGAATAATAAAAGAACGAAAAACAGAAAGAGGAAGGTAATATGGTTTAACCCACCGTATTGCAGGCTCTCTAACATTGATATAGGAAGTTTCTTTCTAAGATTAGTAGATAAACACTTTCATAGTAAACATCCACTACATAAGACAGAAGACGCTGAAAATTAGTTATTCATGCGTTAGAAATATGGAGAAAATTATATCTTCCCATAATTGTAAAATACTTAGAAACTACCATAATAATGAAACACAATCTAGTGACTATACCTGCAGTTGTAGGAATAAAGACCTTTGTCCTATCGGGGGTAAATGTATGTATAAATATGTAGTGTACGAGGCAACTATCTTCCACGAGGAAAATATAAACGAGAAAAAAAGATATATAGGTATATCCGCATGTGATTGGAAGCAGCGTCTATACAAGCATAGACGCTCTTTTAGATATAGATACCTCAAAAAACAAACTTCCTTATCCAAACACTACTGGGATCTGGTGGATAAGGGACTAACTCAACTTTTAGAATGGATATACTTATCAAGAGCTAGTACCCCTAATAACTTCCGTGATCAGTGTGATCTGTGCATTGCGGAAAGAAATTATTATTAAAGATAAGGATCAAGATGAGTTGATAAATCTTCATAGTGAGTTCTTTTCAAAATGTAGTCACAAAAAAGATTCAAAACATAAACACGGTTTTGTAACGTGTTGTCGCTTGTGACATTTCAATCTTGGTTGAATAACATCGGACATGACTTTTTAACGGAATGACTATTATCTATATGTATCTTTGTGTATGTTTATGTGATGCGCTATGTATTTCAAATTTTTGTTATTCTTTTTTCATGTGGTGATATATGTGTGTGGGGGTATGTAGGTAGACGTTTCCCCTAGTAACTGATCTGCAAAATCAGATAGTATCATGATATTTATATACCTAGGTATATATATACAAACGTAAGAGATAGATAAACGTTACTCACTCAGCCAAGTTTTAGTATTTTTAATATTCTTAAGGTGTAAATTAATTTTTATATGTTAAATGTATATATGGATGTATATGGTCCCCAATTTTTTTTAAAAATTTTTTAATTAATTTTTGATTTTGAGAAATTTTTTAGTTTGTACATTTTGAGTTATGTATTCATATGTGTGTGTGTGTGTGTGTGTGTGTGTGTATATATGAATATATATATATATATATATATATATGTATATAGAAATAAAAAGGAAAGAACAGTAAGATATAAAATCCGGTGTTCTTATAGATATTTTTATTTTTACACAATAGTGCTCTATGTAAATTTAAATTTACAGAGCATTAATATTATAAATTAATAGATTTAAAATATGGTTTTACCGCTACACAGTGATGACCATGTTTCAGAAATGGAAGCTAAAGCCCCTGAATTTCATTTTGTTATTAAACCAGAGACATTAGTTCCATTTCCTCATCAAGCGAATTTTGGAGTAACTTACTTTTTAAAATTTACGGTTGTTAACGGCACAGGAAAGATTCATAGTTTGAGGGTTTCCAAGGTTACCGATAAATCCATTCATCTAGACAAGGGGTGGTAGAGGGTTCAATTTTTAATTTTCGTTGTCTCAGTTAATAGTTACATTTGAAAGCGGGGTTATGTTTAGGGATGGGTAGGGATGTATCTTTTAACAAATTCTGACATCCGCTAAATTCATGTCATCTGGGTTTATTTCTAACGGCAAAAATTCTTATGGTATTATTTCTATTTGTATATTTAAAGATTTTGAGGGACTGTTTAGGTTAGAATATGTTTTATCCACCTTTCTAAAAAGTTATTTTTAATATTTAATATACTATACTCCTAGTTAAAAACCAAGTAAATGTATTAGGATTACTTACAGTATTTAAAATTATTTATTCTTATCGAGTATAAGTAAATATTATTTTATTTTATTTTATTTTATGT
>OZ038486.1:60529338-60546838 GCA_964036315.1 Acanthosepion esculentum | reverse complement strand
AATTTACCTAGATCTAACAATTTCTACCACCTGGTTTTATAATTTTGATCAAGTTTAAAACGCCTCATTTTATAAAGATGTCCATTTCTGAATAAATTGATCGGATTATAACTTTTTGTCTACATAACCTTTTAGAGTATAGAATTAGTAACCTTAAATAAGACAAATTTTATAATGTATCCATGACAAACAATCTCTTATAAACACAGACTGTGGGAAATTTTACTTAAAATACTTATAAGTGTTCGGTACACATCAAGCTTATGATTTGGGGAAGCAATTTTAGGCCCCTCTTGGAAATATAAATTAATGTAGAGAGTCGAGTGAAAATATAATTATGTGTTTTATGGAATAAAATAAATCAGTAACGACAATACATTTTATTTTTATATTCGTCAGGGAATGTGGATTTTAACAACTGTTTTGTCGTAGAAGTTACAGCAAAATTAATCTGAATTATTTTCAAAGTCGAGGGGCTGCATTCATTTTCTTGCAGATACACTTGAGATAGATATGAATCCAACTTTTCTCCCCCTATCTTTGGGGAAATAGCGGGAGTGATTGGGTCATAGAGCGTTTCGTTCACAACCGGTGTATGAACGACATAATTCTTAATGCAAATATTAGAAGGGCCGTCTATCTAGATAATTTACCTAGACATTTCTGTGAACCTAACGAATATTTATGAGCATAACTTAATTTTAAAAAAAGAATAAAATAACAACAGCATTTTTACATTTGTTTATAAACTTTTGTTGCAAAAGAAAAGCCTCACATTTTCCTTGAAAAAACTCATCAGATGACGAAACACGTCTTTTTGCTTTGTCTTTATTCATCTTTCTCTCTCTCTCTCTCTCTCTCTCTATATATATATATATATATATATATATATATGACGTGTGTAACAGCAAATATGTCCAAATACGTGTGTAACAGCAAATATGTCCAAATCACAGCAAAATTGTCCAATTGTTACATTAAGCTTGAGAACCGTTGTATCTTCGAAATGATTAACGGTATCTTACTGGAATTCTCCGAGGTTTTTATAACGATATTGTACTATACATCGAGCAATAATAATGTATAATTTCACTTAAAACTTAACAGAAGAAGTGTGGTGAAATCAACCATAGACTTAAATGCCATGTTGATCAATAATTAATCTTTGCTAAGTATCGGTATCTCATGAAAAATTGAAATAAATATAATTTGAAAACCTCTCTCTCAAGTGTTGAATGTATTATAGATTGTGTTTGATCTTTTTTGTCTGATCTTTTTAGATCTAAGTTCAACTGATGATCTCTCTTCCAGTTGTGACCTCCTGGTGCAGTTTTCCTCTTTTCTAATACCTCCTTTTTGAAATTATTCATCTTTCTCATGATGGTTCTTGAATGGAATTTGAAAGCAGAATACAGAGTATGAATTAGGGTACCATTACTGAAAGCTTGAATGAACTTTTTCCTCCCACCATTGCTCACGTTGGAAGACAATGATGCGTACACCAAACGATTTTAACCTGTTCTCTTTCTAGCTTAATAACTCAAAGGAATTTTCAGTGATTCTCACGACATATGATGTCTAGATGACTAAATGTCTCTTCTCAATAACTGTAAAAATGAAACTCAAACTAGTTTAGTGGTTGTAGCGGTTTTTTAGATGTTATAAATTTTGTGGGTTGAACAATTATGCTGTTACACGACTTGAACAGTTTTGCTGTTACACCCGGTCTCTCTCTCTCTCTCTCTCTCTCTCTCTCTCTCTTTATATATATATATATATATATATATATATATATATATATATATATATATATTTCCAAGAGGAGAAATTCCAGGTAGAACTCAATGTCCAGGACAGAAGAGGAATACAATATAAAAGACACAAACACAATTATTCCACGGTCATAATTTATTACATAGGTATCGTAATCACGATACATTTCATCAGACCTTCAATTTCTTTGGCGTGGCCAAATTACACGACTAGATCATTCTATAATGTGGCCGGGGGAACAATAATGTAATAGGTAGCGCATTGGAGAGCCGATTATGAATTCCAGTCGTGTTCATTACATTTACTTAGGTGTTAATATGAAAGATATGAATCAATCTCTTTTCCGCAAAGACGAGGATGAAGAATCTAGCTTTTCTTCTCAAAGAAGAGAGGAGAAAAGATGGATCCATACCTTTCGCACATTGACAACCACTCCTGTAGAAGAAAATATATGAAGTCAAACCAGCTTAGAAAGAGTTGGGTTCTGTCAGGCTATCTTGTCCAGCAAACATCGCTGCTGTTGCAACTGCAGTGCGTGTACTGCTCCTACGGGACTCGTGAACGTCAATGTCGGTATATACAAATTTTTAATTCGAGACATAGTCTTTCGCTAGACACTCTCACAATGTTCCATTATTTTCCGTTTTAACAGATTTTATCGTATTAATATCTCATAATTGTGAATGATGATTGCCCTTTAAAATTATAACTATTATAACATCGTTAGTATATTACTTTTATCATTGCCAGCTTTACTCTCGATGATTGTATCATCACCTTCATCAGCCTAAGTAATGATATTATGAATGAATCGTATTCCGACTCGTTTGTTTTCGCTACGATCTTCCCTTACCCAAGTTATCTTTATATCTTTTCTCATTCTATTCTTCTATATTTTTTTCTATATCGTTTATTAGATTTTATATGTTTTTCCAATAAGAACTCTGTGTTATGATTCCCGTGAATGTCCGCATTGAAATATGAACATAAAGGAATTAAATAATAGACTAACCTTTCCCCGTTTGATCTCTGCAAACTATGATCAGATGCCTACTCAAAATTGTGCCAACCCTTTTATTATTCACTCTTTCTGTATACAATGAAGTTTGTTCTAGAAACAGTAGCGTTATCCTAATAAATATTCAGTCGCGTACGTGCGATAATCAAGGAGTACTGACTTATATACATTTTCAATTCAAAGTTACTTTTATTTGAATATTTCCTCTTTGTATTTTTCTTCATTACACCTCATTCAAAGAAGAAAGAATATACGTGGCCATGAACATTAAATTACATCTAGAATTTATATGCAAAAGAGGTATTGTCAAATATTTTATGTAAAAAATCATAGATATGTGTTATCCAATGAAATAATTTGTTCTTTTATGTATAGTGAGTAAGCATGAAAGACATTAAGTCCCAATTTTCAATTTCAGATTGATATTTAGTATTTTTTCAGTAATTATAGCAATTTGCAGTGTCAAGAGGTTATTTTCAAGAACAAGAATTTAGTATTATGGCTCTTAAAAAAGAAATAATAATGAATGAAAAGAACTATATAATCAAAGAAATTAGCAAAGGAAAGTCTTCGCTTCAAATTTCTAAGGATTTGAAAAGGGATCATCGAACAATCAAGAAAATATGTCAAATGGGAATTCAACCGAGGAAAAAAAAGTCTCAGGCTGTATTCAGGAATTTAACAAAGCATAACATATCCGAAGAAAATTAATAAGAAACCCAAATGCGTCAAGTGCGTTCATATTTGAGGCCGCTGGAGCTCCTATGGTGTCAAGGGAAACAAGATGTAAAGCATTAAGGAAGTTTGCTGATGTAAAAAATCAAATAAAGAAACCTATTTTAACAAAACACATAAGGAAAGAAGATTGCAGTGGGCAAAAAGATACATGAAAACTGATTTCAGTAAAGTGCTTTTTACAGACGAATCAAGTATCGGGCCCGATGGATGGTTTTGCAAGCAACATGACTCAAGAAAATTGTTTATACGCCAACAAGGCGGCGGTGGGACTATGATATGGGCTGGGATTATTGCTAATGAGCTCGTGGGTCCATTTAAACTGAAAGACGGGGTTAAAATGAATTCCAACAGTTACTGTGATTTTCTAGAGCAATATTTCTTTGAATGGCTTGATAACCAGTCTTTACCCAAGCGTAGATCTATGATCTTTATGCAAGACAACGCACCAAGTAATGCATCAAAGTTTACTAAATCCTGGTTGAAAGAAAAGGGATTTGTTGAAGATTCCTTGATGGACTGGCCTTCAAATAGCTGTGACTTGAATCCCATTTAAACCTGTGGAGCATCCTCAAGAGAGAAATTTTTTCTAATGGAAGGCAATTCAACAGCAAGTGTGACCTCTGGGAGGCAGTTATAGTTGCTGCAAACAACTTACCAGCCGCTAAAATTGCGAATCTAACATGAGATTTTGATAATAGGCTGATGAGAGTTATTGAAAAGAAAGGAGCATTTGTGCAATAAATTTTAGGAGGTTTTTATTATTTTTTGTTAATATATCTTTTATATTTAAAATAATTTGTTTTTATGTTTTTCCTTTAAGAAATTGACGAACTTGTTCTAAAATCTTTTCATATTATTTTTTACATTAGTTTTACAAGGTATTATAATGTAAAAGTATCAAAATAAATAGTTGCAAATAAACTACTGACAGACAAATTAGTCTGTTTTGTTAACTTAGTAAAATCTTTTCCAACCAAAAACGATAGTTTTCTCTATCACTATATATCTAAGTTAATAGTATTGAGCAGAATCTAAACAACATCATAATAGGACTTTTAAAGTTAAATACGCAACTCTTTATACCATTTCATAACTTGCATATAATCTCTAGACGCAGTTTAAATTGCATAAACATTGATCACATAGACTTAGAGACTTTTGAATAAATAAAAACATAACCTACGAAAACCCGCTTAATTCTTCGAACCGTAGATCATGACCATTTATTTTAAGTCCAGTTGATGTCCCTTTGCAATCCCGATCCATGACATTTTAGAATTACGGGCTGAAAATCTCTTAACATTAGAGATACTAAATTAAACAATTTACAGGTGACCAAAACCCACCATTAGCGATATTGTTGAAAAAAAAAAACACGCCACCATGGGCGATATGATTTTAACGTGTTTTTTATTTTTTTATTTCCAGGAAAATCGATGATTATATTCCATGTGTCTGTTGCAAATTCTTAACGTTTCATAGTTGAGTCTGTTGTGTTATATTGACATAGTTTATATTCTTAATTTAACATTTTGATATCCTTAAGTTTCGCCACTTCAGGATGTCCCAGTTATCAGAGTATTGTTTAAATTAATGATTAGGAGAATTTTAATTATCAACCTTCCTTAAGAACATCTGGTTTAATGTATAGTTGGAAATACGTGACTAGGTTATGGAACAGATTGGAATGTTTATTTCGTTTTAATAAAGTTTTAACCGTTCCTAGTTTTGCATTTATAGTAGAATTTTAAAAATACAAATCCCCGGAGCTACTCAAGTTAGAGGATTATTTTAAATATTGTTTTGATGAATGAGACGTGTGTTAGGAATCAAAATCATGTCGAAATAAGTAAAAAAAAATATGAGGACAACGTAAATGAATAACGATTAATCCACGTCTAAAGTTTAGTTTTCAGTAAAGTTGCACACGAGTATACGTTCCAAAAAGTAGCATTTCTTTGGCAAAACCGTTTGCGGGCAACGGTCGATATACATCTGGGACACGAGAGAAATAATTTGGCGTGTCATATTTGTAAATATATGAACTAAGTGAAATATTGTATGCAAGACATGGAAATATCAATATGGAGGAACGAAAGACTTGTTTGTTTGTGTTGCGGGTTTAAAGTGGAGAATATATCTTCATTCACAACGCAGCCTAAACGATAATGAATTCTGTCAAGCCTGGATAGTGAGCGAGAATTTAGCAGCCCCTGTCCAGGTATAGTATAAATACTTAGTTCTTGCTATAATTCTGTCTTGTAAAATCTAGCTATCGTGTAGAATGTTATTAATCGTCATCAGAGAAAAGGAGGGGAACAAACAATGTTTCAATTGTAATGAGTTCCTTCAGATATTCTTACATGTCTCATTGATTTCATAGCAGTTTCTTTTATATAATTCTCTGATATTCTTTGCTTTTAGATTTGGCATCATATCGGGAATTTTGTTTTTATGAAACGGGATTAATCTGTGCCCGGAAGCTATTTTTCTCGATGAAGAGAAAATAAAGAATATCAGGCGTCTAATTTATCTCCTAATTGTTCGTCAAACCTTTTAAAAATTACTGTAGTTTATAAATAGATTGTCTGAGCTGTTATTGAAACAAATGCTGACACGACAAGTAAAAGATAAGGAAATAAAAACCGATGGCAAATGTCCACACTGAGCATGTAAAGCCAAATATGTGTCGATATCGAAAATAATACTTTTGGGTTTGTGTTCATTATTGATGTTATAAAAAAAGTGATTCCCGAAAATTACACATGTAAGTCTTCAAGATAATTTTGATGTATCTATATTTTCAAAAACTTCGAAATGTTAACTAAATCCTTAAAAATTTTCAAGTGTCGTTTTCAAAAGTTCTTTACTCACTTTATCGGATAATGATTATTTATACGCCCACTTATCGCATATACTTTTCTATCTCGCTGTAAAACCGCCTCAATCGTTCTTGGTATCGATTCGAAAATATTTCGGATTTTTTTTTACCTTTGAGTCTATGGACTTATTCTACCACCTCGCAATTCTTCCAGATTGATTTTGCTCCGCATCTATTTTTCGAATTTATCTTTCCATTGCATTCCAAACCGGATCTATGTGGATCATGGCGAATTCTACGACAATAAAATGTCAGTAGAAATTCCCTTGTCACAACGTTAAATATTTGAGTTTAATATCTTTAACAAAATATTTCAATAACAAACGTAAATATGAAAGCTGGCCATTATATTAAGAAATAAGGAGGTACAAATGAAAAGATTTGAAATTTATAACGTTTTTCCTTTTCCCTGAAACAGATGTTAAACACTTCCATCTTCTTTCTTTTATTTTCTCACTGAAACCATGTAATGTCTTTGTTATGGCTTATGTCTCCTCACGCTATCACAAGGGAATAGTCCAATATTTATGAGGAATAAGACGGAGACGTTAAACATTTCTGTCTATCTTGGTTTAATTTTCTCCACTGAAACCAAGTAGCCTCAATTTATGTCTGCTTTTTTTACGCGATCAGAATGGAATAGCCCATTATTTATGAGGTAATGACAGGGTGTAACGTTTGTGTGAACTGAGTAACTAGCGAATGAAGTGACAAGCACAATTATTACATGCTACTTGACAGATCGAGATCATTTAATATTACACGTGTGCATATAATAAATGCATGTGTTCATATCATGAATTTGTTTTCCTCGATTTTTCAGAGTTTATTTTTTTGTTTAGACATAATTTTAATATAGAATTATTTTGTTTTCTGTCAGAATTCATCTTTTTTTGTTATGCTAGTCTTATTTCTTCAGGACTTCAACAAGTATAGTTCTGCACAAAATTCCTAGCCCTAAGCTATATTTATAGGTTATCTTGAATCTAAAAGGATTTGTTTTCGTTTTAATTCCTCTAATTCAATTTTCACGGCGTAATACGATTTATCTTTCTTTAGTAATGAAACAAAAAAAAGATATTTTAAAAAAAGTATCGATGATTCGTTCTTGCAATATGAACCCTCTCTTAACATCAGATATTTTCTAGCGATTGTAAAGGAAATTTGCAGATTTCACAAAGAATAAAACCTGAAAAAAAAAACGTCAAAGATATTTCTAAGATTAACTTGCGATTGTAGAAATGTTGATGGTGGTAAGATTGTCATGAAACTGCGAAAAAAATTTCTTCACTTAAAGTGGGTGTCCCTTTTGAAATTTGGCAATCCTATCTTCGCGAAAAATTATGTCTGCGTAGTTCTAATCGATACTTGGCCTTTAACCTATTTTTAACAGTAATTCTATAAATACTCCTTAAATTGGTGATTCTCAGTTTCCACCTGCCCTTATTGAATACGATAAATCTTGCGACTGTAAAATTCGCCAAGCCTGTTTTCTCTCATTAAGCGTCTCAGAATTCTCATTAATCGTTTATTATTCAAAGTACACAAATCATCCTTGTTAAGATTTAATGTAATGTCGGAATGCTTCTGCAGTGCCAATGCATTCAATATATATATATATATATATATATATATATGTATATATATATAATCGACTCTCCCGTCGAATTCGACGTATGAGGGTCAAGCAGATCAGTTCCTAGAAACAGAGCCCGACGCCGACACACGAGATTTGATTATAGTGGTGAAGGTTTCGTTCAGGACAATCCACACTTTTTGAAGGGACGAATACAGAGACCTGGTGCACAAGGGTACCACAAGGATCCAAAACGACCCTCCGCAGGTTTTGAATTCAGAGTTTTCCTTCTCCTAGACCAGTTGCCATCCAAGGCTATAGAACCCTGCTATTTAACCATAGTTAGAGTGAGAAGAAGATGATTCACACCTTTCCCAATGGTATTAGCACGTAAGTGAATGTAATGGATTCGACTGGAATATATTATTAAGAATTATCCCAACATAAATTCCTTGAATTCGACTATACACGAATAGATTCCCTTAACATAAATGCAGTAGAGGTCTATAAAACCGTTCGAAACACTTAATTATTAGGTTTGTAAGACGAAATATCTTCAGAGAATATACAATATACGTCGTCTGTCTTAAAATAGTCTATTTAACAGTCTGACAAAACTGACCTACATAGAGCAATGGAGCATTAGCCCCATTAAAAATGATCCCGTCCCATGTAAATTGTTGTACATATTTCCAACGATTTTCCAATTTTCAAAACACTCTACAAATACTCATTTCAGTAAGTCGACAACTGACTCCATGCGCTCTACATAATATTGTTTACCAGGTGAAGTCATTGTTTCAATAGCTATTTTAGGAGTCAACATATTCAAATTCCATTTGACTTTGCCAACAGATATTAGGTCCATGAAGATCGTTTTTAATATTCTGTCATCTAAAGCGAAAAAGTTCAATGTTATCTTCACCCAAAAGATTTTACTTTGTCCTAACCAACTCCTGCTTTATATTAACCATTTCCCTGGGAACAATATAAGGTCGTAAATATCTATGCAGATGGTAGCATGGTTTAGATTGACACCTCCAGAAACTAAGCTAGCAGCTGATATCAGCGCTGACCTAGTGCTCTGTTGGGGGCAGCTAATTTGTAACATTAAATGCTTCCAAAACAAATAGACAGGAGGTTAATCAAACATGTGGACCTATCTCTCGTATTGCTTTAGTATACTATACTTGGTATTTCATTATGAAAGCTACTTTCTTAGAACGGTTTTTTGTTGAATCTACTAATATTTGATGTATCCTCTTGTATAATAATAGCTTATCCGAAATAGCTTGTCGTCATCAATTCCTACTTCAATCACTTACGTTCATATCAGGCCCCTTAAACAATATCCCATAGTTGAGGGGATTTTGGCCTCATACTGTGAGAGTTAGTAAAAGAAAACAATATAAATTCTATTTTTCACACACTCAGTTAAATAAATCCTTTAAATGCATCTCTCACGATTATGTTCTGCATATTCAAGAAAAAGGTTTCGTTTTTAACGGTGACCACCCACATTAAATAATTGTTTAATCATTATCAAAAGCATTCCTAATCAATGATTATTTTTTCCGCAGAGAAATATCCAATTTTCCAGCATCTCATTATGTATATTCATCCAGTGATACGTTCTTATTAGACTAATATAACTACGAAGGGTCGGAGGTGAATGAATATAGAGTTATATACATCTTGGTAGTTATCAAGTAAACATAAAACCTCCACAAATGTTTCTTCAGTTATTGGACCGCTAGATTTTGAAGAAGAGTGGCTGAAGTAGCTGTCAGTTGATAAAATTATTGTCAAGTTTATTGTCAGGAATTTAAAAGAATTTCGCCTCAATGAGAGGATAGCTTCACAGCAGTTATGGTTTGCAAGGCTTTTACAAAAGGTGTTCATATCAATTTGGACTTTTTGTCGTATTTCCTAGCAATTACATAAACAGTATTGGATTAGAAAATATGACTTAAATCGCTAACATCTATATAAAAGAAAGATAATGACCACAATTGCCTGAGATCACATAATAATGGAAAGCAAAGCAGACAAAGATGAAAGTAATGAAGGGTTCATTTCTGTATAGTGAAATAATATATATATATATATATATATATATATATATATATATATATATATATATACTTCACCATACGTCGTTAATTAATTCCAGAGGTCACGACTTAAGTCGAAATTACCACACTATAAACCGCAGATAAGGACTCCACATTGTATAATACCGTATTTATGCGTAAGTGTAGTGTTCCGAATAAAATTATTGAAAATATTTAAGTAAAAAGCAATTTAACTTTACGTAAACTCGAGTAAAACGATATAAGGCGCGTTTTATTTTCCCATGTAATATTCAAGAAAGACTGACGTATCTTTGAAAATGTCTTAACTTGAGAAAACTTAATCCGATGTATCACTATACATGAGTGTGTGTGTGTGTGTGTGTGTGTGTGTGTGTGTGCGCGCGCGCGTAAGCATGTACATCTGTGTGCGTGTGTGATTTATTACATTTTCATTAACCTGCTTGAAGTCATAATTTAAATCCAAAATCATGGGACGTTAATTCCAGACAAACAAAAGAACGAAAACACACTTCGCATTATAGGACTGACTATCTGTGCGAAGAATTAATTAAGAACCACATGAGAACATTCTAGCATTCTTGTTCACAAAAGGCCGCTATTACAATATTACAGAGAAGCCGGTGTAACTGTGACTAAATTTGAGTAGGCATTTGAATAGACTCCAAAGAAAGGCTCAGCGACGACTGAATTAGGCATTCAAATGACATCATGACCTCAATTCCTATATCGGAAATCCATTAAAATATCTCAATTTTATGTAGTTTTCAATTTACTGCAAATAAGCAAACGAAGTTGAGCATGAATATCTAGATACCCAAAAGCAGATTTATACGTTTCTAGATCAATGCGATTTCTTAGCTTTATTTTGATGTCAAATTACCATTGTAGAGCGTTCCTTCTTGGAGATTATTATGATTTATCACAGCTGGAAAGCAGAAATGGACACTATATGTTTCTGTATGTAAAAGTGCTGTTTCCTCATTCAGTTACAGGCACATATTATTTTTGTTGAATATTGGCGTGGATTACTGAGGAGTTTTACTTCCACATAATGTTAATGTGAAAAGATTACGGTGAAATAAAATGTTAAATTATTGCTAATTTAATTTTAGTATCACGCCTTGACATGATAATTCTTTTAGGGCATAGTGTCAACACGAATGCTTACAACTTAAAATCATTAAATTAAATAATCCACGAAAACTAAAAATAATGTCTATTTGCTTGAGGTCTACGTCCTTTATTCTCAATACAAATGTACCGGAAGAGTTCATTCAAATGTCTTTATGAAGTTCCAAGCGCCCCCTGTACTACCGGAATTAATTAAAAATCATGTTCCATAAATTCTTCAATTTCGATGGAGTGAGAAGCAATAGTCAAATGCAAAATAAATAACAGAACTGCCCAACAAAGGGGAATGACAAAGTTTGCAGTAAGCAATAACAAGTGAAAGAAAAGAAAGGAACTGATCAAAAAGAATATAAATCAAACAAAAAATATTTGCAAGACAAATCAACACGAAGAACGCAAAACGTTCTCAAACTAAGAATGGGCATTGACACATAAAAACAAATTCAGACAAGCGAAAGTATCGTTCTGAATTCAAGACAGATCGGGACAGAGTCAGATAAAACTGCAAAGAAGCATATGTTATTGGCTAAGAAAATACCTCCCAGCATGAATTTGTGTACTTCTGGCTATAAAAGGGGAGGGAAAGTATTTGCAGTCCTTCTTCCGAGAGATTGAAACCAACAATTTCCTAGCCAAATACTGATATTTTTCAATCTTTTCTGTTTCTTTACTTTCCGCTCTTGTATCGTATGGAAAAGGAAAAAAAATCAATATTTTGACACATGATAATTTCCTTATCTATCAAAATAAAGTCGGTATGGTTGCGCTTTCGTGCTTCAACGACATGATCTGTCCAGACAGAAAAATCTCAGTATCTTTTGACTGTCATTTCCTACCACTGCCCCTGGCTGTTATTAAAACCATTCCTCTTGCACATTTAAAGCAAATTTACAGCAAACTACCGAATGGATCGTCTTATCAATTCGATTATGTATTATCTCTGCGCACCTTTGCCAAATATGTATTTAACTGTCTTATCAGCTTGTCCACACATTTTCTTCTTTTTCTTCTTCTTCATTATTATTATTATTTTGATTTCTGGTGGGTACTTATTTATTTCCGGGTCCCACCCAGAGACATAAGGTCGGAAAAAACATCATGACACTTTCCACTGAACAATTAAAAAACAACAACAAAAGAAAAAAACATATTTTACATCGATAAAGCCCTTCGTAAGTTGCGGACTGTACTCGTGAGAACAATGTTTTGGATTTCTTTAAGTCATGGGCTTCCAGGTATCCCTTCAATGAGTCTATTAGAAGAGATTTCTAATCAATACGAGTGCTCCAACTACAGTAGGGATTATTGATGTTATCATGAGCCACATTTTTGAGATTTCGCTTTCAAATTTATAGAATTTTGATGGCTTTTTGATGATCTTCAAAGATACATTGCAGTCTGCAGGGACTGCCATATCAATAAGGAAGCAATTGTTTTGTTGGCAGTCTCTAAAATAATGTATGGGCGATTAGATTTGATTATTCTGTGTGTATTGTGTAGTCTCATTAAATTGTCACAGGCTCTATCTCCGTAAACGGTTCTGGATGGTGTTCATTTCTTTCACTTTCCTTTACCGTAAAAGTTGCAGATTTTCCAGTGCTGACATTAGCCCACTCTATCATGCTGTGATTAAAATTCAGTTGGTGCCAATATCGTGCATTCTGATACAAGATGATCAATTGTTTCTGGATATTCTTTACAGAATCTGCATTTTGGGCGAACAAAATATTTAGTATCTGTGCTTTATAATTTCTACTTAACAAGCTTTGGTCCTTGGCAGCAAGAATAAACCCTTCGGTTTCAGCTTTCAACCCAGCACTACATAGCCACGTATGTGTAGAGGTTTGTCTACATCAGCTTGTTTGGTACGGGCAGAGTATTGACCGTGAAGAGGTTTATCTTGCGATCGTTTCTGTATCTGGCTGGTTGCATTTGCATTTATTTTCTTTTTCAAGTATTTTGAAGTTTCAGTTGGTGTATCGTGCTTTACTTGTATTTCTGCACCCATTTGAAACTCCATTTTGACATTCTTAGCTTCCTTTATTATGTAATAATGTTGCTAAATACTGTCATTTTCTTTGACACATATCATCATCTAGACTTCTGTAGTTTCCAGGTATCTTTGAAGGCCAACTGTTGTAGTTTTGTAAGATAGTTCTAGTTAAACTAATCATCCAACTCCTTCGGATCTGGGTACATACAGACGATCAACATCAGCTTTCGGGGTGTTCCATACGGTAGACATATTTCTCGTTTTGGCGTCCATTCGCTTAATGTCAACTATGGTCCAGTTAACGATGTTGAAACTGTATTGCACCACAGGGACAGCCAAGGTATTTATGACTGATATTCTGTTTTTTTTTCAGCTCGGTATTCAGTACCTGACGCAAACGCCTGTAGTAATCTTTTCTTACATTCTCCTTCATTTGTATATGCTGTATAACATCTCCTTCGCAAATTCATATATAATTATAGGCTTCATCTTATTCAATTTCCCTAAATTTTGTGACAAAATCTAAATCTATTGAGTTTATATTATTATTATTATTAAGTAGTAGTAGTAGTATTAATCACCGGGGTGTCATAATTAGCATGGCGGCTAGTGTTAACCGTTCTTATTGGGTAATGAGATCGATCTTCAGTGGAAGCATCATACCAACGTAAAACTTTAAATACCATGACCACAATGTGGTTTAATCAGCCAATCAATGATTTATTGTACTCACACGAAACTACGCTACAATTGTAAAATAATCATGATCTCACGCGGATTGATATTAAATATTCCAACACCTAAATTTTCTCAGTTTCATAGATAGATTGCAGCGAGAAACTTTCCTTCGGTTATTTTCTGTTCAGCTTCATTATGACTATTCAATTTAACTCTACATTAGATATCTTATATATATGTCATATATATATATATATATATATATGTGTGTGTGTGTGTGTATGTCTGTGTAGGTAGGTAGGTATTATCTGCAAATCGGTTTCGACCAATGCTATCGCTTGACCGTAACTAAAATATGAGTAGAGCTGATTATGTTTTTGTCCTATTTGGGGACCCGTAGTGTCTTGCGCAACGTTGCGTCAATGTTGGGGGCCTTTAACAGGAGTTTCAGATATATGCTGCTTCACATGTAATGAGAGACGTCGCTCTTTGGGTGGCATCGTTTATGAGACCACCATTCATTGCAGGTGAATTTAAATTACTTGCGAATATCTCTCTTGCTTTTGGCTGATGGAAAAACGATAATGACTAATATGTGTACTGATTTTCACCAGGATGAACGATCTGGAATTAGAGTTTCCTAGACATTTTGCATGATGCCACACTTCCGCAATAGGTTCCCCTTCTCCTACTCCATCCTCTCTCTTACTATATATATATATATATATATATATACAAAGATCAATAGCCGTTATAACACTTTTCTTTATGTTGAATACGACGGGAGAGTCCACCACCCATATATATATATATATATATATATATATATATATATATATATTGATTAAAAATTAGTGTGTTTATGGAAGAAGATTGCTTATATCGCGCGGAGTATGAAAGTATATTCACATATGGACTTTGTAATAACCGTTTTATTCCAGCATAAAACAACTATTTCGACTTTCATTCAATTTACTATATTGGGTGATTTCTATGCTGTCATAACTGGTACTCTATATTATTGTATTTCTTATCTAAACCTAGTGAACATCAATCAGGTTACACTATATATGGAAAAATCCCAAACATTTTTCTCAGTATATATTTCTAGAACGCTAATATATAGTGTAAGAAACGAAACGTAATTTATTGAATGATAAAGAATTTTGTAATTCGCCCAATCAACTGAATATGAATTGTTTCAAAGTATGCTAAAGTACCTTTCAATATTAATGGCTTTTATATGGTGCTTATTTGTCAGCCCTCTTGGTACAAAGATAAATTTCTTTAGTTCTTCTTACAGAATATTTATATTTATATATTTGTGATAGGGATGTTTATCCCCTCTCTTTATATATGTGGCAAAGTGAACTTTATGACAATGGTGATATTAACCGTTTCTTTAAAAATAAACATTCGTCAATCCTCAATAGGACCAACCAATTCTATTTTGGAAAATAGAACTGCAACTGTGATTGCTAACACGTATATAACGTAATTATTAATTTCCTTTGAGATTTAAACATTTTTACTTTACCATCTAGCGATAAATGTTATCGAAATTATGCACAGCCGATTTGCTCTTTTTATAGAAATGTAGTAAGTTCGATTCTCAATGGGTTTCTCATACATCAATATAATTGGACTAAGTTAAATCTACTGAACATCGATATATAAGGTAACCAAATAAGTCCTTGCCATTTTTGCGTCATGTTGAACGAAGTGATCACTTATATACCATAGAGTAAGTGATATATATATGATACACCATAGAGTAAGTGATATATATGATATACCAGAGAGTTAGTGACGTACCAGGTAAACAGTGGAGGTTGGAGCATTGCTTTTGACACGTATCAGTCATAGCTGGAACAGCAGCGAGGAAATATGGCGGTGTTGAAGCAGCTCGTTCAGGGATGTCTGATTGATGACTTTAATCTGGGCGTGTCATGAAGTCGCCTAATACGTCAAGCTTTTGGGGAGAATCCTGTGAGTGAACGCTCCGCCAGGCATTGGTTGCATAAGTTCAGGTCTGTAGATCTTTCCCTTTGTCATGAACGTCGCAGTGGCCGACTACATGTCGTAGAGGCCATGACAAAAGCCAAACCTGTACCAAATGCTTCCAGGTCTCTGATGAAAAAGTCAGACTTCACCTGCACCACATAGGACAGATGTACACGTTGAGCAAGTGGGTAGTCACACTCTGTTGGCAGCCATAAAGTAACAACGGGTGAATGCTTGTTTCTCGTTCCTTTTTCCGCTCCGCAACTTCATATTTGACCGAGTCCTTACCAATGACGAAATGTAGGATCTGTATAACACACCCTAGCGTGCTATGCATTAGTTGTCAACGCGGGGCGCTGTACCACACACCACAATTCCACCTCCACAGCTACGCAAGATCATGTTCTATGTTTGGTGGACTAGTAGTCAAGTGGAGTAATATGATCTGCTAATTAAGGGTCAAACTATCACTGTCGAAATGTAATATCAAAAATTGGAACGAGTGCAACAGGCACTGAAGCAGAAAGAGACAGTTTTGATCGCTTGTGTGTAAAGTTCCTCCACGGAAATGCCATGACTCATGTGTGGGGCGTGGTAAGAATTAAAATACACCGACTTGGCAGGGAGTCAATGTGATATCCATCTCGCTTCCCGGATCTTAGGCCAACAGATTACCGCCTGGACAAACACATTCGTGGAAAATCCTTTGCATATGAGGTATATTTGAGACAGGAACTCCTGTTTTTTTTTTGTTTTTTTTTATAGCCGCTAGGACAATGCGCAATGTCGAAGCATGTTGGCAAAAGGTCCTGGATGCAGATGAAGATTACTTTGAGGATTAACAGTATGTCAAATTTGTTGTATGCTAATTTTTTATAATCAATCATAAACGGCAAGAACTTCTTTGGTTAACTTTTATCAACCGACGCCATGTGAGACCAGTGATTCCAATACATTTACTGTAAACTAAATTGCAATGACTCAGTATCGATTAAAATTTACTAATCTAATATTAACGGCGAATAACTACTGTCGAGATTTCGAACTTTACTCTGTGAAACCTAAGGCCTTACTTTAAGCGATGCGATTCATAGCATATACTTATCTTATATTTTTATTCACAGATAAGATTATAGAGTTCACAGTCACGTGTCGCGAATAATTGTGAATGTCATGATCTTTTCACTGTCATTACATAATGTA
This sequence comes from Acanthosepion esculentum, assembly GCA_964036315.1. Classification (NCBI taxonomy): domain Eukaryota; kingdom Metazoa; phylum Mollusca; class Cephalopoda; order Sepiida; family Sepiidae; genus Acanthosepion; species Acanthosepion esculentum. Next base: position 60,529,747 of record OZ038486.1, on the reverse strand, counting down.
CTTAATTAAGCTATATACGTTTTTTTTTTAACTGTTTTCTTTCTTCTTGATGGGTTAGCAAAGATGGCAAGAGCGCCGAGTTTTCTCTGCAATGATACGCGTAGCTGGAGGAGGGAGAAATTGTTTCATACATTTCCCAAGAAAATTATTGAAAAAGTCAACAAAAAAAAACTTAACAGAAATGCACATTTATGGCCGTGTTCTTTTCAGGATATGAGCATTAATTACAGAACATATCTTCCTGTTCTTTGTAGGTATTTGTAATTTGTTTTTTTTTCATATCTCAACTAATCTTTGTTCCAGCAACCTTTTACATAATCTAACTAGGTAGGTTCAGCACTGCGTTTCCCTGTCCCTCCTGCTTTAAATATGCCCCTTGAATTTAAAATAATGTAAGCTCCCCTTCGTC
>OZ038486.1:60514338-60521838 GCA_964036315.1 Acanthosepion esculentum | reverse complement strand
CCAGGGTAATAATGCTCGTCAGAGTTGTTGCCATGAAAATATTTGTAAAAACGACAGATGGAAGTCACGTCAAATCGGGTAAAAAGTGACTGTAATCGAGATGCCTACTCCGGATCGATTACATTACAAATCCTTCTTTGGATATTGTCAAGGATCTCAAAATGTACAGCTGGAGCAGCAGACCAAATATGGCAAAAAGCATTCAATGCACGGACGAATGGTTGATTTGTAAATGTGCTGGATTAATTCCGACCAAAAAAATCTTCTCGTCTCAAAATAATCCAAATTATCCACTGGGAAAGAAAAGTTGAATAAAATATATGCGTTAAATGAAATAGTTGCATACACTTCCAAACGACTACCAAATCACACCTTATAAATGTGGGGTTAAACAAACATACCAGGGGATATTTCATAACACACTTTAGGTAATGTTGCTTAAAATATTCTGAAAAAAAAAATGAGTATAATTCTATTGCTTCGTTTTCCTTCAAACACCGGATGTCGAAGCGAAAATTTGCATCTCATTTCCACAATGGAATAATGTCCTTCCCCAAAGCAACCACGTGTCGCATGATAAGCAACATTATATTATCGCTAAACTCTATCCTTTTCAGAGAAATTTATAATATCTCCCGTAATACCGATCACATAAATATATACAATTCTCTCCAACACATTATAACTCTGGTGAACAAACGGGACAACCTCGTACAAATGGGATTCCCGTAACCAATATTAACCCAATCCCATTACAATTATTTCAAAGATACATACAGTCAGTATCTTTCAAACTCACAGTAGAATTTAGTACTGCGCTCCATTAAAATTACTTCTGTAAATAAATTATATAAAGCCCAAATGATTTAAATCTATATATCTTAACCTTGATTCGAGAGATTCTACTTACACATATGGACACCGACGCGATTTAAAATCATGTCTATGCTTAACTATATTTCCCTGATATAAATAATTCAATTTTATGGAAATCATACATATCTGAAATGTAAACTCATTTTTACATCATTAGCTATCTGGAGAATGTTACTGAGGGGAATGATATTTTACTGTTATATTTTACTGTAATATTTACTCAACCAGAGCACATATCCTGACAAGAACATATCACTTAAGCACGTGCCCTGTAAAAAAGAATGCAAAAAGGTAGTGGAAATTAATAATATATCAGAATTATCCAGTTACATGCAAAATCTCATGAATAAATTCATCACCAAATAATCAATGGATTTTACTGGCCCTTTATTTAAACACACCTCCTGGCGACTTGAAAAGATTTCGTTTTGCAAATAGATTGCGATTTAATTATTCAAAAGAAAGTCGTTAATGGGCATAACAGTAAGCGAAATGTTAACATCTGTGATATTATATCTATCAATCATAATACCATTTGAAAAACAATGATATATTGTATACGCCAATGCCTATCAGATCTGATAGATCATTCAAATGATATATTTATGACACTTATTTTACGTTTTATCAAAAATAATGGTTACTGTATTCTTTAATTAAATTGATAAAATCAAGTGAAGCCTGAATTTTCAAATATATAAAAAAAATAATTATAATTTGAATTAATTGGGCAATCGCCGCTGTAGGGTTGCTGTTACGATATAGATATATGTATGTATTAAATATAAAGAAAAATCAAAGATTTTTCTAAAAACTATTTAATCAGTATATATGCAAGTTTGTGTGGGGAAAATATTTTACAGAAAAGCTACGATCAATGTAAAAATTAGTAAACGGAAAAAGGATCCAAAGCGAGCAGTTTTTACATATAAAGAGTTCATTATCTTGAGAAAGTAATAGTTAATGACATACCATTGGAATTATATATATATATATATATATATATATATATATATATATATATATATGATAAAAATACATTAATATAAGTTATATTCAGAAAAGTGTTCATTATGAAGAATACAGTAAATTTAAATGAAAAGGTGGACAATAATGTCAACATAAAGTAGCAACCGAATGCAATTTTGGGGCTATCAAGTGAACTCACTGTCAACTATATATATATATATATATATATATATATATATATATATATATATATATATATATATATATATACAGTGTATTTCACCATAAATTGCGTTATGAATTAAATTACGTGATATGATTGTGTTATAATATATTTTATTACCATTTTCACTCCCGAATGGATGTATTAGGTTAAGTGAAGTAAGGATATTTTTGCTATCATATATATATATATATATATATATATATATATATATATATGCGTGTGTATTTGCGCGCACGCACATATATATTACAAGTAATACATCCTTTTTACGTCCGTTTTGTTCGTGGAATTATGTTGCTTGGCGTATATCAATATGTATTATTATACTTTATTCATCATTTTATTATATATATATATATATATATATATATATATATATATGTGTGTGTATGTGTGTGTGTGTATTTACGTATGCATGTATGAATAACAATAAAAACGATGGTTTTATAGAAATATTTCTTTTCATTGCGTTGTAGCATTGTTTACCTTCATCTCTTTTGTCTTTGTTCGGGAGCCCATTTTATTTCTCGCAGGATGTTAACTTAACAAACCAATGTATGAAAAGAATGAGATAAATTTAATCTGATGCTAGCGGAAGAGATGCAGTAAAAGATGGCGACTTGACAATTGTGTTTTATTTCCCATTGTCAACTGGCTATTCATTGCGCATTCAAAAAGACTTAACTTCATAAATGGAGGCAGAGCCTATTCGCAATACCACACAGATGAAATCATTATCCAAGGGTACAAAATGGACAATGTGTTGTGTATTTACACAATGAGACTTAAGCTAGCTTTCCATTAAATGGAGACGCAACATTGGCCCATAAAGTTCGTTTTTTCCTCTTTTTGTTGTATATTCAAGAATATCAGACATCAGTTATTGTTCATATTCACCTTCTTTTTTACTGACGTCAAGGCACACATTAAATATATGTAAAATAAATATTTAATTAAGTAAGCAAACAATAGCAAGTATCATATTGGACAGTTTGCGTACGGGATTGAATATGACAATCAATTGTTACGTTTATTTGAAATTCGATATATATACATGTATACAGTGTAACCCAATTTATAAGAAACCCGGATATAAGAGAGATTTTGTCTGGTCCCAAATTAGAGCCTGTGTTAATAAAACAAAAGAGACAAAACCCGGATATAAGAGAAATCCGATATAAGAGACTTCTTCTCCGGTCCCGACAACTCTCTTATATCCGGGTTACACTGTATATATATATATATATATATATATATATATATATATATATATATATATATAGAGAGAGAGAGAGAGAGAGAGAGAGAGAGTTAACTGTATTCAATCTTGGGAAAATTTCAGATAATATTTAATCTATAGTAGAGCGAGCTGAAAATTCGTGATCTGAACACAAAATATAAAATAAATATTTTGATGCTTCATGACTTGATTGAATGTTTTTTTGATATGATATTTTTTCTGTAATAATTTCAGTTCTATTAGTAGACAATGGATATCTGTTGATATATGTTTGATTGGTTCTTTTCTCTTCGCCACTCTTATAGATCTCTTTGGACTAATACTGGTGTCTCCCGGGGCTGTATACTTGAAGCTACTCGGTTCGTAATTTTCATCAATGACATCAGTTCTCAACTTGATAATTTTGCTAGTGACACAACGATTTACTCCTGTCTTGATAGTTAGTCTAATCAGATCGATGAGTGTAAAATTAGCATCTGATCTAAAAATTAATAATAACAATTAACTACAATCTGTTGTTAACTAGGAGAAGGCATGATTGTTATTTTTAACGACACCAAAACGAAACTTCTCTCTATCAATCAACTGAAAGACAACTTCCTGCCTCCTACCAGCGTGAGCGTTACTAACCTCCAGGAGAAGTATTCATCTCGCCTTCTCGGAAATATTACTGTTGTAGTGTCTACCCTCTAATGGGTCTGTTATGGACCCTTCCACTTTCTATAAAGTAGTATGACTAGTAAGCCTCGCGGGAACATTGCTAGACTGTGAACAGTCGACCAGACTGTTCATTGCTGTCGGAGAGGAACTCGGACGATGCTTTGCCGAGGGGCTAAGTTTCGTTTGGAGAGATAGACAGTCCCTGAACCCTTTTATGCCGCTTCTAAGGGAATATTTTTGGCAGAGCCTACGGGCTCGGAGAACACACGGTAAACTCGGCCTTGTCCCACATACCACCCTCGTGGTGGGGGGCTGTTAAATATTAACGGTGCTGGACTGTTCTTCCGAGGCTTTGACTGTTCGCAGCTCCTGTCGAACTCTCTGCCTTGGGCCGAGAGGAATCCGGTCGAGGCTGTGCCGAAGGGCAATGTTTCGTCCGGGTAGGTAGACAGACCCGAACCTCTTTATACGGGAATGTTTTGCCGAGCCTACAGGCTAGGATGACCCACGTCAAACTCGGCCTTGTGCCACATATAAGTGATAGACTGAACGCTGGTCAAGCGATACACACTCCCAGGTCATGTAACACACTTCTGTTGTATTTACTGTTAAATATAGTATTTATCTTCAACCTCTTGTTTTGTCATTTCTTAAACAATCACTTGGTCACAACAATTACATTGTATCAAATCATAAGTCTGCTCATCATAAATGTAGTTCACGGTGACGTGCTAGATATGTTTTTATCTCCTGATTTTATCATGCATATTTATAATTCTGCCATTAGTCCATGCCTTGAATACTGCTACCACATGTTGTCAGGTGTTCCTGTTGTATAGCAAGAGATTCTTGATAAAACTCAAAGAATCAGCAACATTGTTGGTCCTGATCTGGCGTCTTGGCTTCAGTCATTTTCTCACCGCGCTTATTTAGCTACCCTGTGCCTTTTCTATAAATAATTTCATGGTAATTGTTCGGATGAACTCTTTCCTACGTTACCTAGACTTTATGAATGTAAGCGCAGGACTATCTTGGCGGCAAGGTCTCATCAATTAACAGTTGTATTGGCTAGATAAATTATATGCTAACAGTGTCTTTTTTCGCACTTCTCGCTTGTGGATCGCTTTTGCATCGATGCTTTTCAGTCAGCTTTGATATTCAAAATTTCAAATGTAATTTCAATCATTATGTACTGCACTCTTGATTACTCTTCTATTGTTCTCCATCTTTAATGTTTGTCCTTTTTATTCTTTCACACTCAATAACCCCTTGTGTCATACTGATATTGCTGCCATGCACGGGGTGATATGATTTTAAATATCGTACTTGATAAGAAACCTTTCACTGCCTTCTACATAATACTATATACTGTTCAATTCTCGTTTAAAATTAGTTACTTTCATGTCGGTTAAAGTTATTTTTTCTTGATTAAACCACACTGCCGTGAGTAATGGAATTTCTTAAGATTTATTTGAAATGTCTACTTGGTAGAAACATTTTACGTATCTATTTTATTCGGTTTTTATACGTCTTCTGTGAATATGCGGTTCGGATTTCGTTTATTGAAGCAGAAAGAGAATTACGAAATCTGAGTTTTAAATTCTGGCCAAGTGAGTTACGCCCACTTTTGTATAAATATATTTGTGAATCAGAGAACGTACTGAAGGCAAGAGAGACTGGGGAAGCTAGCGAAAATATTACCTAACGATCTTGTGTAATTCGTTGGCAGAACAAGGAGAGATACCAAAAAAAAAGTTTACTTAGAGTTATAATATAGTTGATAGGTATAATACAGGAGGTTTGTGGAGAGTCATAATTTGCGACGTTCTTAAGGGGCAAAACACAGGAGAAGAAAAATAAGAATCCTGTCTTCCTCTCATAACATTAATGTCAGAGTTGAGTTGGACCTCTTGTCTTGGTGCAGTAATATCTTTAAGAGAGTTCACACTCTGAATTCAAAAGTAATGTAAAGATGAATATGGTCCATCAAGCAATAACGCCACTAACACACCACTGTTTCAATGTCTGTAGTATATATGTTGTCCCTAAAACTTTGTGGATTATATGAGATTAGCGTATATTTACTGACAGCGTAATAAGTGATATGCTCCAGAAATATTCCGAAATTAAGCAAAAATAAAATTAATTTTCCATCATTTAGCATTGTTAGGAGAAATAGTGATAAATAAAAAAAAAGAATATTCGTGGGACGCTTTCTTCTTTTTAACTTCATTGAGTATAAAGTGCTGTTTAAGTTGAGGTGACTACACATGCATAAGAAACGTACTGCTGCTAAAATTTAAACTTTCATTTGTTTTTTAAACATGTCTTTGAATATATAATCTAGACAAATTCATTTAGTATGATTTTCTTTTTCTTCAGATTTTTTCCAACTATTTTCATTAAATACCTCACATTATTATAAGAAAGGTTAAATGTGGTTTGAACGCGGTCGTAAATTTACTGGGGAATATCTAGCAATTGAAGCACATTCTACAAACTATAGTCCAACTGAATCCTTAATTTAGCTTTATAAATAAGAAGTAGTAACTTAAACTATTATCTTATTATATTAATCTCACTTTAATTTTTATATATGTTCTATAAATACATCTCCGACTTATCAGAAGCTGCTAATAAGTGCTATGCTTGCTGTCTAACATTCTTTCTTTCTGCATGTTTAATTTAAATTAATATTTCATATGGACCTGTCTTGTAATATAACTATGAAATGTGATAAATGCAAATCGAATTTTATAGATCAAACCTACAAATTTTCAAATATAATTGTTATTAATCATTTTGCTCAAAGCAAAGCAATAAAGCAACTACGACGCAGGGTGTTACTGAGTGTAAGAAAGCATACGAAAAAAGCCCTTATTAACGAGGAAGAAAAAGAAAACAACCATTATTAAGGAACAAGAACAATAAAAGAACAGAAACTATGAAGACAGAAGCTATCAAGTGATATTACTATCATATTTTGACGGTAAAATTTGAATGGAAAGCAAGAAGCCCGAAGAGATTTTCACAAACGAGAAATGCGAAAAAAGAAACAGTTAGCGTAAAACTTAGAATCATATATAGTCATACCATATGTAAAATGATGAGACTTTGCTGGTAATCTAGTACTGCACTTTCATTCATAGAGTCAAATTACCATAGGGGAAAGTTCATCATAACAGTTACCATGAAAGTATTTACAGAATAGTCACACGGAATGTGAATTATCAAGTGTACAGTACGACGGGTACGAATTCACTGATTCTCATTAACATAGTCTATGAGGAATTGAAATGAATAATACGTTATATATATATATATATATGTGTGTGTGTGTGTGTGTGTGTGTTTTGGCCAGAACAATGTTAACGGTAAAAAATGTGTATGTATTCTTAAGAATACACGCTAATGATTATAACACTTTTTCTGTGACGACATAAAATTATTGTGCACTGGGAATATCGTACCATTCGCAAACTTTCAGCATTCACATAAAGAAAGCATATCTCGGAAATTAGAAATATGA
>OZ038486.1:60446838-60509338 GCA_964036315.1 Acanthosepion esculentum | reverse complement strand
CGAGGGGGGTAACAGATATAAAAAAAAATATTTATACCATGACTTTCAAAGAGACAAACATTTCTAAATTAAGTTCATTCATTTCTGAATAAGTTCTGAAGTTTTCATTAAAATCCAACAAGTAGTTAATTTTTACAAGAATTTCGAAATTAATGTGTCTTTCAACTGACAAAAAAACAACTAAAAAAAAACGCTAAAAAGGTCAAAATTGGACATACCTACATATATATATACACACACACATATATATATATATATATATATATATATATATATATATATATATACACACACACACATATATATATATATATATATATATATATATATATATATATATATATATATATATATACACACACACACACATATATATATATATATATATATATATATATATATATATATATATATATATATATATATATATATATATATATATATATATACACACACACACACATACATATATATGTGTGTGTGTGTGTGTGTGTGTGTGTGTTATTGAGGCAGTTATTATTAATGACCACGGAACTTTTCTGTTTAATAATGTTTTTTTTTCATTTTTCTTGTTTTCTCGAAAGATTTTGTTTAAATATGTGGGTCTACGTTGTTGAAAAAATTGTTGTCTTTGGTGTTTTGCCGTGGGCTTTCGCTTGTCGTTCAATGTTATCTTGACTTGATGATTTATTTTAAAGTTGGTTGCTTATTATTTTATTTTATTGCTAATAACATTTTGGGAAGTTAGGTAGTGATGTTGGATTAGTTCAAAAGTATTTTGAAGGAAATTGGTACTTCTTATTTGAAGGATAGGCTATTAAAAATGTCTAAGATGTTTCTGTCAGTTTTAAATGCTATTTTATTTTTGTTAGGTTTTTAATTGTTATGGCCTCAAGAATTCTTAAGCGTTTTTTGCATTTTTTTTAGAGGATTTTAGCAATATTGATTATGATCTTTCTATTTCGGAGGATCTGAATCTAACTAGTCGTACATTGTGTTGTTATAAGGTGGATTTTATGTCGCTTGTGTCATTAATATATAATTAAGACGACATGAGATATTTTTGGTTGTGTGGCCGATGTTATTGTTATTATGTGTGAAACACTCTCGAAACGGGCATATCTACATATAAACTACATTGGTTTTATTGAGGAACGATTTTGGGGAAGTAGTACAATTTCGGACGATTAGGTTTGAGGTTTTACATTTGGTGTAGTTGTTCATTAACTTTATAGTTGCTGTGCAATTGATTCCTATACTAAAGCTTAATTGTCTTATTTTTGTCTGTCTGTTTATCTGTGTTATTATTATGAATATTTGAAAGGTAGTGTTTTACACGTTGGTCAACTACATTTTTGGGGAAATTGCTGTTAATGATAGTTTGTTTTATATTGGTAAGTTCTTTAAACACAAATGACTATGGTCTTTTTTCAACATCTTAGACCCCCACACGCACACACACACACACACACATATATATATATATATATATATATATATATATATATATATATATATATAAATTGCGAGAAAGCAAGAAAAATAGAAAAAATGATAATTAAATGGAAAAGTTCCGTAGTCTTTAATACCACATGCTTCAATAATTAAATGCTGCCAATGATGTGTGTGCGTTTGCGCGCGCGAAACTGTCATTACATGTATAAATTTGATAACTACAATTACCATTCTAAACCCAATTTGTTTCATTGTAATTTTGTGGTACGTGTATAAACTATAAATGTAAAATCCTGAGAAAATAACTTGAAATTAAATTAATAATGAACGGCTCTGCAAATTATAAAGTGACGTCAAAGAGTATTCACTATTTTCTCGTTAATCTTACTTCCACTGAGCAAGTCAATGAATCTCACATCAGAAACGCGGAATTTAATAATTAGTCTGTGATTGCAAATGAATCAATAAAGAGGAACTATTAAGATTTTGTAGGCGTTTAATTTGTGGGCTGATAACACCAAAACGAATCAAGTACAAGAATTTAAATGGAATTGGAAGGATTTTAACAAAGGACAGATAATGTGACTCAGTTTTCCTAAAATGTACTGGAATAGCAAAAGCTGTCTTTGAAAAGCTAAATATAGTCTTAAGAACCAGGAACATTTCTTTAGAAAATAAGCAAAGAGTGCGAAGCTAATGTACTATTGAACCTTCTATCTGTCAGTAAAAACTGTACAAGATGAAGAAGAGAATGTGAGACAACGGAAATGTGTTTCTACATAAGGTTACTGAGAATATGCTGGACTGAACATGTCAGGCAAGTTGAAGCTGTAGGGAAAAACTAAACAGAAAAGGACTCTGATACATAACATCAAAAAGAGACAGTTGTAATGTCTCGGGCATATAATGAGGAAAGTAGGCCTGAGGATTTTTACACTAGCAGGAACTACTGAAGTTAAAAGGGACAAAAGTAAGCAGTGAATAGCTTACCTGATGAAATTGTAAAAGTGGTTGGTAGAACAGAGACTGAGTGAGATCGGAAAAAAAACTTTACTAATGACTAAAATAATATACGAAGATATGACACATAACATAGAAGAAGTATTTTTGATCAGGACTGGTTGACATTGCGTTTCTGTGGGTAAGTATAAAAATATTTTTCTTCACATACGTTTTTTTAATTTTCCATAAATTCTCAAAAAATCTTGTGAATGATAGGAGAGTGGTTGCCGTTTCTTTTTCTAGGGTTTTGAATTCCTAAAAAACGTTCTCCTGAACTGGTTGCCATAGGAGGATATAAAACTCTGTCTATAGTTCTTTATTAACGCCTACATAATATTTAGCAATATTTTGGGGGATAATTACAAAATGTTGTGGGTGTGTGGAAAGCTTTAAGAGTTTTTGCCGGGCCCCTAATAATATATTATTTCTTTGTGTTAATAAACTTCAGACATTTTTTCTTCGACTTAATATGAGAAATGTATTGTCTGGAAGAAAAAAGTCTTCGATTCAATTGTAGTCACCGCTGGAATAATAGATGATGTTGATTTAATGTCTTCATATGTACAGTATCACATATTTTAGAAAAGTAAGATGGTTATGGTTAGAGGTGTCCCATTGATTTTGACACATATTTTGAATATTTTCCCATTGACAGATTATAAAACAGAAAATATAACACTTGAAAAAATTATTCAAGGAAGTGAAGAAGAAAGGAAAAGCTATTAAATATAAGAACAACTGCAATATTGGCAGCTAAAAATCTAAAACAAATAAAGGCAAGATAAGTTTTGCGTATTGAAAATCTCAACAGACAAGAGATTTTGTTAGATGTTGCTCGCCTTGTTCGCAGTTAATATACCACCAAACACATCCACACATACAACGTTATGTAATGGATAGTCCGATGTCCGCAATACCAGAGAAAAATGCATAAATTAACAATAATATGCCACCAAACACATCCAAACATAAAACGTTAAATGGATATTCCGAAGTCTACAATACCAGAGAAAACATAAATTAACACTAACATGCCACCAAACACATGAATACATACAACGTTACATGGATTTTCAGACGTCTACAATACCAGTGAAAAAACATAGAATAACACTAACATACCCCCAAACACATCCATACATACAACCTTAAGAAATACATAGTCCGACGTTTACAATACCAGAGAAAATCTATGAATGAACACATATGCGCATACAAAAATGCGATGATAAGTATCAAACTTACCCTTCGGATAAACAGCGACCGTGTAATCATAACATTACCCTATAAAGATAGAGACATAAGGGACGTGGAAGAGGCTTGGTAAACGGCAAGAATCTGTATCCCTTACCTAAAGAGCCTATCGGAAAGGCCTCAGAATTTAATATATAGGATTAGGGCAAACCTACAGAGAAATATCTGCTGAGACAAACTCTAACATAGAGAAGAACTGGGGTCATTATTTTTATGCAGTCTATCCATTACATTGGGTCTAAAATCAAGTGTTTAAAACAAGTGTTCCCTTACAATAAGGCAGATATAACATAGAAACGCCATAATATGCGTGACAAAGAAATAAACCCTGGATGTTCATGATAGCAGAAAATGGCTGAAAACATATTTATATGTGTATGTGTCAAATGATGTAAATTACGGGTCTGAGAAAGACAAAGTATATATATATATATATATATATATATATATATATATATATATATATATATATATGTGTGCGTGCGTGCGTGCGTGTGTGTCGTGACAGACTATTTTAATAACTGTTCTTGTGCATGCCATTTTGTTAGAAACTTCGTATTTTTGTTGTAATTATATTGTGAAATATTTTTCAAGTGACTTTATAGAGTCAAACTTTTATCATTTAAAATTCTTGCATCGAACGTTATCATAAAATATTATTTTTTCATTACCTGTGATAATTCTGATTAAGAAAGACTCTTTTTAGAGTTGTAATAGCATAAGGATCGCTGCAGAAACATGATCGAGCGATTTCTGTTCTGTCAGAGAATGTTGTGTCTACGTGTCGATATTGTAAACGAACTCAAGCATCTTGCAAATAGCGATATCCAGCTGGCGTAAGGGTATTAAATTCTTAGCGCTCTGTTTCGAGGAAATCTTCGGTTTATTCTCCACAAAGGAACGTTCCATCAGTGTCGAAATATCGCTCGAAGTGAGGTTGATATTTTAGGTTAAAATCACCATCAAAATCAAATATACCAAGCCTCGTTGTGACTATCAAAAGTGCTGGAGCACGATCAAAATACACACTGAATGTTTTCTGTCAAACTTTGAAATTTATAAAGTCAACTTTTCGTCCGCCATCTTTGAGGCTTTGATTTGTAGACAAAATACCAATATTTAACAAAAACTTGTACACAAATGGACGATGCAAGGTGTCAGTCAAGTACATACAAAAATATCGTCACCAAATCAAACACCAGTATTAAGTTGCTTTAATTTATATTAACAATTTAAATCAGGCACATACTTTTCCAGTGATCTGATACATTATACAATAGGAATAGTGGCACAAAATAGATTCAATTAAATTTATTCTTATTTTTATCCACATGAATGAATTCGTATCTCATCAGAGAAACTGGAATTAAATTCTTAAAGATACTGTGAAATGTGTAGAAAACTTAGCAATAAACAATGAAACAAAACTCAATAGTATTCTTATGTTTCTCTTTATTTCATTTTTAGTGGAACGTGACTATGAATTATTCTCATAAATTTAATTTTCCATTAAGAAAAAAAATCATGCGGGCACTGAATATCATAAGAGCTAAAGTGTTATTATTTCAGTTTTGAAAATGTTGTATGAATATAAATGTGTATTTCATTGCTACTTACATCTTGACTTATTCTTTCATGTTCTCTCATCGTCATTCATTTGAAAGTAACGAAATGAATGTAATTGTAATAAAATATGAAATTTAATATTCGTTCAATTTCTAATAATACGCGGTGCACTTATTAATACACACAAAAACACGTATAATATCAGTCATGGACGCAACAACGATGGGCTAAGTTTGTTCAGGAATTGAAACACTATTGTTATATATATATATATATATATATATATATTCAACAAAACAAATCATTTCCGTTGAGTTGACCGATTAAATAGGTCAATGTCTGAACCGTACACCCCTTCCTTCCTCAATATTAAGTATTATAAAGTAATATAAAAATGAATTTTAAAATTCTCCCTTCTCTCTCTAAACTCTACCAAGTCTCTCACACCAGTCCTCGCTACATTCTATGTTAAATTTATAAGCTTAATACTGCCCGACAAAAGTGTAAATTTTCTTTCATTTTTCGTTTCCCCTTTTGATAGTGAGGTGTGAAGATCCAAGGAAAGTTAAAAGTCCTTGGTGAAAAAAACTATTACAATGGAGCCTTAACGTGTTCAGTTTTTCTTTAAATTATTAGCTCTGAATTAACATTGAGCACTCAGGATTTTATCCTGCTTGGGATTATCCATACGGATTACCAAGATTTTCGTTACTTAACTATATATATATATATATATATATACATACATACACACACATAGGTAGGTATATATATATATATATATATATAAAGACATTTATGATATGTTTAACGTTCTTTTTATAGATACAAGTATTTAAGCAAATATTTATTTGTATCTATAAAAAGAACGTTAAACATATCATAAATGTCTTTCAATACATTGTCGGATTTTGTCCAATACATATATATATATATATATATATATATATATATATATATATATATATATATACATACATAAGTATATTATAATGAATCATTCACACAAAAAGTCAATTAGTAAAGTTAATGATATAAAATGGTGAGTTCACCTCGCTAAATAAATTGTAAATATGTATTAACCGACTAACCACTCGATGAATGCTATGTTCATTGCATTTAAAATTATAAAATGTATTAGGTCTTCCTTAAAAATGCAAGTACTCTCGACGTGTCCTCCGGTCATCATCAGACATGGAAACTAGTTTAATTTTGGTAAAACTCACCTAGCATCTTAGACGAAAATTATATAATGCGAATCGAAAATTTTTTTTAAAGTCTGTTATTGATAACAGATACAAACTTGTGGAGCTTGCAGTCGCCACGCTGAGGTTGATTTTTTAAAAAAAGAATAAGTGAGAGCGTTTTTTATTAATACGGCAATTGAAGATTTTTTTTATTGTTGTAGTAGTTTATCAGTCAACGTGGCATGAAATAAATAATTAAATCAGTAGATCAATGCCTCAGTTGTTTTCCCGAAAATTTGAACGTCGGATCAGTTCTTTTAAATCAAATATGTAGTGCAGTTTAATTTACATCACAATGAATCATTCATACAAAAAAGCAAATTAGTATAGTTTATGATATGAACTGGCGAATTCACTTTAACTAAATTTTGCAGATGCATTAACCCACTAGCCTCTCGATGAATGTTATATATATATATATATATATATATATATATATATATATATATATATATATATATATATGAAGAAATATAGTCTTAAAGTGTGCTATATTTATGGGATAAAGTGCTCAATATCAGAGATAGAGCGTGTGTAAATATAAAAGTGAAATGCAATCGTAGCCCGACGATTGCATCTAGCATGAAACAGACTGTCGCCTCTAAGTGTTGACTTCTATGTTCACTTTTATATATATATATATATATATATATATAATAAATTTTATTCCGCTTTTTAAACAGTTTTATTTTATCCTTATTCAGATTTAAAATATACCACTTTGTATTAGCAGTAAATTTGTTTGTAAATATTATATGTTGTATCTAGTTTATAGGCTGCATGTCCCAATCTTTAACGCTTCGACAACTAATTTTATGTTTGCTCGTTTAGCAGATGTTGATATGGAGTTTATTTCAGAGAATATTTCAGCAGGCCTTTAGAATATAATGATGTCAGTTACTCATAGAACGAGTTGTATTTCTTCTTAAGAATCCTACTGCTATAATACGGAAGAGTAACACATCTGCAATGCAACACATATCGCCTTTCATCAAGAAACCTAATACTGACAAATTTGTGATATTTAGAAAGAGTGAATAAAACTTACTAATACGAGGTTGGCCAGAAAGTCCTGACTAACTTAGGAAACGTGCCCAAAAGATTATTTTGGATGAAGATATTAAACCTTTGGAAAACTGACCAGCACAATGTCGTGGTATTAATATAAGGGAGTCTTTGTGCTTGCTATGGAATTGAAGAAAGAAGTTCTCGAAGGAAAACTACGCAATATCCTTGAGCTTTGTCATGACAGCCAAGAAGAAATGAGAAAAAACCCCAATGAGAAAATCTGAATTGATGCAATTGTACGATGCAATGTCAGCAACAAGAATTACTAACTAAATCCTTTTCAATGTATAAATAGAGCTGACACGAAACATTTTTCACTGTTGGACCAATATTTTACATGGATTTTTTCCAGTATGATTATTAAATTGATTCTCTATCATCCGCCATACAGGATTAAAGAAAAAGGTTTAAGGGTCACTAGAAAATCCCCATTGCAGACACCTGTATACGGTGCGATGAGTAAATTGTCGCTATAGTATATTTTTACTTTTGCACATGCGCATTGTGTTTTTATTTTGTGGACTGCACAGTAGAGTAGGGAAAATTGGCCACGGTCTGTCGAAAAAAGAACCCCATGACACAGCTCACTACGCCATACATTTTGAAACACAAACCTTAATACGAAAATTTCAGTGTGTTTTCGTGTAAATCTTAGACTGTGCAGAGGATTCGGAAAAAGTTGAATGAGTCAAATCGGGATTACGAAGTGTCAACAGCTCAGAAATCTCCCTCTGATCGTTCCGATAAGGAAAGAACTCCGGAATTTGTTGTTGAGGGTCTCAGGCTCAATACGGAGTACTACATCAAGTGACTTCAAGAGTTAGTGCTGCCCTGAGTCAAGTAGGGTGGCTGCTGGTAGACCTATGTCTGACAACTGGCCTGTGCACCGTATCACACAAGCAGGAGAATCAAGTCATGGCTATCAGACAATTTCTGCGATCACATCACAGCTTACATCTGGCCACCTAACTGGCCAGACTGCAATTCCATTGAGTATGGTGTGCAGAACGAAGTTGATCGAGAGATCAACAAAACTCTTTGTAACACCAAATATTAACTGAAGGCAATAATTATGACAGCGTTCAACAACTTAAATAAAGAGACGATATAGAAGAGTTTTCAGGAGATTACGAATTCGTCTGGAGGTCGTGGCTGAAGCCAATGGCGATTTTATTGAATAAACGTATTCTTTAGCATTTCAAGATTCCTTTCTAACATTTTGGTAAATATTTTTTTTAATATGAGATGTCAGTTTTATTTTTCAATTTTGTTTAATTTAGATGACAATTTTATCCATCACATATATTTCTTGCATGCGGATGTGATGAGTGTTGAGTCTGTGCAAATAGCTTTTTCTCAGATTTTGTCGAAACAAATATAAACAAAATGGTGTCTATGCTCTATTATCGATAGTCTTAACGTTGCTGAAAATTACACATATTTTTACTTCTGTAAGAGGCTGTGATACTGACATCCAATTCAAAAAAGTTTTTAGAATAATAAAACTCTTTTTAAAACAACCTGAAAAATAAATATAACAATGAGCATAATATATATATATATATATATACTGGCTGTATTCTGTTATTAAGCATACGTTTACATTTCAGCAACGTTCTCTATACAATAGCACTTGCATATCATTTAATAACTATTGCCTTTGTCCGAAATCATAAAATATATCTTTATGTAAATATATTCATTTTACTATACCCACTCTAGGTTTTGGATTTCAGACTTCCTCTGAATACTGTAACTCGAAAATGTGTAGTTTTTTTTATGTAAACTCGCCACAAGAATGTAAAAATCGCAATAACTAAACAAGAAAAGTAATTACAAAAAAGAAAAGAGAAATATGTCTATGAAATAATGTAATATATTAAATTAAATATATTATAATTATAGAAGAAATATTTATCAATAAATTAAAGTGACACACTATCCAGTTATTATTAATTAGAATTTATTCATTTCTATTCTATGCTGAAGGAATATTGGATATTTAATGAAATATACTGAATGTCGTTAACTCTATGATAAACCATCTCATAAACAAAGCTAACATACTTTATGAAAGATGCAGTAACCTTCTGATCACGCTTATAGACCCTCTCATGGAAGTGCTTACACGTGTCTGTGAGGGGACAGAATGTACGATTGTTAGCAATAGGATGAGCACCAATTGCGAATTGCAAATTGGAAATTTCAAAATCAAACAAGTACAATAATTTAATTAAGGAAGTGATTTAACAGAGGACAGAAAATGTGACAATGAGATCCAAAGGCACATTAGATAGCAAAAGGTACATTCCAAAAGCTAAGCAAGTTGGTTTGGTTTGATTTGGTATGCTTTGGTATGCTTCATGGCATATCAACCTCAATGGGTTATTTGATGCCGACATCATTTTTACTGCTGGTAATATTTTTTTAACTTATAGCTGGTAATTTTGTTCTAAAAAATGTATTACTGATAATGTTGAAACTTGACTAATGCATGGAATAATAATGCAACACAAAATGTACTTAGAACAAAATGTATTGAAACAAGAAAGTGTACACAATATTTACATATAGTCTTTTGTATATTCCTGGGAAGACCGTTCCTGGAGAATGTGTTGACTGAGTCACAGTCGGGCAGAGTCTCTGGTTGAATCTCTTGACTCGTTCCCCTCTCCTCCCGGTACCAACCATATTTATATGGTCGGTACTCCACTATGCGAATTAGGTGGTTCCTACCACAACAGATAATAATTTTTTTTATAAAGTATTTCTGGTATTAAAACATATTTTTAAACTTTCATAGTGTTTAACCCTAGTTTAGGGTTTAACTATTTACCCATAGCTAGGACCCTAACAGTTGCTACGACTCCGGGTCAAGGTTCACCTGGGAACACCAGCAATTAAGAGGTGTTTCCACGCTCCTCAAAACCTCCTGATCAGAGTCCTTTTCTGTCGGACATTGTTTATCGTCTTACTTAGGATGCGGATCTAGTTTATCGTCACGCCCAGGACGGGCTAAGCAGAGTACTAAGAAATAGAAAATCTTCGCTAGAAAAAGAAAAGAAAAGATTACTAAACTGTTACGCGATATATGTCGTCCAGCCTGACAGCGAATGCTGGACAATCTCGCCCAAATATGAAGAAGAGACATGAAGCAAAAGATATGTGGTTCTACAGAAGGATGATGATGATACCATGAACCGATTAAGTGAGCAACAACGAAGTTTTAGACAGAATGTAAACAAAAAGTCAAATTATAATTAATATCAGGAAGAGACAGTTGGTATTTCCGGAGTATATAATGAGAAAAGGGGGCTTAGAAAATTTGATACTCACAGTAGTGATTGAAGACAAGAGGGAAAGAGAAAACCAAAGCATAACATACCCAGTGAGCTTGAGTTAATCTTTGGTAGAACAAAGTTCAGGAGAAATAACGGAAAGTAGAAATGTTATTAAGAGCAACAAAATGAAGGAAGTATTGGAGAGTCATGATCGCCTATATCCTGAGGGAATGCGGCTCACAAAGAAGATGTGTATACTAGAGTCATAAGTTGTATACTCTTGAGGGTAAAATTTACTAATTTGTATTAGAAATATGTTGTTACAAAATTTCCTTACTTTATATTTCATTTAGTATTATTTAGGACCACCGTGTAGCTTTTAAATGTTCATATTAATCCATTAATTCCATTTCGAGAGGGTGGTTATTATGGGTTATAGCTAGAATGGTATAATATCGAATTTCTATGAAACTGTGATTTTTTTTACATCTAACATTAATACGGGATTTCTCTTTACCTAAAATTAATGCCGTATATTTATTTTACCTTTTATAAACAATACAGAAGTATAACTGGTTTTTAAATGTTACAGATTAAATATATACGCATGGATGAAACAGCCAGTAAAAGGAAGAGAGGATGCCGGAACTTTAACTGTTTCTTCACACAAGTTTAGCAAGAAAGTAATTAATTAAAATTCAGAAAAACGGAACCAATTTATTCTGATGTTTTAAAAAGTACCAACAGAAAATTAAAGTTGAAATGTTTAAAAAGCCGATTCTATAATCAGCCATGTATGTTCCTTTTCATGAAAATCTACGGTATTAACTTACAAAAAAAGGCATTATTTTAAAGTTGGTAGTGAATGCTCTCGCAAATATTAAAATGAGAACTTAGCGTATGAATAAATGTTTATGGTACCTGTGCATTAAATTTATAAATATTATATAAAATTATCAAATCTATAAAGACAGGTTAAGTTTTCATGTTTTTTTCTATTTTAATTCTCTGATGAATCTTAATATTTAAATTAGTGATGTAATAAGCTATAGCAATAACATTCCCCTCCTATCACGTCCTTTGACCTCTGGGCTTAATAACTCTAAGGAACTATTGCAATAAAAATCATAAATACGAATGCTCATCATTATTTAAGAATTGGGTATAAATGAAAAGATTTGAAATTGAAAAAAAAAATCTTTTGCCACTTCAATGATACAGCCGTTAAAAACTTATATCTCCCCTCATCTGTTGGGAGTCGATTTCACAGGGTAGTGGTTCGCGGGACGATTCTGTCCGAGTGTAACCTACTTCTCACTCACTAATGGTATACGGAGGGAATGTGGGTGGTTTGCTACTATGTATGTGTCACTCTACGCAATCAAAATGGAATAGTCAATTATTTGTCAGGTGGCTTTAAACACTCCTAACTTCCTTTTTGGGGTATTTCGACACGGAAAAACTAGTGTCTTTTCTTCTCTTTCCACACGATCAAAAGTTTTATGAGGTTTTTGCCGGGCGCATCGGTTATGCAAAATAATGAAGAGTGGAACGCGCACAATTATTATGTTTCTGCATTTCGAAACGACAGAATTGTCTTTGAGCTAGAGAATGTTTTCTAGGTATATGAAAGAATCATATTTAGACGCAGGGGATCTACACATGACTGAAGTAATAATAAAAATATCGTGGTTTGAAAAATCAAATATATTCCTTCAAGAAAACCTTTAAAATTCGGTTGTTTGATTATCTTTAATCTTTATAAATACGAATACACTTAAAAATTAAAATCTAAATGTCTTGCTTGGAAAAAAAATTGAAATGTTTGTTTTAGGCAACACAGAAATTTAAGATTCCCATCCTCGTAGCATAAATGATTTCACTAAAGTAGTTTAATATAAATATTCTAAGTAGTAAAAATGAAAAATATTAACATTTAAACAAGATTATTAGGTTTTAAGGTTGCTTTCAATATTTGATAATATTTATCCTGGTATTTTTTTAAAGTTATGCGTATATTATACTATTATAACGTGTGGCTATCTCATATTTTTATTGAAATTTATACTAGGATGTCGAAAAATTTCAAGGAGTTGGCTGATATATTTGTTCAAAACGTATTTTTTAAAATTTACTATTGCTTTATCTACGTCAATATTTTCAACAGGGACGTAGAGTACTAGGGGAAAGGAAATCAGGAAATATAATTTTAATCTCCAGTCACTGTACTTTATCTTTTAAGATAACAAAAATATTTAGAAGAGAAAACAATTCCATCCCTGTAGGATTATAATAAAAAAAATTAGTATCCTGACTGGATAATTATGTAAACGTAGAATATATGGATGCGAAAGTTATTGATATTATCAGTCATTTATATGCCACGTGGGATAACGGTTAGGCGATCATATATCTTTGATACATGACTGACGAGTCAGATTTCTTTCTGCGGTCAACCAGTTGCCATACAAGGCAATAGAACCCAGTCTCTCCTGCTAATTATCCATAGCTGGCGAAGAAGAAGGGGATTCATACCTTTCCCAAGGTGGAGTAATGGATAGCGACACGAATTGAAGCATCGGAGAGACGAATTCGAATTCCAGTAGAAAAAATTACATTCAATTACGTGCAAATACCATTGGGCAAGGTATGAATTCTTTATGAATTTTACATTGGTGTTATTTTAGAATGTGTGGAAGAAACTAATGGGTTAGTGAACAAGCATCAGAACGAAATGATCAGAGATTCAGGTCGGAGAGATAATTAAGATTGGCATAATTATAAAGCTAATCAGGTAAATTATGCAGGAGAATTTTGAAAGTACATAATGTTTACAAAATCTACACTATAAAAAACGGTGGAAATTATGTATTCAGTAGTAAATATCGTTTAGATTTACTGACAAAATTTTGTCGTTAATCTTCATATGTAATAAATTACAGATTATTTATGAAACAAGTATGGTGACTTTCAAATTTAGCATCCGTATTGAAGTTTAATTAACCCGGCAATTACAATAAACTTCAATGATTGGATCGATGAAACAGCGAGATAAAATCCATGTTCAAATTATTCTGCTGCCCTAAGCATCGGCTTTCTTAAAATAAACTGCAATGCATTCATAAACGAACAACTAATTATGACTGATTAGTTATTGGACAAGGGGCAAAGCAATTAAACGCGTTATTAGAATAGATGACAGTGTAATTTTACATTGCTGCTATTTTAGTATGTGTGGGTGGAACTAATGAGTTAGTGAACAAGCATCGGAACAGAGCAATGGAATGATCAGGGTCTATAATTCAGGTTGGAGAGATAATTAAGATTGGCAAGAATTATAAAGATAATCAGGTAAATTATGAAGGAGAATTTTGACATGGACAGAAAAATACGGTGATGATCCGCGGCGGATCTACTATGTAACTAATCAAGCTCAAGTTTCAGGACCCCTAATCCCAGAGAGGCACCTGAAGCAACATTTGTTTAATGAGAGATATTTCCATAAATAATCAATGTATCATTTAAAAGTGTTTGTTTTTAAATTAAAAGAATGTCATTTTATTGATAGATTCTTAAGCTAATTGATTAAAGAAGCATATGTTGACCTTCGAATAATGTCTATTAACCATTTCATAAGATCTCAAAATTCACCTTTAATGAGTCAAATTTTAAACTTTTCACGGGTACTTGCAATACCCGAAACCCCAGCTGGATGGCCTGAAGAATTCACCATCATCAATTCATACCCTACGTTTTAGCAGTAGGATCTTCGAATCTAATGCGAGTAGTGACGAATTGACCTCCCATATTTGTTCAAGCTTCACGAACCCAAATGTGTAGGTCAGTAACTGTTGATAATAGGCTGAAGCCCGATGAAACGAAAGTTGAGCTAAATTCAAAGGATAAGGTGAGTAACTTTTATCAAACATCCCTGTATATTTAGCCCACTCGTGTGAATGTCAGCTCAGATAGGTTGTTTTCTCGGTTTGTAACCGTTTCTGTTTTCAGTTAATACCCTCCATAAATACTTAAATTTCAGCACTTGAGCTTTTCCTGACCGTTTTGTATCACACACATTGACAAGCAAACACGATGTCTCCATACTGTTTGTGGTTATTGTACTCTTCTTGCTTTCGTTTACTTTCTCCTCTACATGTTTCATTGTTCATTCAGCTTTTCTGCTGAGTCTGCCACCAGCTTTGTGCCAGCTTTTGTTTTTAAGAAATGTTTTTCCATTTATATATCCTTGTTGTGTTTTTAATACACTTCAGCGTAAGATATTTGATAAATCTACTGGACATATTATCAGATACCATATTTATATTCATTCTGAGCGATCGTACGCTAATTCTAACTTTCAAATTTCAATGTGTGGATGAATTGCTGGAATAATTAATCATCAGAGATGTCATAAGCTGTAAAGATATAAACAGACATTAATGCGGATATAATCAGAAACTAATTTAATTTACTACCCACAGTATTTTTTAAATCTTTTCACTTCGAAGAATGCGATAAGGCCACTACTGCACAGAGTGAAAGAATGTGAAAAGTAAGTTTTCTTTCCCAAAAATGTATCATTTTAGTTACCTACTGTAGTTTTGCAACGAATTATTCTTAAATGGAGATTATCCTCCAAAAAACAGAATAAATTTTATTGAATGATCCGTTTTATTTTACGATTTATCAAATCTTTGTGGGTTATTTAAAGCTGGAATGTATTTAAGATTGTATTAGCTTGCTAACAATACTTGTTTTGATCTCGATTGGTTTATTTTGTTTACGGCATATTAATATCAATGGGTTATTTAAAACCGACATGAGTTTTAGGATAGATTCGTAGGTGGGTTATTTAAAGCTGGAATGTATTTAAGATTGTATTAGCTTGCTAACAATACTTGTTTTGATCTGGATTGGTTTATTTTGTTTACGGCATATTAATATCAATGGGTTATTTAAAACCGACATGAGTTTTAGGATAGATTCGTAGGTGGGTTATTTAAAGCTGGAATGTATTTAAGATTGTATTAGCTTGCTAACAATACTTGTTTTGATCTGGATTGGTTTATTTTGTTTACGGCATATTAATATCAATGGGTTATTTAAAACCGACATGAGTTTTAGGATAGATTCGTAGGTGGGTTATTTAAAGCTGGAATGTATTTAAGATTGTATTAGCTTGCTAACAATACTTGTTTTGATCTGGATTGGTTTATTTTGTTTACGGCATATTAATATCAATGGGTTATTTAAAACCGACATGAGTTTTAGGATAGATTCGTATGGATTTTATATGCATTAACCTTTTTTTTTCAAAACTGGTAACTTTTCTTTTTTAAAATAAATGTTTTGCTGGCAATAACATTTTTTATTTTGTAATGTATTTTTATTATAAAAATCTATTTTTATACATTCACATTGATTTTGATGCAGCTTCAGTGTCAAATATTTGCTCAGAGATGGACCCCCCCCCCAAAAAAAAAATGCCCCAATACATGTCAAGGTAGCCCTCGGAACAACAGCAATTAAGAGGCATCTGCATGCTTCTCAAAACTTCGCGATCAGTGGTTCGCTGCCGTATGTAGTTTATCGTCATACCCAGATCGCCTCATCGAGGGAGATGTTACTCCTTTGAAGAGGTGCAATCGTCGTATTGAGAAGCCCCAGCCGGTCGGTACAACACTAGGTGTTCCCAAGTGAGCTACCATCTAAGTACTGACCGGCTTCGATGCTGCTTAAATTCGGAATATGTTGTAATCTGATGGTCAAATGTATCCTGAATTTAGAGGATAATAAAGTTCCATTAAGAATTCTCATACAGGAAGCATACCGCATCTTTTGTTAGCTATCACTATTTTTAATACTAAAGGTATTTTTCTCTCGAACCCTTTACCTCCCTTAGAAATTACCGCAGGAAAGGTATGTGTTCATTAATTCTACCCAGAGACAATATACCACGGTAGATTGTTCTATTACTCCTTGGGTGCAATTCATTATCGCAGCAGAAAAACAATGATTTCTAAACCGTTTAATAAGCAAGAGAAAACTACTACATTATATTATAGACAAAGATACTTTTTTCTCTACATCAAAGCTATGGCTTAAATATATAGTAGCCTGGGTTCTTTCGTCTTTGAAGTCAATCATTATAAGGGAAAGAAAACTCAGTAGTTCAAACAATGTAGGAGGAAATCGTTCATCTACCTGGCGCAAATACGTATGGCACTTCGCTGATAACAAAGAAAACTTGGTCCTACAATAGTATGATATCTACCGAGGCATTTGCGATCTACCGTAAATTTAAGATGCACTCATTTATGCTGGAAAATGCCTTCAAATCAGTATACAAACATTAAAATCACTATTTGATGATTTTTTGTATTTGCCGAAAATATAAGTAGTGAAGAACAATGAGTGAATACGCCGTAGAAAAAAAATCCAGTATAAATGAAACACCCAAATCTTCTCTCGGATAATCGTCTTCGTTTTATGGCCAATTAATAAAGATAGGATAAACCTTATTATTTAGAAGGGATTTTACTACATTCCAAATAATTATGGTCTTGTACCTAAGTGAAGCGTGTTGAGTAATCTTCCACATTCATGTTTGTTTTCTTTAAGAATAAGAGTTCTTACCAATGATATTCTTTCGTACATCTCCTCTGGTATTAGGCAATGTATTATTATCTAGAGACACTGAAGTTAGAAAAAAGATGATAAAGAGATAATATTTATTGTAAAGTGAATTTCTAACCGTCACATGCCACTGGAGATGCTAAATTAACTCCTCTCTAGGACAGTGATAACAAAGAAAATGAAAAATATATATGTAAATACATATCATTGTAAAAATGTAAAGTAGCTAAATTAATTTTAACAAGTCGAAATAGGTCAGGAGTGATACACAGACGTTCCGATAATCAGTCGTTAATATTCATGTGACGTTAACAAAGGATTTTAAGAATTGATGAATACATAAATTAAGAATATGCTGAGATGTATCAAAATGTTCGATCTAGATGATTACATTAACCTTGGCTTGCATATTAATTGCGGAATATTGCAGATTAATAAGACATGTGATATAAGTACCATATTCTACAATTCATGAATTCTAAAATATGGCATATATATATATATATATATATATATATATATATATATATATATATATATTATATGTATAAAGACATTTGTTAAAGACATTCTTATTATAGATACAAGTATTTAAGTAAATGCTCTGTTTATAATAAACAGTATTAAATAACATTTACCGGCCTGAATTTCCGAGAAATTTTCATAGAAAATATTCGTCCTCCGACATTAAGACCAAGAAATGTTATTTAATACTGTTTATCATAAACAAAGAATTTACTTAAATAATTATATGTATAAAAAGAATGTTAAACATAAAAATGTCTTGAAATAATTGTCGGACTTTGTCCATTTCATAATGTGTGACGTCATTTGATTACATTTGATACGCCAGGAGCAGTTATGAATGTACGTGAGAGATTGGAGTTTATAAGCAGTAAGTTCGATCTTGCCAACCGAACGATCCTCAGTGGCCGAATCGGTTAAGGCAGGTCAGACTATATGACTGTTCCGAATAGGATACAGGTTCGAATCCTGTCGTAGGACGAATATTTTCTATGAGACTTTCTCGGACATTCAGGCTGGTAAATGTTATTTAATACTGTTTATTATAAACAGAGCATTTACTTAAATACTTGTATCTATAAAAAGAATGTTAAACATAAAAATGTCTTTAAATAATTGTCGGACTTTGTCCATTTCATTATATATATATATATATATATAAGAGAGAGAGGGTAGCACAAGAATATAATACATCGGTATTTTTATAAATTTCACAATAAAAATTGTTGAATTTGAATGATACTTACTTCAAATATTTGAATGAATATTTTTGTTTATCTAAACGTAAATGAAAATTGAGAAACATTGTTTTTATGTAATATTATTGCCAATTTTCAAATTTGATTGTGTGAAAAAGTATTTAACACCTATAGAAATAATACGGTAAAAACGTTATTTTAAAACTATTTTCAATTATTTTGATATGGTGTGTACTTCCACCAATTCGAGGTTGTCTTCAGTATATGTATTTAACAAGCACATCACTCAATCGGCACAGTGATACCAGGTCTGATAGAGTAAAGACGATCCCGCTACCTACACTTATAGAAATGGTTAAAAGAAAATAATCGTCAAATGACATAAGATAAAATATTATACAAAGTTGGTAAGAGGTATAGAAAATTAATTATAGAAGATTTAAATTTGCTTTTGTGTAGTGGGTGCTCTTGTTCGAAAGAAGAAAGAAATGATACTACTGAAAATACTCAAAGGTGTTGTATTCCGCGTAAATAAATCGAGGCCACTGAATGATATATAACCCGGAATCGGAGACGTTTCTGATAGAATGACTCACGAGTTTTCACATCGTTTTCGATCCTGGCTTGAGGCATTCGGATGTTTAGTCGCAATGAGGAGCTGTGATACAGCGAAACAGTATTGTCTGCGAATGACACACACACACATTATATATATATATATATATATATATATATATATATATATATATATATATGTATGTATATATATTAGAGGGATAAATCCTTGTAGGTGACAAATTAATTTCCACCCTACAGCTTCACTCACACAGGCAGGATATGGCAAGCCTCTCCCTGTTCTGTCACTACTTCCAAGGAAAAGTGGTCGGACAAACTCCATTCCTTGATTCCCGGCCAGAACCCGCCTTGCTACTGACTTTGTAGTAAATCACACCGATTCACTTCGGATACTCATCGGATTCATTCTAACAGCTTCTTCCCGCGAATTACTACTCTGTGGAACCGACTCCCAAGAGTATTTTTCAATATAAACTACATACTTAACCTGTTCATTTTGAGGGTAAACCATTACTTTCCTCTGCTAACCAGATAAATAGCATCTTACTTTACCGCTCTAACTTGAACATGGGCCATGTACATGGTGAACAACACAGTGTTATATATATATATATATATATATATATATATAGATATATATATATATATATATGTGTGTGTGTGTGTGTGTGTATATATATTCAGGGTAGCATGAATCGATACAGCTCTTATCGCAAATAACTTAAGAGACTGTTTGACCAACACAAGGTTGCCCAAAATTCACGTTAAAAAATAAATAAATTAAAACATCAGACAAAAGTTAATTTTCTCCATCAATATATTCATTTCTGTAGTTCACTGCTAGCAGCAAGCAGATTTTTTTCCCCAGATGATGGCCACGTTGACCTGTCGAGGAATCTAAATGAAATAATAATAAAAACGAAAGAATATTAATATAAAACCCAGTCTGTCTGAAGATTTTAATATTTTTATTGTTCAACATATATATATATATATATATATATATATATATATATATATATATATATATACGCATGTCTGATTAAACAGTCTAGACATGTGTTTGTTTATTTATTAATTAATAAAATCACGTATAAGCTTTGTTATTTCACGATTGAAGTGTGCAAAATTTGACCTGGTTGTATTTATTGATTTTATTTTTCCGAGTACTTTGATATGTTCACAATACCGTCTTCAGGGTTATGATGACTAAGACAATTAGTTGTGGGGGTTCGAAGTAAATTTTGGCATTTCTGGTTAAACCGTTAATAATTCCCATCATGCGCAAAGTACCAAACGGAGATTTAAATTTTTTTTCCCATATTCTAAACATTATAATGTAGGTGTGATAACTTAGTTAAGAATTGAATTCTTGTGGTATGTTATATTTTGATTGTTTTGAAAAACGGTTGAGTTTTAACGTAAATATTTCTAAAGATCTATATAGTATAAAAATTTCAGTACATTTGTAATGATTTCATAGGTAATTTTTTTAACCATTGGTTTTATCTTTTTAATAAAGATGGCTTCAAAATTTGTACTTCCTGCATATGACGTTCTTGATAAAATATACATATATTGTGGACTAATAAACTTCTAAAATGTGAATGTTTACAGGAATGTTTTTGCAGATGTTTTGAAGTGGAGGTTGAATCATTCTTGTGTAGAGTGATCCCTCGTAATAGCATTATTATAGCTTGACCAACATATACATTAACTTTTATGCTGGAGTCGCAATCTCTCAAGTGACATTTAATTGATGTATAGTGTTGATTTTCTGCAATACGTCAATTGGTGGGGAGTAGCTATTACGGATGATACAGTTGGTTGTATTAAATTTGATATAGTATATAATTAATTTTATTGTTTTACTGGGTATATGTTAATTTAAAGTCAGAATATTTGGGAATTATTGTTAGAGTTCATCTACTATATATATATATATATATATATATATATATATATATATATATATATATATATATACGCACATCCCATGGAAAACGACAGAGAAGGTGCTTTGATTTTATTTTTATACAATTTATCATGCGATCTAATTTTTTTCTTTTCAGATGATACATTATATAAAAACTGTCCGAATGTTCTTTTAATCCGAGCGCTTTCGGCTATACATTTAGCCATTTTCAAGGATGAAATATTTTAACTGTTAAATATGAAATAGTTTGTTGCATGTATGTATTTATATAATGTTTTGATTTTTCAAAACACGGTCATGGTATTGTGTCCATGTTCGTAGTTGATATTATGAAGTGTTGTTTTTTCGCGTTTATTAATAAGGCTTCCTTTATTTTTAACCATTTTTGCATGTAGATGATGCTTTTATTGTTGAGTTGTCAACATGAATGTTACGAATAGTGTCCGGTATTCATCAATATTTAAATAAGACCTAATTGAACTATGGTCAGAAAGTTGTAGAGCGAGTCTTCGTGTCAAACATGTTGTAGTTTGGCCTATATAATTATTTACGAATTTTAATTGATCAGGAATGCAATTCCTAATGTGAATTTAAATTCGTAAATAATATTTGCCCTATTTAATTTTGTTCTAAGAGGTGAATTATTATTTTTAACTATAAAGTTAGAGGTTTTAATTTTTTTGTAATAAATAATTAATCTAATTTTTTTGCTATTGTCAATTACAGAAATGCACAATACCAGTTGACAATAGCAAAAAAAATATAGATTTTTAAAAAAATAATTAGATTATAATTTACTCCTGTCTCAATAGCAAATCCATCAGATCTGAAAAATTATGCCTGGCTCCTCCATTTGAAAAAAATCTCTAATCAGTGTTTAACTGGGCAGGAAATGATTTTTAAATGATAATACCACCAAAATAATTCTGCTTTCATTTAACCACCGAAGAGAATCTTCTCGGTCCGCCATCAGTATGGCAGACATCTGCCATACTGATGGCGGACCGAGAAGATTCTCCTGGAGAATATCAGAATGCTCCTTCTTGACCTCACTTTTCAACTGACTTGCAGTGAAACAACTATATCTAATCTATAGCTGTATAGTTGTACTGGTCATAGTCTATCTTGCACAATTAAAATTTACCACTTCTGTCTTCACTGAATAATGTTGCCATATCTGGTCTGGTGATTCTACTAATCATGTCGAGGTTCTTGACAAAATCCAAAGAAGGATCTGCAATGTAACCAATCCTGACGCAGCATGTCGATATAAGTGCCTTTCTCCTGTATTTTTCTATGAATATTTTATGAGCATTTTTTATGCTGAGACATTGACGGCCCGACAGCATGAATTTAAGCGAGCTACCAGATTTGCATCTAGGTCCCACATTTTTAATGTTGAAATAGTTAAATTTAACCGCCAGTTCTGTGTCAAAATTATCGTATCTCGCACGTCCCGCCTCCGGAATTCCTTTTCCTTTACTTGCTTCCCGGATAACTACAATTTTCAAAAAGTTACATACAGCTTCAATCGCCATGTTGTATCTTGAATCCCGTTGATCTTTTATCCTTTGCTTAATCCTCCCTATACCCAGTTTTTTCTCCCACTTTAATTATATGTACCGCACCCCGTGTGTGTGTGTGTGTGTGTGTGTGTGTGTGTGTGTGTGTGTGTGTGTGTGTGTGTGTGATAACAGAGATAAATGCATATTTTACATAGTTTTACATACGCATATTTAAGCGTACAGTGAAACGTATAGACATTTTAAAAGATTTTCTTAATTTGATTCATCAATATACATATATTTATTGCTGAGGGCAAGTATACAGCGCGTGCTTCGTACAAAGCTTTTATTAGATAATGACCCCTGGGTCATCCAGTTTACTCGGGTCTGAAATATAATTAACTCCGACCAAGTGCAATGTAGCTATGCCTCGCGGTTGCATTATATTCTTTCATTATATACTAATTCATGTCTCATGCAAATGCATCATTTTCTGATCTGATAACCACAATATGTTTCTTCTCTTTCTATAATTGGACCGAAATAATTCGTTATTAATTTGGCCATGTCAAATTTTCAGAAATAATGAGGATTAAATGTAGGCTATGTATTCGGCATCACGCAGTTTCGATTTTTAGAGTTTTACAAATCCGATATTTCACAATGTTAACATTATAAAAAGGAAGAATGTCAACATAGCAGTTAAGAATTGTTCCCTTTCATTGACTTCGTTGTTTAGCGGTATCATCAAACACTATGGGTTATTTGATGCCAAAATCTAAATATTTTTACACGATTTCGTTTTTTTAATTTTTATTTTTATTTTTCGTGAGGGGGAAAATGATCGTTTTTGTGATATATGACTTACTAATTAACTCATAGCTGGGAGAGAAGATGGGGATTCATATCTTGTCCAAGTGTATTTACGCGTAAGTGAATATAACGATCGCAACTGAAATTTGAACTCTTTAACTCGTTTTTAAGTTATAATTTAGTAGTTTTTTAAAATTGTCTGCTACATTGAAAATCTTTGTGGTCGAAATTCATTTGTTTTTTTTTTTCGCAATTCTCTTATATAAAGAGCTTCTATCTTGTTTATTCTTTGCTTATTATCTTGGTGGAGTAGTCTTGAATTTTCAACTAATATCGGTCTATACTCTGGATGTTGACATGAGTGTTCCTTTAAAGGCTTTCAGAAGGAACTACGATCTTAAATAAGTTAAAGAAGTTAAACGTAAGCTTTCTCGTCATGGTCACACATATACAAACAAACGTACATATTATTTACTCGTTTGACGGAGATGTAATCACCCAAAGGACATTTAAATTGATATAAGATGTTGGTGTTTCGTAATATCCCAGTTGACGGAGAAGAGTTGTCATGGATATCTAAGTTTGTTGTATTAAATTTAGTATAATATATAATTATTTACTTTTTACTGGGATCAGTGGAGGATATATTAATGTTTATGAGATTTTTTTAGAATTTTATCAATCTGTTTATAGTTAGAATGCATTTGTTTACGTTAGACTAGTTTAATATGTTCAGAGTTATTTGAAGATATATTGTCTTCATTGATATTTAGGTTAATATTTCCAATACTGTTGTAGAGTTATTTCCTCAGTGGAAACTGTATTTGGACTAAATTCGTCCTAAATAGGTTCAACGTACAAAAACGTTAGGAACTTGTAATAATCAGTATTAAGAAGAGTGCATCTGGAATGTTTTTTGTTGTTCTAATATTTTCGTTTGTTGTTCCAACTGGAATTTTAAAAATCCTGGAATAGACTTTTTCATTCCTCCATTTTTTTCATTTTTTTTTTCAAAAAGTTTACACAATGCCTAAATACTGTAGAGGAGGTTCAATGAATTGGCAATTCGTGCCCTATTTTATTAAACTGTCTTATCAAGAAAAATATTTCTTTTTCTCAGTTGAGCATATGAGAGATTTTTTCGTCACTAAATTGACGTCTTGCGAAAAACTTTTCCAATTTTTTTTTTTAAGTGTAAATCCGAGACCTTTTTCACCCACGTTATTTGTGGCGAACAAAATTTTTCTTCCTCCGTATGAGTGCAAATCCTCGTCGCCAAAAGTTGTTGTAGAGTTATTTCCTCAGTGGAAACTGTATTTGGACTAAATTCGTCCTAAATAGTTTCAACGTACAAAAATGTTAGGAACTTGTAATAATCAGTATTACGCAGAGTAATCGAGTTGTGGTCGCTGACTACTTTTTACGTATTTGACTCCTACTTATAACAGATGGGAGAGTCTAGTATCGATAGACTAGGTGTCTTTCACCATAACAAATACCTCTTCAAATATTTTCATCAAACATGTCATTAGGAAATTCCTTATGAATGAGGGTATTTTTTAAATATTTTTTGTAAAAATTCTGCATTGAAAATAATTTGCTCTTGCACGTTTTATTAAGTTTCGTATAATAACTAATTTGTAATAGGAGATTGACTTTTCTAGTTGAGAGTGCACATATTTACGCTAGATTTTTATATGTGTAAGTAGCAAATGTATTATGATTAATGTCTATCAGCATATCAAGAAAAGGGATTTTATTGTTGTTGTTAAGTTTGTATGTGTTGTGGATTCCGGGATGAATCCGATATCAATGAATAACAAACGCCAGGAATGGATAAGGAAAATAAATGTATTAACGTAATAATACAAACTGGTAATACGGGTTAGTAGATCCAAGAATGGGGTTAGTAGCAATAATATATATATATATATATATATATATATATATATATATATATATAGTCTTGGTAGTGAAGTATCGCGGATGACTACTTACTGAGTCTACGTGCTCGCTAACTGTGACGCTTGCCACCGTCTCTGTGTGACTTACTCTACTACTCTTCTGTCGTTCCGTATCGACTCCTTGACTGTTCGGGTATTCACTTGTAGTAGTATATGTATACCTTGGGTGAGTCCATTTGTGTGAAAAGGGGAGACCTCTTAACAGTATGCGAAATTAAGTACGAAGTTTTATTGTTGTTCATGCATTCCGTATATATATTTGACTAAGATGAGAATATCATCTATATATGTTAGGTAAATTTAGGTTTTTAGGCATTAAGTACATTATTTTGTAGAATTTGTTAAATTTTGTTTCTAGGACGGAACCCATGGAAACACCATCACACTGAACGTATCTGTTACTTTGATGGGCATAGAAGCGAACTTCCATGTTGCACATCAAAACAAGTTTTTCGTAAAAAGTTAGGACTAATTTTTAATGGAGGGAGAGATGGATTGTTGCAGATATTCGTTATGATTAAATAGACCGTTTCTTTAACTGTGACATTAGTGAATGGAGTCTATGGTTTCATGATTAGTTTTATGTGTTTTCATAATTTGTAGTAGTTCGTGTGTTGATTTAATGATGTGTTTATTGGGTATGCATGGTGCATTTAGTTGATTAATAACCCATATATATATATATATATATATATATATATATATATATATATATATATATATATATATATATGTATACACTCGACTCTCCCGTCGAATTCGACGTATGAGGTTAAAGCAGATCAGTTCCTACGATGATGCCAGCCCGACGCCAGTACATGAGATTTGATTATAGTTGTGAAGGTTTTGTGGAGATTCATCCACACTTTTTGAAGGGCCAAATAGAGAAACTGGGTCACTATGTGTCACAGAGTCCCGAAACGACCCTTCGCGGGTTTTAAATTCTCAGTTGTCCTTCTCCTAGACCAGTTGCCATCCAAGGCTATAGTACCCAGTGTTTACTACTATTTACCCATAGCTGGAGGGAGAAGAGGATTCACACATTTCTCAAGGGTATTAGCACGTAAGTGAATGTAATGGATTCGACTGGAATTCGAACTTGGCTCTCCGATTCGTTGATTTAAGTTTCTATACATTACTATGCCTATATACATTACCTGCCTATCTCTCTCTCTCTCTCTCTCTATATATATATATATATATATATATATATATATATATATATATATATGTGTGTGTGTGTGTGTGGTAAGAGAGAGAGAGAGAATCAGTGAGCGAAGGGTAACGCAAAATACTGTCATTTTGGAATTGAAAAATGTGCTCCAAACTTTATTTGTTAATAAATGATTATTTTTTCGCTATATTACTGGCACATTTAAATGCCTAGCTAGGTGCAATTAACATTTAACAACTGGATGCATTTATTAAAGTTTTGTTCGAAATAACATAAAAACAAAACATAGCGTTTGGCAATATATGAATAAGAGTGCCTCAGCATATATGCATCGGAAGTATAAAATAACTAAACAAAACCAATGCTTCAGTATGAGCCGTCTTATCTAATCCAGTGTACATGAAAGCATTACGAAAGTCTCTACACATACAGTGTGCTCACTGGAAAACTAGAGTAAGCTGTATTGCCTTAGACAATATGATATATTTTCGAGAAGAATTATATTGGCACCATATGAAATCTGTTAAAGTTTCTGATATGCCGAAATTAACATGTGTACGCAGAGGCCTTATTGCATAAAAATCCGAAGAAAATTCAGCTTTTTACCTGTCTTCCCTGGAAAACGATATATAATTGAAGAAAAAAAAACTGTCCCTTTATGACACTAATTTAAAAACTTGAAACAGCGTATTTTTCCTGTGCATATGTGCGCACACAATTACGTAAATTGATGATTGGCTGTTAAGAATGTAGTATATGTGGGTGTTTTAACGCAAGAATTTCTAAAATTTAAGGGTTGATGCGAGTGTATTTCAAACTGTACCTGTATGTATAAATTTAGTCGCAAGAACATGATCGGCAAAAATTCTAAAAATTTAGCTTATTAGCACACCTCGACGAGAGTCATCATTTTCAATTTGCCCATCTCTCAATTTTCTTGCGTCGCTCACTGGGTAACCAACAACAAACAGCATACTTACAAATCCTTTCGTTTCAGATAGTAATGTAGTGTAGAGTTAAAGGCTAATTTAATTCAGAACAGCTTTAGATTGAGAGAAAATTACTATTTCTTTCCCTTCGGGCCAAGCGTGGATAATGTGTACAAAAATAAAATAAATACAAATTACCTGAAAAATTGAATAAGTTTAAATTTGACTTTTGCTATCAACTACAAACACACACACATATATATATATATATATATATATATATACAGAGAAAGAGATACATAGAGAGAGAGAGAGAGAGAGAGACAGAGAGAAAGAAAGAGTATGATCGAAGAAAGGAATTACAATCGTGTAGCTTATATGTTATGTTGAATGCATTATCCTTCATTTGTGCCGTGTTCCTTGAGGACGGAGGCGTTTATGTGTCTCTACAATATCTTCTTTTTCATTATAGTTCATAATACTTTTGCGCTCTTCTTATCTCCCCTAGATTTTCGTCTGACATCCATTTAGATAAATTCTCTCTCTCTTTGATCTTCAATAATTTAATTAAACTATCAATCGTTATCTTCTGTCCTCTTAATTTTCTTTTTTTATTGTTATATCTACTTAATAGTTTTCTCTTGATATTTAACACTAAGTAAACCCCCAGTATTTTAGTATCTTTTGCCTTCCATGGAGGAAATGATGAAAAAAAGAAAAGTTTATTAATACCTGTGGAATAGATATTATATTACTATACTAGTGAATATATAACGCTAAGATAATTTATGTTTAAACAGCGATTTCATAATCATTGATTAGTATCTTCCGTATTTCTGAATTTGCTTTAGTTTCTAGCGCGTTTTTTAAGAGTCTGGGGATGGAATTAGAAAACAACTTTTGCTCAAGTATGACCTTAAATATTGCTCAGCGTCTATCGTCAGTAAACAAACGTTCTTATCGTTATTTTTATAACGTAGAACATCGACCCTCGTTTCCATAACTAATTTATCTGATAGATTTCAAATCTTGACACTACCGAGATTAACTGGTTCGCTGGTAAAATTTGGAAATAATTTGTATATTAGTATACATTAGACGTTCCACGACCCGCGAGATTTGTTATAATCGCAAATTAATGATCAGTCCATCATTTTACAATGGTTCTTTTTGGTAAAATAAGTCCAGTATCAAATTGCGCCGTGGCTTTTTAAAGTGTGATTTCCTCTCTGGTTTATTGAAACATGTCAAATTTGAAACTGTACTGACATCATTGAAAACTAAACGGTGCTGCAAATTGGGAAAAAGGAAATACACAGTTGTCAATGATGGCAACGCAATTTCAAAGTAGTATTTTAAATAAAACAACTACAGATATAACTATAAGATGTCATGTATGAATTTGACGTGTTATTTGTATTCTGAACAAAATGTTCATTCTAAAATTATAAAAACAAATACATTTTCCATCCTGAAAAATTTCGTGGGTTGGAGAAGGCCTGAAAAAAATATTGGAATATTTTTTTCCTTACTTTTAAGAGCGGATCAGATTTGCTAAGTAGTGTTTAAAACTAAAAAATAGTGGGAAGTTTTCGAGTGAGACGGACTGATAACAGAAGGTATGAAGTATTTCAATGACAACGCATCAGTATTTTGTAGAAAATAGTCAAATAAATCTGAGCAACTATTAGTAGCTTTGATGATATTTTTAACTAACTTAAATTTGACGAAACAGTAATGAACGCTAACTTTTTCTCCTATGGGTAAGCTAATCATAGCATTACCATAACATTCCTGAAAGAAAGTAATGGCCGTTATTTGCTATGAACGATTTAATAATTTGGGAGGATTTAAAAAAAAAGTTTCAAATATATTGCTTCATGTATTTCGTGTCAGCACTTTTATTATTGGTTCATCTATTTTAACCGAACACTTTTATGGGTATAAAATTGCAAATAACAAAATGATTCTATTGTCGGATGAATTATTCCCAAGTGTATGGAGAGAAAATTTAATTCTTTTATGGCGTCCTTTAATTTAAAACCGTTTCTAATTAATTCCGCTACAAAACAAATCCTTTCAATGAAACGGTATTGTCTCGTTTATTATGTATCATATGTAAGAGAAATATTAACTTTTATATATTCAGCGCCGATGTCGTTTCATTATATATTTACTGAAATGCTAAAGAAAGCATTATATGGTACAAAATGCGATATAAATGTTTTGTTTGATGAAATATACGCTTCATGCTTGTTGGCGAGATATACTTTTGGTTTAAAAACATATTATTGTAGTTTATTTTATTTTTATTTACATAATTTAACGCACAAAGACCCAATGAACGAATGCAACACGAGAAGACGTTGATTGTTCCTTTGTCACTAAAAGATAAATTCATTTCTGAAGCTATATGCAGGATAATGAAACACCATTGACTTAAACATGTTCAATATGCCTGAATAAATGTTACAGACAGACAGAAATGGATTATTATAAAAAAACAGTTTAAAAAAAATAAAGACATAAACTTGAAATCGATAGGAAGATTTAATTATATGAATCTTTATTTTTGTCATGAAAAACTTAGACAAAATCAATATTTTAAAAAGAATAGGAAATAATAGTAAAAGAAAGTCAATGGTGCAGCCACTAGAATGCGAGGATGCCAGTCTACCAGGGCGGCTAGCCAATCCCCATTGCAGACACCGGTTCAGACACATTTGCTTTTGTTGAACACCCACAGAGCCCACAACCAGCGATAGCTCTCAGGGTTTCCGTCTACCCAATTTCACTCACAAGGATTTTGTCAGCGCTGTATTTCAAAATTTTCGGGCTTAGCGGGATGAGTCGTATTACTTCTCAAACTGACCGCATGGTGGTCGTGGGGAGTCTTTCAAATGTAAACAGAGAGGGGTGAACAGTATATAGAGTACGATACATTAGCACGTACGTGAGAAAGTAGATGGGACAAAGTATGTGCATATATATATATATATATATATATATATATATATATATATATATATATATATTACAAAAACAGGAACCCTTAAAAAGCCATGAAATTATATTTAGCTCATTGAGTTATTTTTTTTTCTTATGTATTACGAGATCTGAAAAGTTGGGGTCAATTTTCCGACCTCAATGTAATAATTATAATCTCATGGTTTTCAACGATTTCTGTTTTTGTAATAATATTATAGCTCTGTCTGATGTAGAGCTCTCCCTGGGTGTATATCCTTCTGGAATATCCACATTGATTAAGAATATTACCATCACATATATATATATATATATATATATATATATAGTAGTAATCTTATTAGTATAAGAAACTATACTCGTTCGGAAAACCTTCGGTGTCTTGATGTGCAAATAATCAAACCAATACCAAAGGGAAAAATATATAAATTAAGAAAGAACCAAGAAAATGTACGTTAGCCGAAAATAATCGCCCGTTTAATTTATCTGTAAAAACTAAAATTAGTAAAATATTTTTTATTCTTTTGGAACAAAATTTCCGAAAGACCAGTAAACTACACAAACCATTTAATAAAAACAGCGTTAAACTAAGCTAAAGTTGTATGCCAAAGGTAGCGAATTTAATTAATGGATATAAGAAGAAAAATACTAGGGATAGTCCACGCACTACTTCTAGATGGAATTGTAGAAACAAAAAAGCCTGCCCCCTCCAGGGAAAATGTCAACAGGAGTGCGTGGTATATCAAGTTAAGATATATAAGGACATAAATAATTACAACAATGATATAAATCCTAAAGTATACATAGGATCTATTCAAAATATGTTTAAAAAACGATATTGCAACCAAATGAATAGCTTTAATAATGACAAATCGAAACATAGGACGCATTCTACCTATAAATGGAAAATTAGACGTGACAATAAAAAAAAAAACATCCTGAAATGGGAAATATTAAAAAGGTGTTCCAAATATAGAGCAGGTCATGAATTTTTTAAACTATGTATAGAGAAAAAAATAGCTACAGCTTTATATAGGGAACCTGATGATTTATAATTCTGAAACGGAAATACTGAGCAAATGTAGACATAGAAAATGTTGGGTTTTAGACTAGGTCTCCTCTCCCCGGTATTTATTTATTTATTTTTTAAACTTTGTTTTTTTAATTTTTTTTTACATTTTTTTTCTCTTCGATTGCATAAATGGTTATTACCCCCTGTTGTCCGGGTTTCTCTAAACCCCCTTCTCTCTTTCGTCATTTTCGTATAAATGGTTTCCACAAACCTCCCCATTGTTTGGTTGGTTGGTTTTAATTGGTGTTATAGTGAAAGACACCTGGTCTAGAGAATAGACTCTCCCACCTATTATAAGTAGGAGTCAGTAGGTAGTAGAGAGAAGTAAGTTATCAGCGACCACAACTCGATTACTCTGCGTAACACTTATTTACAAGTTCCTAACGTTTCTGTACGATTACCCCATATAGGACGCATTTAGTCCGACTACAAGTTCTATTGTGGAAATAACTCCACAACAATTGGTCACGTGATTATGGTATTTTGTTTATTGACTATAAGTATTCCGTTCTTTTTTACCTTTTTAGCCAGCCTTTTCTGACGATCTGCTGTGGTGAAACGTTGGTAGGTTTGTCTGGTTCTCTAAAAAAATATATATGTGTGTGTGTGTGTTTGCATACTGTGTATATATGCATATATGATTATATATACGGTATTCTGTACATATCCAGTAAAATATATATTTATTTATGGCATATAGACGAGTTTATAGTATTCACTTTATGATCATAACTATTGGTAGTAACTTAGTAGTTTCACAACTAAAAATAATCCATTTCCATTCAGGAACAATCGGCTTCAACGGATCACACTCTTCCTCCTATTAGTCCGTGTATGAGATGTTTATATATATATATATATATATATATATATATATATATATATATATATATATATATATATATATATCTATATCATGGATATATTTTAGTTTCCAACGGAAAAAGGGGAAGGACGAGTTCTTATTATGATTGTGTCAATTATTAGAATAGATGTGATAGGAATATAACTAACTAGGAACTGAATAATTACTGATGACCAACGTCTCCCCTCTTTTTCTTCATCCTTGGGACAAAAGCATTGTTTTCGCTTAATCAATATATCCATGTAGGCTGTGTGCAAATTTCTTAGTAATTATGAATGATTTTCCAGGCCACTCAGGGACGTTGCATGTCGATTTTGCCACTGCCCTCTCTTCTTTTGCTTCAGGTGGAAACTTGTACAGAATGCCTATTAGAATAAATAGAGTATCCTAGGAAATGTCCATGCATTAAATCCTCCAATGACGATACAATTTCTTTTGAGGTCTTTTCTAAGTGGTTTCTTCGTAAGAGACGACCTCAAATATCTCACATAAAAATATTTTAACTCTATAAAAACAACCGGGCATCTCGTATAGAAAATAAAATCAGCATAACTGATTTGTTACTTCCCAGTGCGTTTATGGTCGCTTGATTGCACAAAAAGTTTTCTGCAGATGTCGAATGAATGATGAAGAAATGATGATACAGAATTATTCCAAATAAAGCCATTTTAAAAAGGTTTTAGAAAATGCATTTTGATACGGTTATAAAAGACAAAATGAGGCGTTCATTTTCATAGCCGGTCCTTACATTAGCAGGAAAACTGATTTAGCAATCATTTTAA
The DNA here is from genome assembly GCA_964036315.1 of Acanthosepion esculentum. Lineage (NCBI taxonomy): Eukaryota > Metazoa > Mollusca > Cephalopoda > Sepiida > Sepiidae > Acanthosepion > Acanthosepion esculentum. The sequence continues at coordinate 60,476,005 of OZ038486.1, read as the reverse complement.
AAATATGCGCACCTTAATTTTATACTTAATCTTGTCTTATTTCGTCAGTCTCCTTAGATATCTTGTATGTTTTTATAGTGGATTTGTAGTTCAATCTTTAACTGTAACTTACCCCTTTATTTCTTTATACCAGGAAGTGATTTCTTAAACTTCAGATGACTTTAAAGTTTATATGAATATCGTTCACCAAGAACACACAGCTGAACATATTTACTGAAAATAGTTGTAATTTTTCTGCCAATATTCCACATTAAGCGTTAAATTAATTTAAAAACAGAAATGATCGATAGGACATTTTCGTAACCAAAGAAAAGTGACAGCAAGACATAAATCTTGGTCATCCAATTAAAAACGCTACTGAAGAAAATGTTGAATCGAATATCTTTGAGTCCATAAATACAGTTTTAGCACCTATTGTCCTTTAACTGTTTTCGTTGAACGTCTTTTAATCAGCGGAAATCTACAATCAAGCGATTTGAATTGTAAAGCATTACAGTATAACGTGGGGTTGTGTGGAATGTAAGTTTAATATATTTTTCTAAGAGATGCTTTTGCTATAGAGATGCAGATTTGGCTAATTCAGAGGCTTAATACTGATTCTTATTCTGTGATTCACGTTGTTCGGCAAAACGCTTAATCCGGCTTATTTATGGAAATAAGAATACCGGAAAACCATAATATATCTATACATATTTTTTTTAGGTAGCCGTTCAAGTACTGGAAATATTTGCCGAGTACTACTGTATGTCCGTAATATTTCCATTGTTCAACTCAATTCAATTCTATCAAAAACTAAACCCATTTTATCAAGCAGCCATCCATGCAAACATCGTATCGAACATGATGATTTCGACAGAGAAAATTTACTTGATTACTTCTGTTACCAAGTAAATGGTTAAAGAAATAACAAAACAAGTGTTACAGATATATCATATATTGAACAGTAAGTACAAAAGAAGAATATTACACGACTAGTGACTGTGTGTCGGATGACCCAGCGTTGAATCTATTCGACAATTACTATTTAGCAGTCCCGCCACAAGGGTAGATGCGGCACAAGTCCTAGTTTAATGTGGTCCATCCAAGCCTTTAGGCCCGGCCAAAAAATCCCCGTAGAACGCGCATTAACGGGTTAGGTTTTGTCTACCTCTCGGGACGAGACTCTGCCCTTCGGCACAGTCACGTTCGGGTTCCTCTCTGCCCGAAAGCAGAGAGTTCGACAGCAGTCACAGCCTCAGTAGAATAATCTATTAGACTGTTTCCACAAAGCCTTCTCTCCTACAAATCTTATAGTAGGCGGACGAGTACAACATAGTCTCTTTGGAGGGAGGAAACGGCAACAATTACAGACATTTCTCCTCTATCAAATAACTGAAAATATATAATATGATTATTTTCTTTTAATGCTTTCAGTTAATGAAAATAATTGCCGGGGATCATATTGAAAATATAAACTTTCTTTATGTTCATATGATATATAAATTATTAAAATAGCATAATAAAGATTAGATATGTATAAATAAAGAAGAAATGCAATGTAATGAAATATATTTAACTACTAACATGGCTGAAAATTGAAATTATCCTCACCGAACATTTGACCAATACTAATTGGAGTTTATTTTATCATAAATATTCCCCTCCTTTCAACAAAAAATTGGATTAGTCACGCACATGTCATATTCAAATAGAAAAAAAAATTACAGAGGATTATATTGTTCTATATTGCTTTTTTTTAGTTATTTGAATCCCCCGTCTGAATTCTTTGTTGCTTTCCGAGTACTTACCTAAATAAGGCATTAGGACATTTGCTTGTGTGGTCGAAATATTTTCTCCAGAATGTTGATGAATGTAAAATTTATACAGTTATCTTTAAGTAGCCGAAATACATAGTAAAATCATGGTGGGCTGAAGTAATAGATATAGCGGATTGAGGAAAGACGAATTGAAATAAGAAAACAGGAGAATTGGTTAAAAATAAGCGGCCACATAAACGTTAACTCGGTACCGGACGAATAAACACTCGACAAAGAAAGAATAATGGTAAGCACCTACAAAAGAAATGTCCATAAAATAAGTTTTTTTAAAAGAAAGAACAAACGGATTTAAGATGGCAGAAAAGAAATGTGTTTCGAATCAATAGTTTGAAACATATTAGAACAATCGGGGACACATCGCCTATATAGTCGCAGGAAATTAAAGTAAGGAATAACACAAAACAGAAGCGAGCATATGACAATGATGCGTCTTCTCACCGAAATTATCTCGACTTTACAACTAAAGGATCATTTAAAAAAAATTATTTCATCCCAAGTAAGGCAATAAAGCCACGAGGATGCAAGAGGTTACTGAGTGTTAGAGAATATGACAAGCATTACTAAGGAGAGAGGACAATAACAGATTAAGAATTAAGAAGACAAAATATAACGATTGGCATTGAACGACAAGGCCTAACATAGTATATAATTGGGATACACAAATTAGCATATTAAAGTAAACAGATGTCACACTGGTGATGACGCTCAAGAAATGAAAATAGCGACAACTAGAATATGTTATAAAAGAAACTATAATCTATGGCCGTTGACAAGGAGCGCGTTATGCATTGGAATCGACAGAATCAAGGAACAGTCAAATTTAACAATCCTGGACATGGCATAATATTGTATCTATTGGAAATTGTATATTCATATGTAATACATGTCCGTTTATCTGTGTGTGCATATATTCACACGCATACACACTGAAATATATAATTATTCTTATATTTTTGTGAATAAATGTGTACGTGTACAAATTTTTCTGTGAGCATGTATTTACATTTTTGCATGAATAAAATAGTGAACATGTTAATATAAAGATATATATTATTAATAAATATGTTTATGTACATTTATATACCTATGTAAATGGAAATATATATACTACAGGTTGTGTGAGGTAAATTGTCGCCATTTTATATTTTAGTTTCGCGCATGCGCGTTGTTCATTTTTGATTTTGTCGACTGTAGAGTATAGTTGGGCGTTGTCTGGGAGAAAAAAAAGCAGAAGGAGGCAATTCACTCTGGAAAGTAGATGCTGTACCGCGTGTTTTTTTGCACCTGGTGCTCCAATACGAACATTTGAGAGCGATTGTGTGTCAATCTGAGAACAGTGCAGAGGAGAGGCAGGAGATTCCGATGTTGTCTGGAGAGCGTCGTTGAAGCCAACGGAGATTTTATTGAATAAATTTACTCTTAAATATTTCAAGATATATTTGTATAGTTTTAGTAAATACAACTGTTAAAATGAGATGGCCGTATTAATTATTGCGTAGTTTAGTCGACAATTTATCTACCGCACAATATATATATATATATATATATATATATATATATATATATATATATACACAAACAGTCCTACCATACTAACCTTTACGCGTAAGATCCGCCATACCACGCACATTGTAGCGAAACTCCCTCATTCCTTTCGTATTCCCCTGTGAGATATGTTCCGCTCAAGCAGCTTCTTATTTGTGGTTAATCGAAATGAAGTGTACTCTTAAACGTTAAAAACTTATTTCAATATCGCATATGATCAATAAGTGAAAATCTGATGATGGTATAAATTTCACTCTAAATATTTATAGTGGGTGGGCGTTTGCAACTGTGTCTCTTAATCAGACAGGAGCACTAACTGCTATCTCTGAAAGAAATTATGTTCAAATCAATAATTTCCCTTGGTAAAATATCGCCTTCCAACCTAAGCGATACATTTAATAGTTATCAAGATTTTGAAGGCAGCTTATCGAAAAAAATTCAAACGGATATATCAAATGTAATCAAATTATAATTAAATTAAGAAAATATGTTTTTTATGATCTTAGATTCATCGGGATATAAATGCATTATGAAATATCTGACTTAATACCAAGAAATTAAAGCAAATCATATTTGAAGCGAATACGCCAAAATATTTAGAAAACCACTGATATGAAAGATATATTAAATTGATAAATAAATTAACATCTTAGATGAATTTATTCGTATTAATTTATATATTTAATAAGATATCTTCATCCATATATATGCTTTATAATATAGCTGACTTTATTCCAATAAGTTATATGCGAATCTTCTTTAAATCCAATAATCAAAATTATTTAGAAAGCCTCTGATATTTCGAATATCCCTTTCCATACAGTATATTGAATCGTCTAATACCATTCACACTTATTAAAAAGTTCCCCTTCTACAAGAAGTAATATAATGGGAAGACGTTTAAAAACTGCACAGTATTGCAAGACAGAAAAATGACACAGAATTGTTTTCGAGAAAAGGACATAAACATTAATATATACGATACGTCAACGCAGTATATCATTTATTTTCATTTTGGCGAATACGTAGGTTTTTGCACTTCAACATTCTTCATGTGTTTTTCTAAAAATGGACAATTGATTAATTAATTTTAAAAGTCAGACACGTCAAAAACAATATCCATTGTTTGTTTTTTTAATTCCCTATTTATATTTTTCTTTACTTGGAATCTGTCATTTTGTATTTAGTTAAATTATCTTTTCTTTCACTCTTCTATAGGTTTAATTACGTGACAGATCTTAATTTAGAAAAAAAAATCAACTTTTTCTTCCACTCTTATTTTTGCTCGTTAATACTCACTTCCGAAAGCCAGGTATTATTTTTATAGATGCCCAAATAAACTTGTATTCATTGTTGTTTTTTTTTTTAAATTACCAGTGATGTTTATTTGCTTGTTAATTCCAATACTACAAGCAGATTCACATGTTCTTCAGGCAGAAAATGATACATTTTGTTATTACACGTCCTAATTTAGCTTGATTTCAGTTTATAAATAATGTACCATGTCCTGTGAGAGTAGGGGAAAAATATACCCCAACAAGAAAGAGAAACTATCACTACGAGGAAATTTCACAATTTCACTCGTTATTTTAATGCTAAAAAATAAACATATAACTGTAATGCTATAAATTTTTGTTTGGTCATTTCTTTGAGTTCATCAACTATTTTAGGCTTGTCAGCATGTTGCATGTATTAAAGGTACTTGTTCTTGGAAAAAATTTCACATATGTTTCGACTTTCCTGTTCTCCCACCAAGTTGTGCTTGTATTTGAATTTTTTTTATTTTCATCTGATAACTTTCATTTCTATGGTGTTTAATCATTAACAAATCGATCACTGCGTCGTTGGAACACTAATTAATATCTAAAAAAGTTAAGAAAGTAAAATAAAAAACACTTCATTATATTTTTCTCTTCGTGTTTCGAAAGCTTTAGGCAAATATGAACATATTTTCTGTCTTGCAAATTTTGTATGAATTAAGAAAATAATAGCTACATCGAAATTGACAGAAGGAAGGTTTAATGTTCACACAGCTTTGACGATGAGGGAAATATCCTAGAAACCTTTACACACACTTTCATTAATCGAGTTTTTCCTCCAAGAACTACCGTCTGATTGCCTGTGTGAAGATGATATATATTGACGAAAACGAAATAAAACGAAAGTGTAATTATGGGGAATGTGTCCGAAAACCAATTCTTTCAAGAAATAATTCAAAATATAAAAGAAAGAGTTAAATTTGTTGGCGGGAGTTTAATACTTTCGGGTTACATCAAAAGAAGTGGTAAAAAAATAATAAAATCATAGAGAAACCTGCATGGCTAAAAGACATTATATTGTTAAGAGCCGCCTTTTAGCAGATACAGAATACGTTTAAATATTGCAACATGATAGATCCCTTTGGCATAAATCGTGTGTAACAAACAGATTTCTCATTGAGGATGACGTGGCAGTGTTAATGTGTTTACTAAACAATGACCATTATAACATCGGATCAATGATCAGACTGATGAAATTTCTACTAAATAATAGAAAACTGAAATGAATCTGCAATAACCTATCGTTTACTTTCGAGAAAAATATCAAACATTTTGACGATGATGAAATACTAGTTAAAGACTATTTCTCCTTGCCACGTCAAACTGACCCTGCAATTCATTCAGGTGTGATGCACATTAAGTTCTGAATAAAACGTTCAATTCCCCTAAACATATATAACCTGGTCTCTGCATTTTCTTAATCAATACATGCAGTTCTACATTTCCTCTAGTGACTCATAACTACCGCATAAGACATTCTCATTATCAGAATCCGTTCAAGTCTCTATTTTTACATGTAAATGTAAAATACATGCATTATTCTCATGAGTGATTACAGGCACTATTCGTGAAGTAAATCATATTTAGAACATCTTAATATAAATTTTAAAAAATAATTGTGGTTTTGGTGTGACATATTTTCCGTCGATTATATGTGTGTGTGTGTGTGTGTGTCAGAGACATTTCGTGTACGGGTGTGTGTGTATATATATATATATATATGAATAACGATGAAAGGAAACTATTTCTTTTCCGACTTGCTGCAACCGCCGATGGACATTATCGCGGCAAATGAAAAGCATTTTATTTTGAAAAAATTATTTAAAAACAGAGCTAAAAATAACAGGTTTGCAAGATTTTTAATTTTCGAAAGCTCATAAATCTACTTGTTTATAAAAGAGAAAACAAACATAAACTATGGAAGACGCTATGTGATGTAATTTTATTCCTAATAAACGGAAGTGAGTAAATGTTGTTATTTTTGGTGAAATAAACAACAGCCACCTGCGCTAATGCAAAGCTCTTCAGTAAAATGAATTGGAGACCTCTGAGTGATTGGAGTTTGTGTACATTCGTAAAACAATACACTAGAATTAACTGTTTCTCTCTGTTGATTGATGATAGCTCAGTGGTAGAAACTATGACTGACACCACAACGCTCGAGTTTCGGTCCTGGCTTGAAGCATACGGATGTCTAGTTGCAATGAGGAGGTATGATACAGCAAAACAGTACTGTCTGCGAATGAAAATTATCAATATATACGTAAAAATATTTTATTTTACATGGCTAAGACAAGGAAGACATGATTTTTATCTAGGCCATATTTTTTCCAAATCTATGTTAATGTCGATTATCGAAAGCAACAGATAAAAATGTTGCCTCTAGTTTTATGTGATATTTATATATGCATAAAATAAGATGAATGATTAACATCTAATGAATAATATGTAAACGTACAGAATGTGTGGGCAATGTTTTGACCATAAAACTAATTCCATTTTTTATACTATTAGAAATATTCAGAGACGGTAATAAATACAATATTTTTCAGTTATGCCAGGATGGAGAAAACAAACATCAACAGCATATCTACAGACGGGATAAATATATGAAAAAATTGTTATCTACAAAGTAATCCTTTACAGGTTCAAATAGACACCAGCAATATACCACAACATGGTCTATGTTTATAAAAGCAAATATAGTGATAAAAAGAATGAGTTCGATATTAAATAACGAAACAAAAGCTGCAATTCAAAATTGAACATAGAAACCTGATTTATTTTTGTATGCTTTTTAATTTCTAATTAAGAATAGTTAAATTTGTCGGTTCCTATATCACACTATATGAAATCTGAAAAACAATAAAACAGATACACAGATATCTTGATTTCTTTTTTCAAAACCGCGATGTGTTTGACTTTCTGTGTATCATCAGGTTTCAATTCATCTTCTATTCACTGCTATGCGTTCATTGTAAGATAATTAAAGTTTTATGTGTCGTTTCATTGTCATTACATACGTCTGTGAGAGACGGACCGTTTCCTGTATTGTGGAACATCAGTACGTGTTCCGTCAAATGCAGCTTAATTATTATCCAAAATTCTGAAGCCAAAATTGCAGAAATCTATTAGAAATAATAGCAATATAATTGATTAATATAAATATTTCAAGAACTACGTATAATTCCATCTTTAAAAATCGATTATTAATATACAAACATATACGCTTGAAGACAAGCATATAGAAAAACACACACATTATTTGCGTGTGTGTGTTATTCGTATGTTGAACGACACATGATATATTCACAGCTGCGATCTATCCTTTATCTATTTTTAACTGGTACACGCCTTGTTTGTTTCCGTTTTATATTGATTAAGCTATTAATGTTAAAATGCTTTTAAAATGAAATCACATATTACTGAATTCCTGCAAAAGGAATACGTCTGGCATGATTGATGTGTTCGACTTTTTAGTGCCTCTCGGCAGAAGGCCAATTTTAAGCAGAATTCTTTGAATAGCGATCTAATTTGTACGTATTTGCGATCTCAAAAAAAGTATTAAAACGTTACTTTGCATAAACACACACCCATGCATGTATATCTCGAAGATTCTGAATTTTCTCTCGACAGTCTATTTATGTGACGCTTTGATATGCTAAATCCGTTTGTAGTGAAAAGTCTTTTGCCTGATTAGAGAATGTGAGGTGAACTTGTAATGGATTCTTGAAAAGTTTTTCATTTTTTTTTAAATTTCCCTATTTAAAAAATAATACGTTAATGCAAAGTTTCCCAAAGAGTTAATTTTAGTGTATTTTGCTTATCTCTATATGCGTGTAATGAAAATAGAATTTTCATGTGCCGTTTCTCTTCATGACGTTAGCAATTATGGCTTTATTATTATGACGTTTTATGACGTCGAGCCTGCTCCGTACCGTGATGGGTAACCATTTAGTAATACCGCGTGCTGTAAGCCTGGATGCGAGGGTGGTAAAATGTTTAATGGCTCGGAATTGCCAAGTTCTAATTCCAGTTGTGTTCGTTATATTGACTCACGCGCAAACAGCCTTTAGAAAAGATGTGAATTCACCTATTCTGCCTTAATTACTAAGACATTTATGACTAAGACAATATTATCTAAAAATAATAATAAAACTATTATTAAATCTCAAATATTTTCTCGCTTGAAATAACTTTCCATAGTTTTATAAGCCGTAGAAAGCTAATCAATCAATCATTATTAACTATTCTTTGTAGCTCTTGGTAAAACCTGTTCTGTCACCCATTTGCACAATCAAGTGAGGAACGTTATGCGATGTTTTCCCGTTGTTTTTTTGTTTATATTCTAATACTTCGTCGTTGCTTACATGTTCAGTCAATGCTATTTTCATCCTGTTTTCTCTAGAAATCACTATCAAACGAAATATTGTTGAAATTTTAATATATAAAAAAACGACATATTTTCCCTATGATACAAATATTTTTTTTCACCTGTCAGTTAATATATATTGAATTATTTCTCATTTAAATCCTTATTTTTCAAACAATAAATTCCTTAAAATTAACAACCAAGAAATATTCGCAAATAATCCACAAAAGAGCCAATTATATTATCTACATCAATACATTTTAATGTAGCTTTTTGGGTTTCTATTAATTACCTTTTTTTCATTTACTTTTTAATATGTTCTAATTCATTTTAATGTATTTAATTACGTGTTGCCTACATACCTATGCAAACAGATTTTGAAAGCACACATTGTACGAAAAATCTACGAGGCGGGATGAAGTGAAGCATAGGTTTACTTGGATATTTCTTCCAATTATGTTACTCGGGATTCGAGAGATACCTGATAATACTTGCTCCTCTCACCACAGTATTTCTTTCGGATTGTAACACGTTTAGGCATCACAATACCACAGGTATCTCATGTCATAATTGGCCGGTTAAAAAGACATGTATTGAAATTACAACTGTCTCTGAAGCTGCTCTTCCACATAGTTAAAAACACAACTGAATCATTCTACCTGTAAAAGCCACTAAAATGCAAGGGGTTAATATAAGTGAAGCAAAGTGTCGAAGAATTGCTGGGACGAAAATAAAATGAAGAGGATTTAAGGAAACAGAATATGGCGATTGGCGATGCATTTAAATCTTTGAAAATCGTAGTTGACAGAAAAGCACGTATTTGGAAGAGGGTTTCAGATGTGAGAGAATGCGACAGGAGAAAAAAGAATAGAACTACTACATGTAGCAATTTCATATGTGAAATCTTGTGACTTATCGACGAATCGAGTACTATGCGTAAATTAAGGAAATCGTGGTATCAAGGACGAGAGATCTTCAGAACAATTCCAATGAGAGTATATATGGAAATGACAAGGGGAAGCTACTTTACGGCAATGGGGAAGTGATTGAAGCTGAGATGCCAGGTAAGGACCAATAATATGAGTGTAAATCAATACGCACATATTCCTAAGAACAGTAAACTTGGCGTTTATATAAATCAATCCTCTGGCTGGTATACTGTCAAAGCGCATCTCTCAGTGCATTTTTCTGACCCGTGCTTTACAAATGAACTTGTATCGCTAAGAATACCTTGTAAAATCTACTGCTGGGTTTCATACTTTTAGTTCAATGCAATAAAGCCAAACCCAATAACTACTTTTTTCCAGTACCATTAATAGTTACCAAATTAATTTCTTAATCTTATTTCAATTCTCATTCAAGTAACGTAATATTAAACTGGCTTCTATGTTATATTCTAGTGCAGAAATAAACACTTCTGCTGTTTAACAAAGAAGGAAATTATTGCTTGGATATTAACTGTATAGTTTTTCATTTGTTCAATCTGGTAGATTACTGGTGACGACATTCTTCCGATGCTGATAACAGTGAGATTATTTAATTCACATATGTCTGAGTATTACCAGGTGTATAACAAGACATACTTAATTGTGATGACCAATATTTAATTACTATATGTTTAGCTTGTCTAGTATTACCGGGACTTGGATATGATCATCCTTGTGGTCATACACTTCCGCTGAATATTTCCTTGTCTCAAAGCTTCTGCAGCTTTATATATGATAGTCTATACCTCTTATGCATGTTTACGTGCAGACAATAAGGTGCTGTATTTCTATCTGGATAAAAAATAATATACTATAACGTTAAAAAGCAGTTTTTTTTACAATTACATGTATATTAAACAAAAGATATGGATAAAATTATATGTATATAGTTTTATTTTTATTATATACATATATATATATATATATATATATATATATATATATATATATATATATTTATGTAACGTAAATCATTCAAACGAAAAACAAATACTGAAGCTTCAGTATTTGTTTTTCGTTTGAATAATTTACGTTACATAAATTGAATACGCACTACAAAACCTATATATTTATATATATTATATATATATATATATATATATATATATATATATATATATATATATATATATATATATATATTAATAACGTTTACCGTGTATTTTCGAAACGTTTCCTTAGCAACAGTAAAGGTAAGTGTAATTTGTGTCAGGAAGTTCATGAAAACTGATATTACAATAGTACGTTTAGCGAGGAATTTAGTTAGTATGGTCAATGAATTGGATATTTGCATATTGGGACTTTCATGTAAATAATTACCCTATAGGATTAACACAGTAACAGCGGACTGGTGGGTAAGATTTGCTGGCAACGTAATTAAAATTCGATACATAACTGATGATAGTTTCAAGGTAACAGAAGGGAAATAACACAATTTCTTGGGCAATAGGCTATTTGCGCGGTAAAATCACAAACCAGAAGAATCAGGTTCAACTGTATATTTATAAGAGTCATGTTTCCGTCTAATTCAGCGAAGGTATGTACTGGCCATCTTTACAATAAAAATTTGAAAGACACCACATTGACTGAATTGCGCGTAGCGTTTACAGATATTAATCCTACGGAAATATCATGTCCCATCAAATTTTACAAATTTTATATGCGGAAAGTTAAGCAACATCCAGGCAAAGACACTTTAGGAAAATCAATAAACCTACTGCCAGTGTTTTCAAACCTGATGCAGAATAGATGCGTAACTAGAGACGCTCGAATCCCTTGTAAAGGTTTTGTAATAGCAAATTAAAAATACAAAAATCAATACTGTTTTAATTCAGGCAAAAAGATTATACTGTTAAAAGAATATATATATATATATGTATTATATATATATATATGGAGAGAGAGAGAGAGAGATAGACATACATACACAAGTATAGGATTGGTTTAGACGGAATAAAATGCTAATAACCAAAATCACTATTGTTAAAAGTGCTCAATACAGAGTAAAGCAAATATTATTTATTCAAAAATTATAACATAAACAAATTATAACATCACTACGAAAATAGCCATTTTGTTTCAAAATTTCTGGTGTTGGTCCTGGTTTTGAATAAAGAACCAACATGCAGGATTTACATTCGACACCATCACTTGAGAAGACACCAGAAGTGTTGAAACAAATGGCTGTTTGTAGTGATATTATAACATACTAATGTTATAATTTTGTACACACGCACACACACACATATATATATATATATATATATATATATATATATATATATATATATATATTGGGAGTCTATCTATAATGGGAGCCCATAACATAATGAATTATAGCCAATATATATATATTTATGAGGATAGATTGGGTAGTGTATTCTGTATTCACACGATAAATTGGCAATAGGAATTGTAGTATATCCTGAAGACTAACATATTGAAAATATCGCTATGAGAAGAGATCGAGAAAAAATATATATACAAGATGCGATGGATAAATTGACGTCTAAATTACGCAAAAATGAAAATGACAGTGACGTCTCATTTTAACAGATATATATATATACCAAAATTACAGAAACATATCTTAAAATACTACTGAGTAAATTAATTAATTTAAAATGTTATTGTCTTAAATTATAATGGTGGCTGTAAAATGTTATTGTCTTAAATTATAATGGTAGCTGTACTACAATCATACGCAAATTAAAAATGACTGGAATGGTTTCTGTGGTTGAGAAACGCCTCCTATATGAACTGTCTTCAAATATTCGCCAACAACGTGTCGATATTTGCAAAGTAATTACAGCCATGTCAAAGTTTTTGACAGGCCGCTTAATGGTCATGATAACCATATTCATAATAGTAAGCGAGACATTCCGTAGATCAGTATGGGAATCATACGTTCTAAGAAACTGAGAAGGGAACTTCATCCAAAGAAGAAACCAGTTCTATTAATCGAAATCAATGACAGGGCGTGTATTTCCGTAGCAACAACACATTAACACAGCATAGGAATTACCAGCCGGATAATTATTTGAACCTAACCAGACAATTAAACTCATCCTAGAATGTGATGGTCAGTATCGTACTAACAATACTTTGAGCGGTTGGAACTATCGATTCGAAAACTTACAATAAATGTAGATCCGAAATTGTATTGAAACTATTTGGATAAAATTTGCGACTGTCATTCCCTATCAGAGAAATTAAGGTTTATTTTAAGCTAGTCCTTAATTGAAGTTGTACACACACACTATATATATATATATATATATATATATATATATATATATATATATTATATATATATATATATATATATATATATATATATATATATATATATATATATATATATATATATTATCCTTTGGTTATATGGATAATCCCAAGGAGTCAATAAAGAATGAATACCCACGTAAACATCCTCGTAGAGAGCTCAATTCATAAGAATAATAACGAATCATACAGAGCAATATAAACCAACTGGGAAATAAATTATATATATATATATATATATATATATATATATATATATATATATATATATAAAGAAATATAGTCTTAAAGTGTGCTATATTTATGGGATAAAGTGCTCAATATCAGAGATAGAACGTGTGTAAATATAAAAGTGGACATGGAAGTCAGCACTTAGAGGCGACAGTCTGTTTCATGCTAGTGCAATCGTCAGGCGATTGTACTAGCATGAAACAGACTGTCGCCTCTAAGTGCTGACTTCCATGTCCACTTTTGTGTGTGTGTGTGTATATATATATATATATATATATGAGCATGCACATTACTAATTTGACGTTTTGTCTACACTATTATGATATATGTTGTAAATAATTACGGATTACCTAGTTTTGAAATGTCAACTGAATTATTTGGATTTGTGTGTTCACAGAATATTACATTAAAATGTTATTGTATTTCATGTTGCATCGTACAGCATTTAAACCGAAATATATTCCAGGATTTTGAGAGAAAAATACTCCTAAGTAGATACAATCTAACTCATATTCCTCTACATTGTGGTAAACATTTCATTAAATCTTAAAACAGTTAATTCTGAATTTAAGAAATATAAAGAAAAGCATACGCAAGTAAAAAAGAAATCTTAATGCGTATCGCAATTGTTAAACTTTTTCCTATAAAGATATTATTGTCCTAATTTGTTTTATAAAGGTCAATTTTATTGATACTGTCGCAAGATGGAGAACACTTGTAGAGTAGGTAATCGCTTAAACATGAACACAATGGCATAGTGGTTTAAACCTTGATTTATGACAGAGATTATAGGTTCAATCCCTGGGTAAGGCAGTGTGTACCTGCAGTTAGTGTAAACGGGTGAGCAAGGAAGTAATAAATAAAAATAAGAACTAGACGATATCCATAGATAAGGGCACTGGGACGAGAACAGTCTAACCACATAGAATGAGTAAAGGTGTCTGTACAGAATTAAGTTACCCAAATCGATAAAAACAGAATTAAGTTACCGCAATCGATAGAAACCTGAGGAAGACCGGTGGACACAACGACCGAATGTTCTGATGAAAACAACAAAGATAATGACAATATTTACTTTATTTATATTCAGACTATTGTCCTCATCTTTGTTGCTGTTATCACAGTGTTTAGACCGTTCTACCTTCCAGTCTTTTTCGGGTGCATAACTTTTGTAAATTAGGAAGGTTTACTGAATGAGGAATAACAAAAACGGAGGTTGCAAATGAAATAGTAATCTTTACAACATCAACTAAATACAATACACGCCAGCGGCTTGAAGTAAGTAAACCACTGCTAGTGATGAACTACTTAGACAGCATATTACCCCACACTTACAATGGTGTCAAATGTATTTATGATGATTGGAACATACCCATTAGTGTTCATAGGTACGGTATATAAACTCCACACTTTTTAGATTTACTCTGCATACAGTCAATATCACATCCTCGACTGCAAAATGCTGTAACCTAGAAAGTGTTACTGAATGAGGGATAACCAAAACGGATGTTGGAAATGAAATGGTAATCTTTATAATATGAAAAAATACAATACTCGCCAGCGGCGTGAAGTAGGTAAACCACTGCTAGTGATGGATTACTTAGAATGTATATTACCTCACACTTACAATAGTGCTATTTATGAAGATTGGGATATACCCATTAGTGTTCATAGGTAAGGTATGACAATCAAAATAAACTACATGAAATTATATATTGAATATTTTATTTAATCTCTTCTTCAAGTTCCACCGCTCATGTCTAAGGATATCATCGAGAATTTATTTTTATTTATTGCTGTTCAGTTTCTGCTCGAACGTTTCCACTGAGTTCAAGTACACGCTGCGTGACCGAGGATTGAATCCATAACCATTATATCCCTCAATTCACAATCCAATGTTTTTATACACAAAGACAATTTGTTTTATAATTCGAGCATTAAAACTAACCGGGACGCTGATTACGTTGCATCTGCCGTTATACTTTGATTCTTGCCACTGCTCCCTGTGCTTTAATTCCGGGTACTGCACCTGAGGACATCCTGTCGTTTATCTTTCTGTATTATATTAATAGTGTAAATAATTATAACTCCTCATCCCAGAAATTCAAACAGAAGGAAGACGAGTATTTAAATATCTAACAAGTTCAAATATGGCCAAAACTATCTGAAATATGATGTTGCTTATGATAAAAATACTAAACACAATCACAGATGCATGCAGCTTTATGGAACGTTTTGATGGTTGAAATCATTTCTCGGTCTGTCAGTCTGTGGCTCTCCCTGTATCTATCTGTCTATATATCTGTATCTCAAATGTGTGTGTGTGTATATATATATATATATATATATATATGTGTGTCATATATATATATATATATATATATATATATATATGTCATATATATATGTATATATATATATATCATATATATATATATATGTATCTCATATATATATATATATATATATGTATCTCACATATATATATATATATATATATATGTATCTCATATATATATATATATATATATGTATCTCATATATATATATATATATATATATATGTATCTCATATATATATATATATGTATCTCATATATATATATATATATATCTCATATATATATATATATATATATGTATCTCATATATATATATATATATATATATGTATCTCATATATATATATATATATATATGTATGTATGTATCTCATATATATATATGTATCTCATCTATATATATATATATATGTATCTCATATATATATATATATATATATATATATATGTATCTCATATATATATATATATATATATATGTGTGTGTGTGTATATGTATCTCATATATATATATATATATGTGCGTGTGTGTGTGTGTGTGTGTATGTATGTATGTATTTATGTATTATGTGTGTGTCCCTGTGTGTGTGCTGCATATAAGCATATTAATCAAAAGCTATAATTTTAACGATGCAAATTCTTTCCGGAAAATTTCAGCTAGACATGATATACAGCATTAAAAACAAATACTTCCTTTGAAATATTCTGTTTATGAAACAGACTTTATCTTCAGCACCATGTATGTTTATATTAGGAAATCTCTACGGTAAAAGAAAATGTATTCTCTAAGCGTTTTCTCATTTACACAAAGATACCACTTAAGAAGACACTTCATATTTCTCATAGCTTGTTTTAAATTGATCCTTCTTTTCATTATAAGTGACACAAAGGATTCTATTTGCTCGATAGAATTCTTTTTCTCTTACTAAGTCATTTTTTCGACGGATAAATTTAGACGGTTGAAGAGTTGTTTTTATTTGAATATTTTGCATCATTCAGTCTCTTTTTTTAAAAAAAATTCTTTGCAAGTGACTGAATCATCCTTGAACGACATGAAGCCTCAATCTTTTAACGCCTTTGGCTCGATGCTTATTCATAGCAAGAAACTTACGATTGCTATCCAAACAGCCTTTAAAAAGAAATGAAGGCAGGAAACAAATCACTGACATCAATATATCATCAACAACGTCAAGAATGTCAGTAGCAAAACTATTTTTACTTGAAATATCATTAAAAAAAAAGTTTTAGTTTGACTTTTGTCGCGAAGAAATATGTCAATCAATTATTTCCCAAGTTCAGTCACAGGAGAAATCCAAACAAAGTCGAGTTCTTTCATATTCCCCGATACTTTCAATGAAATTTCAAAGATGTCAAAACGCATTAGATTAGTGCATTATTCAATTTTAACTCGAGTGCTCAGAGGTGGACCTGGCTGCATGAACGAGCAATTTCTGCGCGCAATGCAATTACGTGGAATCATACTTTATATTGACAGGCCAGTTCTAAGCGGTATTCATAAAGTGTCACTAATAAAAAAAATAGAATGACTGATAAAGGGGGAGGTTAAAGAATGGAAACGAGGGCGTTGATGTTCATAGAAAACCTAATGCAAAGAATCATATATATATATATATATATATATATATATATATATATATATATATATATATATATATATAAAAGTTTTGTTTGGCAAATCGATGAAAACCTCCGTCTTAAGAAATAAATTTATTTCGAGTGACGTACACTGTGATATGAGTGACATATTCAAGACAATGTTTTCTGTTCCGAGAAAAGGCTGCGATGAGAGAAAGATAATATTAAAAAGAATTAAAACAAATGAATGAGACAGTATTTTATTCCTGGCAAAGGTCAAACAATGAACGATTCGGTTGTTCTGTGCACGACTGATCCGAGTTCACGTGTGTGTCTGTGTATATGTGCCAGATATGAAAGAAATTATCAAGGTGAAACCAGGAAAGTCAAATAGAAGAATGAAGGTAAAATAATAACTTAAGCGTAAAAGACTGGACTAGAGAGGAAAAAGAAAGCAGAATAAATTGATAAAAGGAGATGTAAAAAAGAATTCGAAATAAATTGTAAAACAGTAAATAACATTTATTTCGTATGTTCAATGTAAAGAAATGATTTTAATTAAAATTTGGAAAGAATTCATGAATATATGCAGATACATGTGTGCGTTATGAATGTAGAAAATTCCCACGTAAGGTTCATTAGACATCTTAAAGTATAACTATATAGAAAATCAACCCGATATATAAAAAAAAATACATGTACAATTGAATTACAAAATATGAAGTGAAAATAAAGAAAAAAATCAAAATAAGGAGAAAAATGTATGAATGAAAAAAAGAAGAATATGGAAACGAAAATCTAAACGGCAGGGTTTAATATATATATATATATATATAATTACAAATGAAATTTGAAAAGATAAAGAAAGAAAAAGCAACGAATGCAGAAACCGGAAAAGAGTACATTAAGTTCCAAGAAAAATTGATGGAAAGAAAATAAAATGTTATTAAATTAAAAACAAAACGTAGAAGCATAAAAAAGTTTAAGATAGAAAGAGGAAAGGCATAGGAAAATAAAGCTCTACGAAATTAAATTAGAAATAAATAATAAAATCAAACAACACAAAAAGAAAGTTTCAATTAAGAAAGTGAATTTAATATGAAGAAGGAATTATAAAAATTCAAAAAAATATTGAAAATGAAAAAAGTGGATGCAGCATAGGAAATATACAGCATTTAGAAAAATGTATGCATTCTCTTAACGCAACGCTTTGGTATTTTCACAGTTATTTTTCTTAATTTATTCCTCTCAGATATGCGTACATAACCAAATATTTTTTTCATTTCATTTCGGCTTTAATTAATTGGCTATTTCACTATATATAGCTCGCATTTTCTAACGAATAAATAGACAGAAATATACATCGGAATACAGAATTCGATCCTTAATATTTAAATATTCTAATATGTGATTTAAAAATTGAAAAATAGAAATAATGTCCCACCCTATAAGCACATTTCCATGGACGAAACATTGTTAACTTCCGGCTAATCTATCGCTATTTAACATAACACATATCCTGTCAAACTCTTTGTTGCTGAGTTTGTTTTCTGACCACACGGGCGCAAAAGAGCTTCCGAGCCCAGCACTTCAGTGCCAAATAGTCTAATGTATACCAGGTCAGACGGTGGTGTCCCCTAGAAATCACGATGCAAGTTCGAAACCTGTAAGAGAGAACCTATTCTTTATTAAGATTATCAAATGCATATTTTGCTATGGGATTAAATTGCATGCCAAAAGCAGAAAATCAACCTAACAACAACGATCTTTTGTAAAAAGACACACTCATCATCCAACAAAACACTTCAGATCAGAGCTCTACAATGTAACTATCAGTTTAGATCATAATATATAGAGAGAATTCAAATCTTTGGCACGGGAAAAATAAACCTTGCACATTCTATACTATCCACAAATTACATAAACTTCAAAATTTTTTCCCACTAATCTCACAGACGAAAGCATTACCACAAACAAACAAAATGTACAATCTCATACAAACAATTATGATTAATCAGCCCAGTCAAACGATAGTTTCAGGAAGCGGAACTCTGACAGAGCATACCTCAGGTTTCTTTGACAACATCCTCAAAACTTTAATATGTACAATTCCTAGCTAAATCAAAAATATACCATTTCTTAAAATGTTTACACAATATAGAAAGATTGACAAACGATTCTTTCCTAGTGATAATGTATATGACATCCCCATACTCCAAGGGAATATAAGTTTGTCGGATATTTTACGCACCAGTGGGTTTCAGAAATATAACTTATGAAACATTAGCAACATCATCTATGTCATTCTTACCCATAACAATTTCGTGTTCAATGGACACCATTTTTCTCGGTCCAGAGACACAGCGACGGGAACAAAAATGTTCACCCCAACTATGCGAACGTTTTATGGAAGTCTTGGAAGAAAGGTTGTTACCTAGGTACCGCCTATAACCTCCCCACTACTACAGATACATAGACGATATCATTTTTTATTTGGACACATGGTGAAAGCATTCTCCGTGACTTCAAACAATGAAGCGATAATTTTAGCTAGTTTTCTAATGAAATAAATGAGAAAATTACAGAATTTCCCTGGTTTTCGATTTTAGTTACAACATTGAAATCCTATATCTTACCGTACTAAAATATTTCCAGTAGGTAAAACCTGATGATCCAGTTAAGATATGACCCAATAAACAAGGCAACGTAACTTAAAATATAACATCGATGCCAATTTGTAAACATATTATCGCCGAGAGTATTTTTACGCCAACAGTAGTCGGAACTCCTCCCCGCACTTTCAATAATTCAAATGTAATGTATTTACATTCCTTCATCAAATGCAAAGCAGGAAATTAGTACTTTAGACTACTTAGTTCTGCCACGCTGAAGTCTGAAGCTCCTGTGCCTGAGGGGTCGAAAGCCTGAAGTATCAGACTGTCTTTTCGCCTAAGAATATGTAATGCAGGTTTGAACCATGCATGAGGGCTCATTTATTAATATACTCAAAGGCACAGTTACGGTAGATGTCATTTAAACTGCATAAATACAGAGATTCTACTCAAACACGGGCACCTAGTTAAATGTAATAATTAAATAAGGCGAAATCCATATCTGTATGCATCTATGTGTGTCTGCCTGTGTGCGTATTTTTTCTGTTTATCTGTTTGCTTGCAGGGGACAACCCACAATATACTATTTTCTTTAATGTTTTAGATATTCAAAAACATAACAAATAAAATGTGACACAGGAATACGAAGAAAGTAAATGCATATAAATTATTCGTTTCTTAAAGCGTGAAAATATTAAGAAATATTAAACTAAAAAACTGGTAAAATAATGTTTTGTCATAATGTTATATAGAATCTAACTATACGTCAGTGAATGCTAGACATCATTTCGCAGATGAAGAAGTCATTGGATGCAACAAAGCTTTAGTTCTCTGGTCAATAATGCGAATAACACGGAGAGATTATGTGAGAAAAGTTATAGTACGAAAAACATTCTGACTCAGAAGAAACTGCTTCTAACAATAACAATATTGGAATTTCTGGAACACAAAATAAGGAAAGAAGTTCTTGAGAAATTGACACTTACAGAAAATAGCGATAGCTAAAGTAACATCAGCAAACTGCAGATAACTGTAAACGTTTTAGCGAATATATGACTAAGCTCCTGGCAATGAATCATCGTAGATGAAAGAGAGAATTGAATGAGCAGAATTCTACAGAAAAATGCACTGAATACAATAACCGAACATGTGATCAACGACGAAATGTTGGGGACAATAGCCCCCAAAAGGACCATTTTACTTACCATCAGGAAGAGACAGTTGGATTTTCTGGGGCTCATAATGAGGAATGAATGCTTAGAATATTTAATAAACTCATGAGACAGACTGAAGGTTAGAGAGACAGAGGAAAGCAATGCAGAACCTACCTGACAAGATTGAATGTATGGGTGGCGTGCAGGGCTTCCGAAATGGGACAAAGAAAAACAAACTTAAGAGCTATAAGGGACAGGAAAATGTCGAGAGCCATCATCGCCTACACCCTAATGGGGTGGAGATGATGATGAGAAGAAGAAGAAGAAGAAGAAGAAACTAAAAGGGGAGATAAAGTGTCAAACGTTTCTTACAGTAACAAAAAACAAGAGGTTGTCGAGAGCGACGATATTCTACAATGTGGAGGAAGAACACGAATCAGTCCCATATTATAAAAAATAAATCTAATTCTTATTTCAAAAACGAAAACACATTGTTTCTACTTTTACAATTATTAGAGGGTTGGTTTGGTTTATTTTGTTTTACAGCATATCCAACTCAATGCCGACAAGATTTTTAGGATAGGCCCGTTTGAATACAATATGCATTCTTTGTAAGAAATCAGTTTGTAGATCAGGTTTCATGACGTATTTTTTGTAAAAAGGGTTGTTGTCAAGAGTGTATTGCTGGAATTTTTTTTTCACAAGCGTAATGCCGGTAAACTATTTTTTTTCATAGATATATTGTTGGTATTTTTACTATAAAAATCTACTTTCATACTTTCATAGTTTTTTGACTCCAGTTTTGAGGATGCTAACTATATATCCGTAACTGGGATCCTAATACTTGCTACTATTCCGGGTGATGATGGACCTGGGAAGAACAGAAATTAGGAGGTGGTTCTACGCTCCTCAATCTATCAAAATTAGTTACTCCTGCACTAATAACCTGTACCAAATTATCAACTCCCATAATAATTATATCTCAAGTAAATTCTATGGAAAGAAAAACATAAATGTAGCATGGAACTCCCAGTAATTGTACAAATAGAGAAAACTGCTAAGTCGTGAGCAAAAGCAGATTTACTTGTATAATATACCAGTCGACCTTTGCACCTAAAGATAATGTAACAAATTATAATGTTATACTGGAATTTTCGCGGGAGAATTGAAACAGAGAATTTATACCCATAGGCACGTATTTACCAATCCTAAATGAAAATACCAAACAGCTTTTTAAAAAGACATGAGAATTGAAAGAAAACGAACTTAACCGTCAGATAAATTGGAAAATTTATAAGTCTCGCATTTACCCCTAATAGGTTTAGAGATCGCTCAGGCTATGTTTAGGGGGGATTTGATTAATAAAATACAATAATCAATGCAAACTATTAAATCAGATGAAAGAGCTATTGTTAAAATGTAGACATAGAAGCAAGTTCAAACTTATATAAGAATATAAATCTTACATGTTTACTTAATAACTCCCCCCCCCCAAAAAAAAAACTGTTTTCAAAGGATTTAATCAGCTTGGATTAAAATTTTATTATCCACTATTGATATCCACTCTTTGCCTAAAGAAGTTAGCGAGACCCAAACCACGTGTTTAAAAATTATGTAAATTAAAGCATAATATATATTTTTAAAAACATCCACATTACAACCCAAAACGTTTGATTTTCCCCTCTTCATTTTCAAATATACACATTTCTCTCGTTGGAACAACTATAACCTGTTCCCACATACCTACGCAGACACACACACACACACACACTGACTGGAGCTCACACAAACATAGAAATATGTGAACAGTGTGGGACAGGTCATATATGCGGATCTATGTGTCGTTGGGTACATACGTACGCATTTGGTCATTGTATTAAATGTTGGATTGTGTAGCGAATAGTTTTTGTCTGTTGCACTCTCAACGCGCAGACCGTTCTTCTATTTTGTTCGCTAAATAATGTTTTCTCGCACACACTTAGATACTTATGATGAGGTCAGTGTAAGACTATGGTAGATAGAAATAGCTATTATTTTTAATTTTTTAAGGCTGTTTTGTTATTACTTTTTCGCCCACTTCATTAAAAACACCGATATACTCAATCACATATAAATCCAAAATTTAAAAATGAATCAGTTTGTCTGACGATCTCAAATAGCGTGAAACTCAGGGTCACAAATTCACATCAATCCAACTAAATATGTTAGGTCTGATATTGACCGCTTTCCAATAAGTATCGCGCGTATATTATATATATATATATATATATATATATATATATATATATGAATTAACTGTTTTTTCCAACATCATAATGTGTAGCTAGAGTTAATGAAAGCTATATTCTTGTAGAATATTTCAAGAAAGACAATCACGCACATATATAATAGAGAACGAAAACATATCTTACTGGATCTAATATACGTGTTGAAAAAATGATTGCAATTTCTCGTGGACTGGAGCTGAAACACGTTATTGTATAGATTGTACAGGACAACCGGTGCTTTTGTGCGATAACAGATTGGAAAGAGCGCAAGTTAAATTCCTTATCCGGGTATTAGCGAAAGGGTTAATAGAATAAACGTACACTGAGATTGGCCGGCTACTGTCAGTAACGAGTAAAATTGGTTAACACCTCGTGATTGGCTAGTATTTAGGATGCACGGATTTCCAGTCGATTTTGAACGCTTTGCAATTCAATAAAGTGTGGCATTTCATAAGAAGCGCTTGCCAATGTCTCATTGTGTTAATGCGTTTAGGACAGTTTCGAAATTGTTGAGACTCTGCACTCTGCGCAATGATTAATTTGATTAACATAACGCCACCTATGAGTTACCCTCAGACAGTTAAAGGGATAGAGAGAATAATGCTTTCTCTTCCACTTTATCTCCTACCTTTTTTAGAAATACGTTTATTTGGCGTAAAACCCACGTACTGCTGGCTTCGTCGTGACAGTAGCCTCTAGTCATGAAGAATATAAATCTTTCGGTGACAACGATCAAAGGTAAATGTTTTGTAGATATATTCATTATACCCGTTAATAATAATATTATTGAATCTATTGATCGAACCAGATATATAACTATATTTGACACGCTCAGCTATTGCGTCATGGCAACATATATGGGGAAATGTTATGAGAAAAAAACGTGATCTTAGTTCACCGAGCCATCCTGATAATCCTGGATTTTACAAGATCTCGATGATTGATCTTTTACACATGAAATCTTATTTTATTATATACGTCAATCTTACCGAAACATAAATTCTTTTAAACAACCAAAATTGTTCAGATCTTCAGGATATAATTATATGATACATATACAATGGGAATATCGGATTTGTCTGAATAGGCGGCAATCCCTCGATTAGTGCAGCTAATGTGTACATCGGTAACTATAATAAAATCAATTTTCAATTACTATGATTAAACTGAAGAAAGTTTAACCGCACTAATAGTACCGCACTGGTATTATGTATGAACTATAAACGCACTAGTATTATGTATGGACAAAGCTAATTTTGGCATGTAATTTTCTAGCTCACTAAACGAAAACTTATTAATCGAATGCGCATTATTCGAGGGACATATATATATATATATATATATATATATATATATATATATGGGGGGTTGATTCGTTAGACAATATTCTTTTAAATTAAAGAAAGTATGTTTTTTCAATTTAAGTTAATTTATTTAAATCTGTAATAATGTGTGACACAAGACTGTAGAGAAATTTTCAATTTCCTTATCCTTGTAATTTGAGCTGTAAACATTGTCTTTTGGTCAGTGCTCTCAAATTAGTGTTGCTATTATCGTAGCCAACATTGTCTTATCTTTATTCTGCATGACTTATATAACAGCCTTATATTAAATTTCAAATATAATTTTCCAAAAATTCCAGAATATTTAATTTTAGCTATAAAGATTACCAAACATCATAATAATGATATGTAAGACGAAACTATCCTATAAAGTAATTGAGTTATACGAATACAATTTAGAAATTTGAACAGAAGTAAACAGAACAATGACAAAATAAATTAAAAGAAGGAGAATAAACGGACTAGGAAAGGTGGAATATTTATATTTAGAAAATTATGATTTTAATACTAAAGGAAAATTAATCCTACCAGTCATACATTCAATTTACATAGGCAAGGTCGCCTGAACTCATAGAAGATTGTCTCAAGGACTTTAAGGTGGAACCTAAAATGAGACCTACATAACACCGAGCATACATACACATGATATCCTCGATCGAGAATTGACAATTTAGGACTCGATAATCGGTAAACTTTCACCTTACTTTGCTTTAATTACATATTTTAGATATGTCTAGGCGCCGTTACTAGATTCATATATTCATCCGAAGTTGTTGATTATATCAAAATAAATGGAAAGAATTATTGAAGTCTCTTCGCGCGGAGGTTTTCTTTCGTGAGAAAACAATTCATTGTTACAACGATTAAATTTTTCTGCTATTATTTATATACATGCAACACAATGGTATTTCCCACGCTCTGAAGTTGTTTATTGGTCTGTTTCACAAAAAAATTCCGATATATATATATATATATATATATATATATATATATGCTCTACGCTTGTATTGAGCTCTTTAGTTAGTTGTTTACTCGTATCGGGGTTTTTTCTTTGGGCCTTGAACCTGTATCTGTGCGATTATTTTCGACAGACTTTCATGTTCCTGGCTCTTTCTTTTTTTAAAACCTTCTTTTCCTTCGTGATTGATTTGGCTGTTGTTAAATCAAGAGTTCGAAGGTTTTTCGACACGAGTATAGTTACCTATATTTATATATATATATATATATTGAATATATACTGAATGCCTCGAAATTATTAATCAATTAGAAAATGCATTACTATAAGAGAAGAAAATGGAACACAACAATGACGATCCCAGGAAAGCAATACAAATTTCTGCAAGGTTACATTTTATGTATCGCCTTCCACTCTGCCGAGAGCCGATTGCTTAGAGGAAAAATCTCCGACTGATGCCAAATCAGTTGTGTTTCAATCCTGACTTGAGGCAATGAGATGTCTAGACACACTGATGAGCTGTGATACAGCGAAACAATCTGTCTGTTGATGACTATATATATTTGCATCCATTGGTTATCATTAATATTAATTAAACTTAAACGTTTATTTATTTATATCCCAGAAATTAAATTGATATGGCTGGTACGAAATTGTTGTTTTATTAGCTTTTAAAATATACATTAAATCGCCATATATATCATGCTTATTCCACACACACACACACACACATATATATATATATATATATATATATATATATATATATATATATATATATATATATATATATATATATATATATATATTACAACGTGGTGATTTAAATTGTTAGAAAATATTTTGATTACATTGGATAAAGAACAGGTTCTTTTAAGAAATAGACGGTTCATTCGCTTGTGGTTATTAATAATCAGTAGTCTGAGAAAAAAAAATTGTATATAACTAACAGTTTAGAGATTTCTAAACGAGTTGGATGCCATGTATGACATACACATCTGTGTTTGCATACCTCAAGTTGTCAGGCGAATGTTTTTGTTTTATAGAATCTTGA
The DNA here is from genome assembly GCA_964036315.1 of Acanthosepion esculentum. Classification (NCBI taxonomy): domain Eukaryota; kingdom Metazoa; phylum Mollusca; class Cephalopoda; order Sepiida; family Sepiidae; genus Acanthosepion; species Acanthosepion esculentum. Next base: position 60,449,127 of record OZ038486.1, on the reverse strand, counting down.
TGTATTGTTAAAAAAGAAAACACGCCATGATCATCATATTCTCTGTTCAATGTCCATATATCATGTACTAAATTTTATTATAAACACACAACGATGTTTTTTTTTTTTACAATGATGTTCACCATGTAAAAGTGCCGATAGCCACTCGAGGTAGCGCGTTACAGTCTGAGAGTCACAGTTTGTTGGGTTATGTGGAGAAGATAACGGTTAAAACCAGACTCAAGAGGTTGAATTGTAGTAATCGGGGAAACAACGAACAGTGATACGCGGGAGAAACTACTAATGCGGAATGAACTTCTCATCAATTGAATACGAAGAGAATGAGGATTGTTTGTTACAATGTGCGTAGCATGGTGGGTATTAACTGTGAACGTTAGAATCTTTAGAACTAAAGAATATAGTTCGTCTGAGAATTTTCAATGGGAATAGCGATAGAGCAGAGATAGTCATGCGAAATTTAGCGTGTGAGAGAATCGTTCATAACCGTGAGTATATATATATATATATATATATATATATATATATATATATATATATATATATATATAAGTAAATGCTTTGTTTATAAGAAACAGTATTAACGACATTTACCGGCCTGAATGTCCGAGAAATTTTCATAGAAAATATGCGTCCTCCGACAGTCATTTGTTTTCATTTGGATACGCATCGAGCAGATATGAATGTAAGAGAAAATCATGGAGAATTGTAATTTAAAAACAGTAAAATCGACCTTGCTAACGGAAACGCTCCGCTGTGTCTCAATCGGTGAAAGCACGTCATGCTATATGACCATTCTGTATAGGATACAGGTTCGATTCCCGCCAGAGGACGTATATTTTCTATTTAAATGTCTCGGATATTCAGGGCGGTTAATGTCGTTAATACTCTTATATATATATATATATATATATATATATATATATATATATATATATATATATATATATAAAGGCAAGAATCCGTTGGTATACAATCCATGTGGATCCTTGTAATACAAAATATTTAAACTGATCCACAAATAAGAGCTCAATGTATTTATTAATAGAGAGCAAATAATACACAATAAAAACAAAATAACATCATATGGGGAATAAGATTATTTCGACAGACTAAATTATAAGTTGTCTGTCTTATCAATGGCAGTATAGACTGAGTTCATGTCATAAATGGAAATTTAACTGCGAAAGCTAACTAAAAAGAAACTGCCCGGAAAAATAATACACAATTTATCCATTTCAATGTTTCATTCCGACGGAAGGAAAGAGGTAGTGGTCAGGCGTGAGGGGATGTTAGATAATGTTATATTTAAAAATGCAAATTTATATTCAGAAACAAGTTATATTTAAAAATATTTCATATTCAAATGTCATGATTAATGTAAGTTATACTTAAATAAATTATATTTGAAAATAAGTAATACTTAATATAATAAAATAATAATTAAATTTAAAAATAAAATATAATAAAATAATAATTAAATTTAAAAATAAAATATAATAAATAAAATTGTATTTAAAAATAAAAATATAATAAAATAATATAATAAAACAAATAAGTTATATTTAAAAAAGTTATATCTAAAAATTATATATATATATATAAAGAAATATAGTCTTAAGGTCTGCTACATTTATGGCATAAAGTGCTTAATATCAGAGATAGAGTGTGTGAAAATATGAAAGTGAACATTGACGTCAACATTAAGAGGCGACAGGCTGTTTCATGCTTGAAGCAATCGTCAGGCCATCTAGGCCATATTTAAATGTTATGATTGAATAAGTTATATTTAATGGCCTGATGATTGCGTCTAGCATGAAACAGCTTGTGGCCTCTAAGTTTTGACTTCAATGTTCAATTTTATATATATATATATATATATATATATATATATATCATCGTTTCACTACAAGCACGGCAGTAATACCACTAACACACAATGGGTTACTAAGAACGACAGAGAATGAGAAGACATTAATGAGGAGAAATGATACTGAAAGAGCAGAATTCCGGTAAATAGTAGATGGTGATTGACGTTGATTCAAGTACTTGAAGACTGTAGGTAGCAGAGAATCGAGAACCCAGAAAGATCCGCACTGGTGAGGAGATCAAGAATAAATGTTAGAATAGAAATTATTGTATTGTCTAGTTATTTGAACAAAAGAACGATGGGACCTAATTTTCCATTTGGTAGTACGCCTTAATTCATGCGGTCAAGGTAGCAATGTGTTGAGCTCATTATAATAACTGCCATCAACATATTAATTAGTAAAAAAAACCCAGAGAGAAACA